>VYZT01063228.1:6915-32568 GCA_013400735.1 Pomatostomus ruficeps
TTTGTTTTTTGTTTTTTGTGCACTAAAATGGCTAAAATAGCTCATACATTGTTTTGGAACTTGTAGTACTTCTGTTATGCTGCAACTTGCCTTTAAAAAGGGAAGCCTGACTGGCCCAGCCTTCGAGGAGCTGGAAAATAAGGACTTCTGCAGTGCAGCATGCAAAAGAGATCCAAACTCAGCCTCGTAAAGAAAAACATCTAAACATTTATGTGATTACTAGGAACAGCATATTCTCCTGCACCCATGTGCTTCTGGATGCATTCCAAGATATTAATAGCAGTAGTGGCAGGGCTGTACATTATATTGTTATTTCCTCCTTGGAGAGAACAGAATGTTAGACTGTGAGAATATGACATGGAAACTATGTGAGTTGGCTGCCCTCTTCTACTTTATTTACTCCTTCTTAGATGTTTGGGGCTTTTGCAGTCACTTTAAAAGGGATTCGTTTTTTGCCCAGGAAGAAGATTACTGGAAGTTCTACTCTGGATCAGATGATGGACATTAACCCTAGTTTCTGTCTCTATTTTTTTGAAACAGAACAGACCTGAGTAGTCAATAATGTGTTAGACAAAGGTAAGATCTTAAATTTACTTCCCTCTTGAGTTACAACAGTGATCAATACATGTCAACAGGTAAAAACATTTATATGCTTTGTTATTTTTCATCTTATTTGTACAGAAATAGACATTACACCTTCCGATAAATGTCCTCTCATTTTGTCATCTGTCTTACTGACCTAGTCAATGACATTGTGTCTTCCGTGAGATTGATCTAGGATTCCGCTAAGAGTAGCCCAAATACTGCAAAGAGACTGCCCTAATAAGCCAGGCAGAAAATAGTAATTTAGTTTTTTATTATTGTTAGAACAATGGCTGTCTGCTTCCTGAAAATCTGCCATTCTGTTCCTAAATGGGAACCCAAGTGTCTCTTAAATTGCCTTAGTCTGGAGGGAGTCTAGCCACATTTCCCAAGACTAGGTTTTTAAATTCATGGTTTTCCCAGCACCTCAATGAGGCGGTAATGCTCCTGCAAGCTGCAACTCCCTCTTTTCTACACCTTCCTTGCTTTTCCATGTTTTCCTGCCCTTTGCACCATGCTGGCTCTGGCACCAAAACAGCCATCCACGTGGTCTCTTGAAAAAGACCAGGGAATTGATCCAGTTTGAAACTAGCAGATACGAGAGCTCAAGCCTGTTTCCTGCTGCTTTTTGCCATTCAGCCATACCAGTTTGCACTGGTCATGTGCACAGGGTGGAGGTGAGGAGGGTGAGGGAAGGGAGTAAGATAGAACTGAATCTACCTGCAGCACTACTACTTTATGCTGTTTAAAGTATTTTTGTAAGTATGGGATAAGACACTGTCAAGATTGTATTTCTTGGCAAAACTTTTTTTTCTGGAGAAGTAAGATTTTCCCAGGTAGTGCACCTAGTCCCTCCAGGTTTAGGAAAAAGAACTCCTGTATCTCAAGACAGTGAAGCTTAGCATATGTAAGCTCTCTATGAATGGCAGCCAGTGTAAGCTTAGAGGATGTGTTAAAGCTAAAGTAAAATTACTTCAAACTAGAAGTAATGAGGAAGGGTTAAAGGACATTGATGAATTGTAGAGGTATGGAAATAGTCGATAAATTTATTTCCACCCTGTCCTGGGGTGACATTTATGCTCTGTATTTTTTTTTTCTATCATCTGCTTATGTCCAGGAATGGGTCCCATAACCTTAAGATGGCAGNGGACTGTTTGGCTTGTTTTTTCCCCATCCGTAAAAAATCAGACCATCTCTGGGGAGACAGTCGGCAGGACCCTTGCCAGGAGCTGCCAGACCACCCAGCCCAGCCGGGCCGAACCTTCAGGAGGAGCAGCACCAGAGAAAGGAGAAACTCTGATAAATCCACCATCTTTCTCCACAGCAGAGAAGGTTTACTGTCTAATATTCATTTTTGTTTTGTTTTGTTTTTTGTGCCTGCGTGCACCTTGCTTGTTAAATAAACAGTTCTTTTTTCACTTCCCTCCAAGAAGATTTTAATTTCGAACCTTGGCTGGGGGGAGGGGCTGAAAATTCTGCCTTGTTAGAGGAGACACCCTTTCAGAATCTCCTCCCAAAAAATTTGTCTTAAACCAGGACACACCCCAAACTAAAGAATTGCTTCTCTTGTTCTCCAGATTACAAGAAGAATCTGCAGATTAAAGCCACAGTACCTGTTAAATGTTGAAATAACATTGCATTTCAGGGGATATGCATTCAGTAAGCCGCATAATACCTTTCAGTTTTCCATGCAATGTTGTCTGTTACAACATGGTAACATTTTGAAGGGCAGATGCTGTCTCACGATAAATTAACAATGGAGTGACAGGGAAGATGCAAACTTTTGGTTTTCATTTCTCTCTGATGTAGAAAGGGAGCAATCACCAGCTCCTATTCTCTGAAGACTGTGTGGCTTGTTCTCCATGGGACAGACGGTACAAGATAAGGCTTCCCACATCATTTAACAGAAGCTGTTTCCCATGGACAGATTTTGCTATGCATAAAATCAAATTGTATAGCCCAGTAGCAGAACATCTAAGGCACCAAACTTCATGCAGGTGTGTTTACACAGTTTATTGGAGGTGGTGGTTGGCATAACCTAACCCCTTACCCCCTGACCTGTCATCATCATTCTAGATTTAAAAGCCTTGAAAAAATTGCCTCAGTTGGTCCAACTGACTCTAAAACACTTCTATATTTTGATTTAGAAAGAGAAGATGCTAACTTTTTGTTCATTGCAGAAAGCACTACAAATGCAAAACTTTTGCTTTCTGGAAGCAATCAATTTTTTCTTATTATTTCGTTTTCTCCCAGTGCAAAATCACCTTGAGAGTCCTACTCATTATTTACGTGATAAAACAACTCTTCTGTGTTCCCTTTAAGATTGTTTCATTAGAAGCACATTACTTTTCTGCTTGAATGAGAAAATGCTTGACTGCAATTGGATCCAAACTCTCTGATACAGTTTCTCTTTGGGATCTTGCATCAGGTTTCTTTGTGGAAGCTGGTCCAAGACCAGAAGTTGAGTTCTGCATTGCTGCTAAAGCTATTCAGATGCCTGGTACTACAGGGCAGTTTTGAAAATAGCAACTGATGTGCAGGTTTAACACCATATGGGGTCTGTCTCGGAATGTCAGGCACTATAAAGCTGATGGGCAAGCCCTTGCCAGTGCAGCAGAAAAAGGACTCCCTGGCTTTGCTACTTTTCAGCTTACTCATGAGGGTGCCTGTTGAGAAGATCAACCTCAAAAGGCCAGACTTTCCTGGTAGATATGAAAGGAACTTAATTTCCTCATAAATCAGATATCCAGGTATCAAGATTTGTGAAATCTGATACAAGATTTGGTCTTGTGCATGGCATTGTGCAGTAAGGCTCATTGCCTTTTTTGCTTTCTGCCACTGGTCACAGTGTCTGACTGCAAGGAAAATAAGGTGGCATATATGCAGGACTGTAAAGCCAGTTAATGACATGTATGTATTTTCAGTTTGTTTGTTTTGGAGGCTCTTTATTTTTATTTTGAGTGAAGTAATGTACTCAAAATACATTTTTAATATTAAATTGCCGTGGTGCCTTCCAAGATTTTGCCAGGGTACCTTCCAGCAAATAAAGACAATGTGTCACCCTTGCGCAGTGACCTCATTAGAAAGTTACTTTTGGAATAGCAGCTGCAGCAAGTGTTAATCTAGAGAATTGTCAAGGAAATAAGGGAGACTAACTCACTTTCCTGGAGTGTCATTTAGGATTATATTAAGTATTCTAATAATGTGCAGACCCCAGCATCCAGAAGCTGTCACAGGAGTATCAAAGGAATCAGGGTTTGCATAACAACAGGAGGGGGTATCCTTGCTATGTTTCCTCCTGTTCTCTTGTTCCCAGTTCTCCCTGTGACTGGAATGTAAATTCTAAACCACTGAACAGGGAGCAAGCAAACCCACAGAAGGCAGCTGGCAGGTGGGCAGCAAGTGGTCAAGACAGCAGGAGAACACCAATACATTTTATGCCTTAACACTCAATATAGCTCTTAAGATATTTCAGATCACGCACAATCTGTACGGAAGACCATGGCTCAGATGCCCAGACACATGAAGAATGAGCAAGTAATCTTGTATCTGCACATTGCTGCTTTCCTGAAGACTCTGAGTACTTTAAGATCTGTTTAATCAAGAGAACCCTTAACTTACAAGGTGTTTCTTTTTTTGTATGCAAACAGAATGCTCATTAAAGACTCTTCTGTGATGGTTTTGATGGCCAAAATGACATTCATCTGTACAGTTCATGCATATGAATTTACCACATAACCTTGTTTGACCCTAGAGGGTCCTTTTGAGGGAAAGGGGATACTGCATGCCCAGCAACCATTCTGGTGCTCTGCACAATTAAATGTGTTTATAAAGTTAGATAAAACATTGTGGTTTTGACTACTTTTTTTTTTTATTAAAAAGAGTTTAGAGGCAGCTAAATGGGAAGAAGCCAAAAAAATGAAGAAAACAATATCCAAAAAGTCTGGGACATGCTAGCAAACCAACAATCAAACAGGAACAATAACACAAAAATCAATAGGAAGAAAGACATATACTGAATCCAATTAACTTTGAATTGATTATAGAGAGAAAAACAAAACCAATTTTGACTCCCCTCCCTAATATTCAATACTGAGAACAGTGTACTTATTTAAAACATTCTCATAATCAGTTTCCTTTATACTGTGCTTTTTCCTCTGAGAATGTGCCTTACACCACATTTGTCATTTATGTCAGAACAAAATAAAAATAAAAACAAGAAGCTGGTATAATCAGCTTCAGTTTTGAGAACTAAAGTAGCAAAAGCACAATCAAAGAACTGAAAGGATAATTAGTAACAATGAATACAAAAATGGCAGCTTAAAGCCTCTTTCAGATTTAGCAATATGTCAGAGAAGGGCTAAGGAAGGACAATGAGAAAAATGTTTTTTCTCAACAGAGTGGAGGATAAATGCCACAGCTAAGGGCTTTACCAATATTTCTGTTGAAATTCTTGAGGTTATAGACTAACACCAAGTATGCAGAGGCATTTTTATTTATTCACCTAACCGCTACTTTACTACCTAACATTTCCAGGTGATCAAATTGCTCTTACTGCTGTAAAACTTTTTACATCAAGAAATAGGTCCATATACAAACCTGGATCAGACAAGTGGGTAGAAAGGTAAACAATAAGGCAGTATCCAGACCTTTTTCGACTTTAAATTTCATAAGTAAGATAATTAAAAACAACTAATGACAGACAACAATTGACTAGCATAATGAAAACATCTGTTTTACCTTTGACTTCTTATGTTACTAGTCTTGGAGATTCATTGACTTTCTAGGCAAAATGAGGATGATGTCAGTATTAAAAGTAAAAATTCAGAAAAATGGGTAAATTTAGGATGTGCAGTAGTACAAATCTCAGTGATATTTAGCAGAGAGAGCTCTGAGAATGCTGCTGTTTTGTTTCTTATCAACTGTGAAGTATCTATTCACAAAATATTTTTATTAATTTACTGGGCTGAGGTTAATCTCTGCTCACATCTAAAAGCTAAAAGTTGAGTATAATCTAAGCTTGTTGTCCAATTTGATTCTGTTGTGAACAGAAAACCCTGGATGCCTAAGGCAGGTATCCAAGGATGTGAAGAAAGTTGTCCTTTAAAGGTGCTTGCTCCTCAGCCAGTGTAAAAAGCTTGAAGTGCTCATCTCACTGTTAGACAGTTAAGTAAGAGGAATCACAGACATCCCAATCTACAAAGGCATCTGTTGGTGTCAGTGGTATTACACTGAGATATCTGGCTTCAAAATGCTGCAGTTCATAATCTCAGTAGCTTTGGACACTGTGATAAAACATGCAAATCCATGAGCACTTCTTGTAAGACACGTTCCTGAAATATCTCCTGTCTCTGGTTTATTTCTCTTTTTTCCTCCATCCATACTCAAGTAAAGCTTCAGCATGATAACACATGCATATAGAGGTGAAAATAAGTAATGAACCTGTGTAGTCACAGGGGAAAGCATGAGGAAATCACCTTCATTATCAAAAAAATAATTATTTTGGGCACCAGAAAAACGTTCTTTTCAGAAAGGTGGAACTATAGAAGAGGAAACTGGAGTTGCAGCAGTGTATAACATACCAGTGGCGTGTAACATCAGGTCCTGCTCTACTCTGCACTGGTGTGGCCTTACCCTGAATATTGCGTGTAGTTTTGGGCTGAGACCACTTGGTTTGTTCAGCCTGGAGGAGACAGACGGGAGACCTCATGGTCTTCAATATCCTCACGAGGAAAGCGGAGGACAGGTGCCAATCTCTTCACTCTCATGACCAGTGACTGAACTTGAGGAAATGGCAAGAAGCGGAGTCAGGGGAGGTTTAGGTTGGATTTCAGGAAAAGGTTCTTCACCCTTTGGACACTGGAACAGGCTCCCCAGGGAAGTGGTCACAGCACCAAGCCTTACAGAGTTCAAGAGGTGCTTGGACCATGCTTTCAGGCACAGGGTGTTATTCCTGGTGTTGTCCTGTGAAGGGCCAGAAGTTGACCTAGCTGATCTTTGTGGGTGCCTTCCAACTAGGCATATTCTATGATTCCATGATTCCATGACTCTATGACCTGTCAGTGAGAGAGTACGTCCTATCGGTCCTTACTCAGTTAATGAAAAGATGATTTGGCTTACTGGCCTCCAACATCCTATTCGTTACAATATTGTGGAAAGTCTTTACATTTGAAAAAACTCTGAGTTTACATAGGACCCATATGACAAGGTCCAGCCATATTTTGTAATTCTCTGTCAGTGCTGCAGAATAGAGACTATCTTATTCCCATCTGCCAAGACTTGAGCAGGGCTGTGCATGAACTGAGGTGTTACTCAATGTATTTGGAAAACTTTAAACTGAAATATTGAAATGGAATTTAGCAAAATTTGAACAGCTGAGCAGGATCACAGCTTTAGGCTTGGGTGTCTGTGTGTTCTGTGCAAGTCCCAGTTTTGGTAAGTCCCTTTGGCTCTGCCGATGTTGTGGGATGTGAAAGTGCCTGCCAGCTTCTGCATCCCTGAAACTGAATCTAGTCACATACCATCTGCCTTTCCTCCTCAGGCTATGGTCTTCAGCCAAAGCATATTAAGGCATACAAGAAGACAGTGACAGCAAGTTTCAACAAATCCTCTAAATGAATGGGGGGTTCAGGACTGGATGAAGTAGGGTACCATCATGGACATCCACCATAGAATAAGTGATCCCTCAGGGCATATGAGTACAGACAGTATATTCATTGTTCCTGTGCAAGCCAATTGCAGATATTGAAAGAGGGATATTCTGCCCTTCAGTATAGGCATGATCTCTTTGAATCTGGCACAGGCAGCTGCCCAAAATTAAATATGCAAGTAAGTAAAGCTTCTGAGAAGAAGAAATGTTTTCTAATCAATTTCCATTAGATAGAAAGATTTTATGGATAAGTAGGTGGTAAGCTTTGCTGCCAGTGAATTAATACATCTATACCAAGACTATCAATTGTTGTCAGAAATGTGCGCGTGGTCTGGAAGACTTTTTTACAAATTGACAGTGACTGGCCAGGCTGAAAGCAGGTGTATCCATTTGAATCTATTCTGACCTTTGGTTCATGGCATATGCTCATGTCATGTCACATTGCCTTGTCATATCACAAAAGCTAAATGTCATAGAGTGTCACATCTTAACCTAAGACAGCTCATCAACCCCACTGTTGTCAGATTATGTATAATGTAAAAAGAGCACAGCAAATAACATGTCCTGTATATTATTTTAGCAGTTATCAGTCACATAAGAAGTTAGAAAACAATATTCATGTAAATGAAAAGATATGGCTCATTTTCTTAGGAAACTCTCTGGGGCTTATTTACTGTTATTTTCATAAATAATTTTGCAGTGTGTTAACTAATCTTTTGAACAATTCTTCCCAATACTCAGAACCACAAGTCCATGGAAATCTGTTGCTTAGGACTCCCTGAATTACTACCACATTAGAGGTGAAAGTTGCACCTGAGGGCAATTGGCCAATAAACCTGTCCTTGCCTTCTGCTTCTGGGATTGCCCTTCTTATCACATTCCAACTTTTGTCAGCCTGTGACTCAAAGCCTAGCAACTTAATCAAGCTGTGTTTATAAAGCTTATGTCATCTGAGTAGGGAACTCAAGCAATCCCTTGTGACTTACGGGACAAGTCACATGGTTCCAAAAGTGACTGACTGTGGAGCTTGACTGCCAGGATGTAATTTGTTTAGGTGAATGGCTGACAAGCAATTGTGAGTGATACGCAAGTTTGGATAAATTATCAGCAGCCTATAGGAAGCTCATAAACTGGGAAAGAAGTCAGACAAAGGATACATTCATTTTACAAACTGGCTAAGTAATCTCTCCAGGTCTATACTGCCCACAAAATGCTAAAATTCTATAAGGTTGCATGTGGTCAAAAGAGTAAAAGTTTAATACTCTAAGGACAGGTATTTGCATGCAGCTGCAAAATGACACATGATGGCCTTTTGGGAGAGTGGCTCTCATGCTTTCTCGAGACAAGGGCAGAGGGGTGGGCAGGTGCAGTTGCTTTCAGAAGACCTTTGCTTCTGGGGACTGATAAGTTGTGAAGATCTGAACATAGCAAGTTTCAAAGTAAATACTAGCGCTTGTTCATCTAACTACTCACACCTAGCTACCTGTGAGTACAGGCAAGTGCCATTATAATGACCATGATTTCATCAGGCCACAGGACACAGCTTCATTTTGTCCTCTCCTCCTCCGACTCCATGCTGGGCATGTTAGGAAGGAGAGAAGGAACATGCAGGATCATGCCCTTCCTGCCAGGCTGCATGCTAGGATATTCCCTTTCCTTGTTCCTTCTGTGCTCATGCCTTGCCTACTGTCTCACACATAGAATCACAGACTCATCAAGGTTGGAAAAGACCTCCAAGATCACTGAGTCCAACCTTTGACCAAGCACAGCCATGTCAACTAAACTACATCACCAAGTGCCATGTCTGATTGTTTCTTGAACACTCCCAGGGATGGTGACTCTACCACTTTGCTGGGCACCCTGTTGCTAGGCCTGACCACCTTGTGATGGGGTGATAGGGGCTTTGGAAACAGCTGGGAGCATTAGACATACATGCAGCTTACCTGGTTCAAAAGTCTGGGTGCCATGTAGCATTTGTCAGCATGGCACCAAAGGGAAATAGGAAACGAGAGATGAGAATGAGGCTTATGGGGTAGCAACCTTAAGGACCAGCTCCCTCACATGTCAGATCCTTCTGTGAGAAATGCTGACCATCTGTAGGCTCCTCAGTAGCCCAAGAAACAAAAAGTATTTGTGGGTTTCCAAAGACTTCTTGGAGATACTCAATTTCTTTCAAGACTAGAGTTCCCCCATCACTCCCTCCTTTTGCCTTCCTGTTCCTCCTTCAGTTGAAATGTCTGATACTTAGTAACTAAATCATTAACTGAGTTAAGCATTTTAATAGGCTAAGTAATTATAACCCATGGTCATAATATATGATATGGAGGGGGGGTTTTCAATTAAGAAATATTTTCCCACCCCTGTGTAGCATATGACCTTCAATGTATAGGCCATATTTCTCACTCATTCTGCCACCCTGAGGGAACTGCTTCCCTTTATATATATTTAAAAATTGTTAATGGTGCACTTGTAATCACATGGCTGCATTTGAACGAATCTCATTCCAGACTTTCCCTGGAGGGTTTAATTATTCTGGTTTGTGCAGAATTACACCCAGTTATAATTCTGTGTGTCTGACTGCAGATGCTGATTCATTTGAGCATCTATTCTCTCAACCAAGTGCACAAAGAAATGCGATGCAACATCCAAATGAACAGCTTAATGAACAACTGTAAATGGAGTCTCTCAAACAACTATATGTATCTCTCTGCAGAATAGCAAATCTTAATTCTGAGCTATCCTTTCAATGTGGGAAGAAAACATGGTCTCAGTTCTTTTCATTATGCAAATTAAGATTTTTTTTTTTTGTCACAGATATTTAAGAAAACCCAAAAATTGAAAGGAGGTCCTTCCCTGATATCTTCCCATTAAAGTTCTGGGTCAAAGATGCACATCTGCTACCCTTCTATAGATTTAGCGATGATACCTGGATTCCAGCGGAGCGGTTCAGGATTTATACCAATTTCAATGAGAGCTAATTTGGCCTTCTAAATATGTAATTGTTCTTAGAGAAAAAAAAAAAAAATTACTAATCCCTCACAGCAGTCACTGATTGTGGCATTTTAACAGTAACAGCCAGCATGATTGAGTGTTTTCTGTGCTTACTGACAGATGGTCATTGTGTTACCAAACAGCCTCCGATAAATAATGACCATATCCACATGAGAGATGGAAAATAGTTCTCTATTGTCAATCCTTTTTTGCTGCACATAATGAAGTAGAAATATTTCTTCAACTCCATTTTATTCTGATACTGAAAGGCAAAAACTTCAATTTGAATGAAAATTGGTAAGAATTTGAAAGCAGAAATGTTTCAAGCTGTTTTTATTTGTTTGCTTGCCTATTTCTTTGCATCTAATAAACTTTGTGGTTAATGTTATTCAATCCTTATTTCATAGTATACATTTCCCTTCAGGTGCCTGTGAAGCTTCTTCTGAGAGATCACAAGTAAGCTCAAGGCGAAGGTATGGTTTCATAGTCGCAAGATGACAGGTTTGAAACTTGTTCCTCATAACATGATGAGCATCAGTGCATAGTGGTCTGTATGACTGGGAAAGAAGTTTGATCTTAATCACAATGCTTCAGAACATAATGTGTACTAACAGTGTATGTCAATCACAGAGCTGTGAATTTACTACCGTTCCTAATGATGCTACAGAAGTTATTAGTCTTATACCATGAAAGCATCAAGTGTGTTCAACAGGTACCTCAAAAATATTAGTACATGTTTTGTTGTACGATAGGAACAGCACAGCAGAAGTCTGCCTATTTCTGCCTGGGTAGGAGGTGAGAGTCAAATGAGGGAAATGAGTTGTCTTGCATCAGATTATTGATGAATAAGAGGAATATTTTTCACAAGCACCAAGACTGACTTACTGAACACATGCAGACTTCAATTTTTTAGAATAAATTGTTGATCAGTAGTTATCTTGATTTGCACTGCAAAAAGAAGTCTGAGCGATCTAACAGAGCTGAAGAAGAATGATGAAGCATAACTAGAAAAATTATTGCAGTTATTTGTTTACATGTTGCCTGTTCAGTTCTAAAAGTAGCTAAACTGTATTTTTGTCTTGAAAAGAGTAGGTAAAGCTAAACATATGGAATGAACATATCTTTGAAGCAAGAAGGATTCCTGCCAGCTCTCAGAATCAAATTATCCTTCAGCCGTAATTTTCAGCCACTTCTTGCACAATCTACAGGAGAAACACTTGTGACCTCCACTGAATCTTTATCTGTGCCAGACCTGATTGCTCACCTCTTCACATTTGCACCTCACTTCATGTTAATGTTTGAGCTTTTAAAGCAGATTATTTTACTGACTCTTACTTCGTAATCAGGGGAAAAAGTAAAGCTTCTAAAACCACAAGCATCTTGCCTACAAAAGTTTTCAGGGCACACTTTGCGTAAAGTTTGCTACTATGGGGGTCAATGATCAGATTGAAATCAGAAACTTCTATGTGTCTGAATGACCCGTTCCAGTTGCAAGTGCTCTGGGGTCATAACCTGTGGGTTTTATATCCCCCTATGTGTTTACATGTGTTTAAATTAGGAATTTTCTGAACCAGGTTCTGCAATTAGAAACAAGGAGCTGTGCTTTTATTAGAGGCCATAATGAGTTCTCAGAGCTAGTCACTTGACCCGGACAAGCTGTGGGAAAGATTTTCTGTGGTGGTTCCCACTTGTTTATGATAATGAAGCAGCCTCTTCAAGACCAACTAATCTCAGTAAAGGTGAGAGACATTCTCATATCTGTTAAGTAACCATTTATAATTCAGAAGAACATTTACGAAAACAGCAGCATGTCTTTTGTCTTCTATATATGGGACAACATTCAATACTTAGACTAAGTGAGCACTTTTGCTACAACTTGTTGGCAGTTTGAAATCCTGTGGGGAAATGAGTTCATGGCTTCATCACCTGCTAGAGAGCTATCACAGCTCACCCTTAGCTAGCAATCTCATTGACCTTGAAAGCTAAATGATTACAGAGGTTTACCTTATCATATTTGAAAGGTTGTATCGTAGAATCACACAATGGTTTGGTGGGGAAGAGACCTTAAAGATCATCTAGTTCCAACCCCCTGCCATAGGCAGGAACACCTTCCACTAAATAAGGGAGCACAAATATTCTATCCAACCCGGCCTTGAATACTTCCAGGGATGGGGTATCCACAACATCTCTGGGAAACCTGTTTCAGTGTCTCAACAACCGTTTCAGTAGGTATCTTCCTAATATCTAGTTTAAACCTGCCCTCTGTCAGTTTAAAGCCATTGCCCCTTATCCTGTCACTACAGGCCTTTTTAAAAGTCCTTCTCCAGCTCTCTCATAGCCCCCTTTAGGTACTGGAAGGTGCTGTAAGGTAAGCCTGGAGCCTTCTGTTCTTCAGGCTGAACAACCCCAACTCTCTCAGCCTGTTTCCATAGGAGAGGAGCTCCAGCCCTCTGACCATCTTCCCCTGGACTGGCTCCAACAGGTCCATGTCCTCCCTGTGCTGGGGAGCCCAGAGCTGGATGCAGCAGTGCAGGCGGAGACTCACAAGAGCAGAGTAGGGGGAGAGGAGATCTTTCATCAATCTGCTGCCCACGCTGCTTTGGATGCAGCCCAGAACAGGGTTGGCTTCCTGGGCTCTGAGTGCACACTGACTGGTCATGTTGAGATTCTTGTCAAGCAACATCCCCAAGTCCTTCTCCTCAGGGCTGCTCTCGATCTTATCTTCATGTGCCTTCATGTCAAGGCTGCAACAAAGCAAAATGGATCTTGTAATAGCAGTATCTGGATAAAAAGATGACTCCTGGCTCATGGCAGTTTCAAGACCTTTTTCCTTAGGTCTTTTCCAGCCTAAAGAATTCTAGGATTCTAAGATTCATTGTCATAATTTATGTGATTGTTTGTAACTTAAATGTATGAAAAAATGTATTAAAAAAACCAAAGCAACAAGGATAGAGAGAAAAAATCACTTGCTTCCTAATTTTCAACTGTCATGATCTTGTGAAACCACTTTTCTGTCCAGTGGTACCTTTGATATGTTCTCTGATTGTACCCTAACAGAAATAAATCTTGCTTTATCTTCTTACAGAACTCTCACCCACTTATTATTCCCATGTATGAAAAGCAGAGGAAGACATTATTTCTCCAAATAAAAGTATTTGGAGCTATCATGGAATGTCCGGGGAAATGAAGACATTTCTAAAACATGAAGATATATAAAGGAATAGAATTTGCAGACCTTTTGTCAAGCTTGAATTGAGAACCCAATGTTCTTATACGGGCTTTATTTGTAGTAACACCTAAGGAGAACATGTTAAGTTTACAGACAGCAAAAGAGATACATGCACACACATTCACAAAGTGTATCTCTATGCAATACCACACTTACGACAATAAAATTTTTTTCATGCCACTTGCTGTGTGCCATAGATCACTGTCTCAGCACAGTACACACAAACTCCACCAGAGTATACTTGGTTCCTAGACATGGTCCTCCAAAACTGAGTTTTTCCGTGCCTCTCTGGAGAGCTTTGAGTCTTGAAGCCCTGTTGTGTCTCAGACTGCGGTCATGCTTTTCTCCACTGAGGGCAAAATGAGCATCTCTTATATTCACACACTGTCGGAGAACATTTGGCAGTTTTTCATCATCATTTTGAATTCTGCCCCAGTGTTTTTACAAGCTCATTCAAGTTTGGTGCCATCCTTAATTTTATATAAGTTCTTGCATCTATTCAAATAACTAATATTTGGAAAAGCAGTGGGTCTTAGGATACCTCTTAAGAAGAGATCCAATGTGGAATCTCTCCTTCCTGCCAGTTTGCCAGTGATTACTTTCTTGGAACTTATTTTCAACCATCTCTCTATCTACTTTGTTGTGAACCAAGTTTGCTGTCTATGAGAGCAGCCTACAATCTAATTGATGAGATATGATTCGGGTAGGTGGACTTCATATTCGGTAACAAATTAGCTAGGCCACGGGGTTCAAAGCATGAAGTTCAGTTGTCAGCCACATGGTGGCTTTCCTTCAGGGTGAATACTGGGGAAAATCGTATCTTTATTAATGAGCTGCACAATCAATACTTTTGTGCAGAATAGACAGCGAATTCTGTGTATACAGCAGGATGAAACCAGGAGTCAGTGCTTCAGTAAATCTCTGGAGGACAGGACTGATGTATCAGTGGATGCTGGCAGCCTGAAGGACAGGGCTGGCAGAAGATTAACATTGTTTAAAAATAAATTTAAATTTTGGATCCCCAGTGGAAAACCCCTATGCAACAGAACAGGTTGGGGGCTGATTGGACAGGCAGCAGTTTGCCCATTGGGGCAAGAAGTTTCAATAGCCTGCTTGGTGGTAAAGGAATCCAACCTTATCACCCTCTCCAACTCTCTGAAAGGAAGTTGTAGCGAGGTGGGGACCAGTCTCTTCTTGCAAGTAACAAGTGATAGGGTGAGAGGAAATGACCTCCAGTTGGGCCAGGGAGGTTTAGATTGGACATATTTAAAAGACTTGTGACACTTAGGGATATGGTTTAGTGATGGACTTGGCAGTGTTTAGTTTACTGTCAGACTTGATCTCAGAGATCTTTTCCAACCTAAACAATTCTATGATTCTCCTTTCCCCCCTCAAGTACAGTGCCTCTTTCATCAAAATAAATATGGAGTCAGATGGAGTCAGGAATTGGAAGCCCAGAACAGGCAATATGGAAATCCGGCTTAGTCCTGCATCCTGTTCAGAGACAAGGCACCTAAAAGGGATGACTTGTGTAATTTCGTTATAGGAACTGAATCCTCACCAGGATCTGGCCTTTTATTCCTATACAGGGATGACATAAAATATTAGATAAATACATTCCTTTCTCTCTTTTTCCTTTTTTTTTTTTTTTAATATTGGCAGATCTTATTTGAATGACTGTTGTACAGTCATTCAAATACAGAGAAATAAGTAAATCATTTGTGGGCCATAAAAATCAGGTGGAGTCAAATCCTGAACTTAACTGATGATCTTTGTAAAATCATGGACTTAAACTAGACCCACATCCGTGAGCTACAAATCAACATCGCTGCCGAACAAATAAACTTGCTACAGAGTGTTATATCTGATCTAGAAAAGCAAGCACATCTACATGAGGTATTTAATATAATGCACCCATCATTGTGCCTTTGATCAACTAAATAGAATGTCTTTCCCACCCTGGGGAAGCTGAGGTCTGGAAGTTTGTCTCCCCCAGGAGACAAAAGTCCTTTTTTCAGGCTGCATGGTGTCTGACTTTAGTAACTACTCATGCCTGATGAGAACTCAAGGATTATACAGGACAGAAGCTCAAGGCAGAAGGAAGTCTTTAAACTTTGAGAGCTACTTTTGAGATATTGTCTTGATCTTTGATATGGCATCTAGCATGTTACTTATGGTAACCCCAAAGCCCCAGAAGCCCCAGTCTCAGCATCAACATAGATGATATGTTTCAGATGTGCTAATTTCCATACTTTTTTCCCCTCCTTTTTCTAACTGCTAAGTTCATATTACAGACATGACAGCTATGTTAGTAAAAGCTAGACGTGAATAAATACTTTCAGTAATCATGTTACTAAAATATAAAATTAGATGACTGGAGCAATAATTTCTATTCAAGATATTAATTGCATTGACTGATTGAGATTAGATTCATTAGGCAGGAATTTAGACCAAATCTATATTCAGGCTACTAGTCAGAACCATGAGGAAGGTCATGATATCTGGAAATTTCCGAAGCACTTACGCAAACTTACCCAGCCACCCATGAACGTTTTTCTATCTCAGTCCTGTCAGATTAGGCAACTCCTTGCCTGCCCGTCTGATTTTTAAGGCTGAGGCCACTCTTTTAGGGAGGGTCAGCACTAAAACCAGCTAGAGATGGTTTTAACTCAAACAAACCACATGGAGTTGTCTTCCCAAAAGGATACAGAATCATGTCCCCTAGTTTTTGAAATAATTTCTGGACCACCAAGTTGTGCTATGTTGTGAGACAGAGGAGTTATATCTGCATAAAGATTCATTTAATAGCTGTGGCTATTTCATTGCCACAACATTCAATCCTAGTGGTTTGGTCATATTTGGACAGTGAGAAAATTGCATTCCAATACTCATTTTTGGAAATACATAAGTAATTTATATGAAGCATTAATTAGAAAGAGTCTGCAACACACTTCTCCCCTTTCTCTGGGAGTATATGACAGATTCAGCACTTTTATTTCTGCACTCTCATGAGTATCAGGAGACAGGTGACTACATATCCAGGTAGACTGAGAAGGGGCTAGAGCCCAAATAAAACACAGTGAGGGCACAAGCATTAGCTAATAACTGTCACATGAACATTGCTATGACAGCAATATACCCATGCTTGTCAAATTTTCCCTGTTGATACTTCAAAAGACCTCAGTAGTTCTCCTACATCTTGAAACAAATCCATTAGCGTGGTCTTTTCAGAGAACAGTGGATTTAGGAAAAGGTATGTTTGTGAATAGTTGAAATGATGCATAAATTCAGACTGCATCCAACAAACAGTTTCAGCTATAAAAGGTGAAAAAAAAGCTGAAATACTGAAATATTCTATTTCAGTATTTTAAAGGATTTTTTTCAAAAATTGATCATAAAGGTTATGCTGTAATTTCATTTAACATTTTCTTTTTTATCATAAAAGTCTGATTGAAAATTAAGCTAAGTTGACAGGAAAGGAAATAGGAAAGTGCTAAGAGGGGACTTTATTCACATATATGAGAACCAAATCAAGCTACTTAAGGCTGAAATAAATATGTCTAACTAATTCAACATGAGGTTCCTTTGTTTACAGTAATAAATCAAAAATCCTCAGAAAGTCAAACCATGACTTGACCGAACTTTTGCCTTTGACACTTCACAGCAAAATGTATAATTTCACCAGATCCAGCATACATTCATGGGTTGGTGACAAGGCCAAACCACAGTGGGGAGGACAGCCAGGCTTTGCTAATGATCTAATTCTCACAGCCACAGTATACGCCAGCACTGGGATTTATTTATGTCTTCTCAAAAGGAAAATCCTGAGTATACAGAGAACAGCAGAACTGGAAGAAAAGCATTTCCTTCTATTTTGTTCAGCTACTGTCAAATAGTTATGCTCAGGTGGTGTTTTCTTTTTAAAAATTATATATTTAAAACACAAAGCCATGAAATGTTTAATACCATTCTGGAAAACTGTTTTGTACAGAGTTTAGTTACATTTATTATTTAACAAGTGAATGGCAAAACTTACTTTAAGTTCCTTAGAGCATTTCAGATATTAGCAGGCTTTATAGAGATAAGAATAACAGGATTACTAGGGATGCCAGTACTATACAGCAGAATTAAAAGCTACAATTAATATGGCTATTACTATCACTTTAGAACTATACTACAATCTATTATGCTTTCTTAGCAAGTTAATGAAATTCTTTGTCCCACACACAAAGGATCTGCAGTATAATAAAGTTATTAATGAAAGTAATTAAACCTTTTAGAATAAAAAAGGATCACTGGCAAAAAAAAGGTAAATGCAATTCACTTACTCAACAATCATACTATTGTTTTGTAAACAATACAAATTTTTAAAAGGCTTATCACTTCATGCTGTACACAGATCTTTTGAAAAATATTGGTGCATGTATTTCTCTGAACATCTAAATCAGGTTTTAAAAACAAAGTTTTGCTTAAAATCTTCAATTGGAATGTAACTACAGTAACTAAAAAACACCAAGTGCTATTTCAGGAGTAACAAGTAAGGTATACAAGCTTTAAAAAATTTCTCATGCCAATAGATGTTGTTTTTCTTGTATTGTGGCTTAATATGGTTTCAGAATTCCCTTGGCTTTAAGACCAATGACTTTTTAAAGTGTAAAATGTATCTGACTCCTCTTACCTTATGCTGAAGGACAGGTTGATTTGTTAGGCGTTTCGGTTTTTTCACATATTAAAAATTAAGCAATAAGGCACAATGTGGAGGAGTGATTATCGGATGATAATCCCAGCATCCTGAAATTGCTTTATTGCAAATATAAATATATTTTAGATTGTTCACTGGATATTAAGGGCATTAGCATGCCCATACAGTTCAATCTTCCCCTTCAGAATATTAAATTCATAAGGCTTTTTTTTTTTGTCTAAGTTATTTTTTAATGTGCAAGACAGGACTTCATATACGCAAGAAATACTGTAATTGGCTGGTGCATACTCCACTGGGGAGATTAATTTACAAGCACTGTACAGTTCTGCTAAAACTACTGCTCAACACTTCAAAATGTCAATAGTATATTTTCCCAGCCCTGTAAACACATTTTGATACACAATATAAACTTTAATGGTAGTTTTAAGACACCTCTGGGGGTATGGTTATTTAAGCAATAAGACACAGTAGGGTGTGAATTATGGTATAATAATTCCCTACCAACTGCATTGTTAGGCATGAGGCCAAAGGCCAAGGGACCAATGAACACACTAGGTGTGAATTATGACATCATAAGTCACACTCCAGAGTGTCTTACTGCCATTAGAGAAATATTTAAAACACGTTTTAAAGCAAATACTTTATTCCTATAGTACTTTATTTTAATGGAATATCCTGAAAAATCTTTCTAAGTAAAAAGTTAGCCATAGAGTAACCTGGAATTAAAAATGAAATTGAAACAAAACAAAACAAAGAAAGTCTTCTAAGTTTGTCATATTGTACTGTGGTGACACGGCTTTAAAGAACAGTCCCAGAAAATATACATCTTATCCAAGTTTGCAAAAAAATAGCACAAAGGCCTTCTGCACAGGGGATTATAATCTGCTTTCCTCATTATCTGCAGAATCAGATTGCCTGAATCAGGGGGGTACTGGCTCCTCCCATGTAACTATGTTGATGAAACTGCTGGAAAATCTACATACCTTATTTCCCCACTTGTTCATACTGCTGTAATAGGGCACAATATGAACCTTGAACAAATAGCAAAGAAGTTCCTTAAAATCCCATTTGAGCTCCTGCAGCTGAGGCTGCTCACAGCTCTAACACAACTTTCAGTAAGCACTGCAAGTAGAATAATGTATATTTATACTGCTTCCCATTTCAAACTCCATTTGACAAATGAATTTTCTCCCCTGTGGGTACTCCTGCATTCCAAGTGCAGCAATGACAACAGCGTCCTCTGGAGATACACAAGCTCACCTTACAAACAGCTCAGTGACTGGGAGCAAGCTTGCTGTAGCAGCAGGGGCTTTGGCATCATCTCAACTGGCTCCTCAGTCCGTTTTTACAGCTTGTCTTAAACTCCCAGGTTGCTGTGGATTGACTGCTACCAGTGGCCGAGCCAGCTGGTGAGCATGAGGGTTAGCACTGCAATAGAGCTTAGGGCAGGGCTGTTTGCCAGGCCCCTTTGGGGAGCGCTAAGCCTCAGGGCATGTCTGCACCTCAGTGCACTGAGGTGCTCAGCACAGCTAGGCTGGCTGGGTAGATGTTGTGGCTATGGAGAGGGATGTTGTGTCATGCAGGGATAACAACCTGCATCCTGGAAGCAACATAGCTGCAAGATCAGGTTAATTAGATTAGCTCTCCTGCATCCAGTTCTGGAGCTGTTTCCTTTTGCATTCAGAGAGGGATCTCTGTGTGCCCCTGGTTATGTGAGCAAAAACCAGAAACCTCACTTCTCCCAGGCACAGCCTCATTCTGACATAATTGTGCAGCAAGTGAGAGTTGTTTTTGCATAACCTCACTCACAGGGGTTACCTGCCCCTCCTGGATAAAATCATTATCTGTGGCCGTTTACATCAGTCAAAGGTAAGATTTTGGAGTCTAGAGTTCTTCATTCTCCATGAAATAGAAGTGGATAATCTTACATAGAGAACTTTCGTGAAGCTAACAGTGGTAACAAAGTAAAATTGTGAGCTAACTTGGTGTCTCCCCTTCCTTGTCCACTCAAAATGTCAGTTTTAATCTCCAGCAAGAGAAGGTGCTTAATTCTTCCTACAGCTGGATGATACTCATGGAAACAATTTGAGTTTTGCTGCTTTCCTGTTTAAATAAACAAACAAGCATGTGATTGCTTTTTGCTATTCACCCTGCTGGAAACCTCTGTCAAACATGATGGAAAAACCTACACCTCTATGGATTTTTTTCTTTTCTAAAAACTTCCAATCAGGAGTGAGTTCACCATTTTAGACCCAATTTACATTTGAAAATATTTGGTTTATGTCCACTTGCAAAACTGGAAACACTTTCTCCTGGATGTCAACAGGAATGGGACAAACAACCAAGAAAAGGGTTTCACACTGGCTCTACACAATCCAAGAACTTAAAATAAGTAGCCAGGAAAAATACTTTTAAATACATATAAATTACATAATTATATAAATTACCTTTTTGGTGGCAAAGCAGTATTTCAAAGACTGCTGAGCAATAACCAACAAGTTCCCAGCAGCATGTTTTTCATAAGTTAACATTACTGCCCAGAACTCATGTACACTAACTAGAATGCTGCAATTTCTGAAACCATTTCATTACATGAAATTTGAGGTATAAATGCATGTGCTACCATGACAAGGACATAATACTTTGATATACCCATCTATGCAAAGCCTTCTGGCTTGTAACAGTAAATCACAGACCTATTTTCATACCTCATTACCATTATGTATCTTTCCACTGACACCTGACCTTATGCATAATCAGGTATGAATTTCAAACCACACTTATAATTTAAATGAGTGCCTCATTATTTCACATAACCCAGAATGAAATAAGATTTGAGATGTAACTGCAAAATTCACAGTTCACATATTCAGAAATGCAAGTCCATCAAAAAGAAATAATAGTCTCTAATTCGTGACTGTGAACAGCACCAAATCACTCCTGTACATAGGAGCTTTGCAAGAATTTCAGGATTGGATTTTAGAAAGGATATTGCCAGGCCTGAAAAAAATAACACAGTGTTGAAACTGTTTGGTATGTTGTTAAAGGTAAACGATGAAAGAAAAATGCAAGTACTGAATTTATTACCTGTATTTTGAAGAAAGAACAACAGCACCAATTGCATGAAGTTATAAAATACCAGAAATAAACATGTAAATAAAATCCATGAAACACAGACATCTACAAAGAAATATATATATGTATACATGTAATATAATAAACCCATTAGGTATTTTTGTACTGTATAAAACAGCTGTACAGTGTGCACACAGACTCTCCTGATCTCTCTAAAATGTCTGTCAGTCACTTCTCCCCATCATCATTTGCTTAACATAGTTTCTTCATTGTCCATGGGAGAACTCTAAGTGACTCTTTTGTACTTTTAAACCAAGTACTTATAGTGCAGTTTGTCTCCATATATATACACATGCATACATATATATACTCACCAGTGCGCACATATATGTATACATGTATATATATGAAAAGAACAAACACACACATGTACACACACACACACGACAGATCTAAACTGCTTCTCCTTCCTGTGCTATTGAATTAGTGCTTATAAAAAATCCCTGCACATTTGGTGAAGGGAAGAAAACTTGCTGATTGTGCAGATTGAAGTCATTAGATGGTTTCATTCCTAAGAGTCTGCAAACACACGTCTGAATCATATGGTGGTGTCCCATATGCCTGAAGAGAGTCTGTTGCAGGAGGTATCTTCTACCTTCTTCAGCAGCGTCGGCTTCTTACAAGGGGGTGGAGGTGGGGCTGAGATCCTTTGCTCAGTATTGTGCAATATCTGCTGCCAGTCTTCTCTCTCTTCACACAGCTTTCTCCTCCAATCTAGAAGCTCTTGTAGAGCCACACTCTCATTCTCAGAAAGTCTAAGCTGATGAATAACCTGTGAGAAGAAAATAACATTAACAATAATAATAAAGGTGGATAAAGAAAACAGATCAAATAAGCCTGTTAATAATTTGAAGCAACGTTGTCCCCCAAAAGGGTTTAAAACTCTTTACACTGAAAATAATGAACATTAGTGATTTAGAATTGCCTTATTGCAATTTCATGTCTGAAAGTCACAGAGTCTGATGTCACAATGTCTGAACTTCAATGAAGCAACTGGCAAAAATGAAACAAATGAAAAAATCCTCCCCTATGTCATCAAAGGGTACATGAACACAATTCTCTGAAACACACTGAGCAGACTGCCTACAGCTACTGCAGGAGTAGCAAGGTTTTTTCTCTAAAGGTAAGTACCCAAATAGCCATAACCGAGAAACCATAACCTTTGTTGCATATTAGAATCAGTAAAGCTTCTTGTCAGAAACAGGTGTTATTCTTAGAACCAGGGGCCAGTTTTTGTCTTCCTCCAGAGGATACATTAACAATTTGAACTGTAGCTTCAGTTGGCCTGAATCTATAAATTCATTCAGAAGTAGCTGCAGTTCTGTACTAGATTCATAATCCACCTAGAGGAAACTGTTCCCTTCCATTTAACTCTTCTATTCTAGTCATTATTTATTTTGTTCAAGTCAGTTTGAAGCCCTCATGGCAGCACAAGTCCATGAAGCGATGAAGTCCATCTCACCATCTTCTAAGACTTACTTGACACCTATGCAGTACAGCAACCCCTAGAGCAGGTACTGAGATCTACTGGCTTGGGAGCATTCTGTAGCAGGAAAGGCTTAACTTGAAAATATTAAACAAGTCCATCATAACATCTAATAACCCACAACCCTTATCCTGTTACCTTCTTTCTTAAGAACCCTACTGGAGCACCTGTAAGAGGCATCTGTGGCATGACTCATGTTAAGGTTGTATTTCTACTTCTTGTCATAATGAGAGATGGCTGCATGTTAGTAATGATAGAGGAAATGATGTGCAGTGCCCTTAAATGTTCATGAGACACCACACACATTATTAGCTCCAGTTGCAAGGAAAGCTGAGGGACATGAAGGGCATTTCTGTCACTGATGGGCAATGGGGTTCCTGGGGTAGAAGACTTTGCTATTTCCTGTGGCTCCCTCCCGCTGTTCCTTCATGGAATAGCAAGTGCCTGGGTACAGAGGCTTACCAGGTTTTACACTGCTGTTTCAAATGGGTCCTGTGCAAGTCAGACCTTTCACATGCACATGCTGTCAGAGAAGGAATGAGCCCTTACATGGAGATGCCTGAATAGCCACAGAGAATCTGTCTAATTTCTGGTTGGTTGATACTTCAAAGAGAAATGCATTAACCTATAATAGATCTTAATAACAGGTATAATTTAAAATACAGTTTAAAGTTCTGAATTTTTTTTTATAAATAGAAGAAAAATAAAAATGTTTGAAAGACTTCATTAAAGTGTATCTCCATTGCATATCACTATAAAATCAAAAACCTCTTTGCTTTTATATTTACACAAAGTGCAACAGGCACCTCAGCAACTCAAATGAAAATGAAATGTTCCACAGGTATTGCTAGAGGGATATCAGAGACAAAACATACTACCTTTTTTTTTTTTTCAGTGGTTTATAAAAGATTAGAAGACAAAAGTTTGCACTTGGAAACAACTTATCAAGAAAGACAGGTCAGGTGGCTTTATCCTATAGAACAGCTGGATAGTTTGTGAGTCACCATGGCTTACTCACTCATGGCCAGTTTCTGTAGATTTTTGTGGGTTTAAATTATGAGCATAATCCATTTTAGAAAACACATAGTTTGGAATACAGTCTTTCCAATTTGGACACCTTATTTGTACGTAAATTTTAGACATTTCATGAACCTATGCTAGGCATGCTTCTCAGAGAGGTGCTGGAACATACAAGAACCAAGCTTGGTTAGACTGTTATCACAAGAGTTTCATATGAAAGAGTCTCAAAGATAATTAATCAAAGACATGCCTGAACACTGGCGGATAAATATAGTTATAAAAAAATAGATTTTTTGAAACTGTTATTGGATGTGCTCTGGTGGCAAAAGTTTGATAGCATGACTAATGAAGTCTGAAAGGATTTTCAGACTGAGAGATGGACAGAGTATTTGAAAAGAGACAGTGACACTGCTATTCCAAGGAACATAAAGGCACATAAGTGCACGCTGAGGGATGAGTACATTTTGCCTGGGCAAGGAATTGACAAATGCATCCTGTTTATAGCTTATGGGCACTGAAGAAGCTTTATTATACTGGCCCTGCTTATGCAAGCTGTAAATTAATATTGGCTCATCAGTTTCACTATAGAGCTCATTTTCCAGTGCATAGTGGACAAAAGTTGGCCCAGTTCGCAAATAAGTGTACATATTTTATGGTGCTTTCTCAAACAGGGATGGAAAAATATCTCAAGCATTTATTCATTATGAAATTGATCTGGTAAATAAGCTGGAAAACAATTTGGATGAGGGACATGAGATGAAACTGCAGTCGAAATGAAATGGGGGAAAATGCATAAGAAGTGGCAGAGCTCTAAATGAACCAATTAATTTAATTAGATCTATTTGAATAACATGATATCTTTTCTCCATTTATGATTAGACCTGTGACAAGCTCAAGATCTATTATACATATTCATTATAGAAAAGGTTGGCTGAATAATTTTACATGAAGCACAACGTAAAACAGTAAGGTATGTTTCTTTATTATTATTCTGTATCCTGAGAAGGTATTTTGCGAAGGGTGAATGATGTGTGTAGGAATTAATTACTTTAAGATTACTGGTCTTATTAATGGACACTAAACAAACAACTTCAACCAACTGTATCAGTGACAACAACTGTAGACCAGGATTTTCCTACTAAAAGTCAATGGTCAATCAGACATGGTAACATAACATTTGGGCTAGACTCAGAAAACATCTAGTATCTGAATACTTGGCCTTTAACAGCTCTGCCATTGGGTGGAAGTACCATCCCTGTGTTTAGTATCCAGAGGTCCTACTGAGCAAACAAGAAAAGCTGAGTGTCAAAGGTACACACAAAAAAGGAACTTGTGGAATTACCACATCTATTAACTGGAAACTGCAATGGATTGAAGGATTTAAACCAGATCCATATTTTCCACTGCAAAATAAGGCAAGATGAACAAAATATATTTGTAATGAGCAGCCTGGGGAGGAGCTTCCAGAACTCATTCTTTCCACTTCACAGCCCAAACTCTCAGGCTGTAGAAGCAAGTGCTCTCCTCCCGGCATCCGAGATTTTGGTTGGTGACAGAACACCAATAACCCAGTTCCAACACAATATGCATGGGAGGCCTTTCATCACTCTCTAGAAGTTATAGCATATTGGGAAAATAGAAGATGTGTATTCAACTTCTTTGTGTTGGTCCTGGCCAAGATGAAGATCATTTTCCTCTTTGCACTGGTAACTAGAAAGCAGCTGGTAACACTCCAGTGTTCTGGCTACTGCTGAGCAGAGCTGGCACAGTCTCAGTGCTGTCTCTCAAACATTCCACCTGACCAGTAGGCTGGGGTGGGCAACATTTTGGGAGGGGACCAGGCCAGCTGACCCAAACTG
>VYZT01063231.1:0-21736 GCA_013400735.1 Pomatostomus ruficeps
TGCCACTGAGAGGGGAGGAATTGCCCCATTCTGCTGCAGCTCCCACGTTATTCAACCCAAAACCCCCAACTGTGACCCCACCTTGATCTCAAACCTCTCAGCACAACCAGAACCAAGCAGAGAGGAATCAGGGAATGGTTTGGGGTGGAAGGGACTTTAAAGTCCAGCTCATTCCACCTCTTCTCGCGGAAAGAGATCTTCCACATCCCAGATTTCTCCAAGCCTGACCTTGAACACTTCCAGGGCTGAGGAATCTTTTTTAATCCCTTTGGGGTTTTTTTTCCCCAGGTGAAGCAGCTCCACTGTTGGGCTCAGAGCTGAATGGAGACACCTGGAAGGTCAACCCAGCTCACGGATTACACCCGAAATTTCTGCACACACCCCTTGTGTCAGGGTCTGTGACCAGGGGGAATCTCTTAAGAGGATGTGAACAAAAGCAGCTGAAATTTTTCAACTCCTCTTCCTCAATCCTCCTTGCATAATCACCCTTTGCTGAGGAAGCACTAGCCAGAAACAGTTACTGGAGATAAACTGACCAAAAAAAAAAAAAAAAATTGACTTTTCCATCCCTCAAAATGTAATTTCTACACAGAATCAGAACATTTTAAGTTGGAAAAGGCTTGAAGATCATCAATGCACATTTTTTTTTACTGGAAACTTATTTTCATGATACTCTCATGACACGCTTCAAAGGGAAGGCCGAGGGTGACACTTCGTTTAATATTTTAATACTAAACGGGACCATTCCTGCTGGTTTTTGGCCATTCCTGCCGGTTTTTGGCCATTCCTGCCATCCAAGTATCACACTGCTCGCTGTGGCACTGCAAAAGGTTCTGTGGTGCAGACTTCAACAGTGTAAAATTATTTTTAGGTCAACTTTCGAAAGATCACAGCTTTCTGAGAAACACAGGAAAGGCTTTATTCTGTACCTTTTACTGGGGGAAAACTTCATTTTTATGGTAAGTTCCTCCACAAAGAGAGATGAAACCTCCGCTGACTGCACCAGCTACACTTGCTGCCTCCAGTCAAGATGTGGGGTGGCTTTTATGCTTTTTAAAACACTAAAAAAGAATTACTCCACAAGAAGTGAATAAATAACTCTTAAATCTATCCCAAAGTACGGAGAGAAAAAACCTCCTTTTTCATCATCCCAGCTGAGAGACCCCGGACCACAATTTCTCTGTCTTTTTTTTGTTTTATGAGACTCACTGGAGGGAAAAAAGTACTGAAATAATCATGATGTGACTTAAAATATTCACAGGCATGTGAGAAAGCCTTTTAGTTGTGTTTCACACCCTTTTGGAAACCAAACCCAACCAGCAACAGAATCCTCCCGACGCTCACTGCTCCTGTAAACTCCAGCTCACCTTGGGCTGCAAAGAATTCAGCCTCAAATTCCACACCCCCCACACATTTCCCTCTGCTCCTGCGGGCAGAATCAAATTTTAGGTGGGGGGAAACAAAAGGCACCAGGTTCCCTACACTTTACTCGTTGTTTTTCTTCCAATCACTTGGAAGGTCCTCAGAAGATCACAAATCCCTGGGATTCCTCATTTCCCATCACTTCTTTGTTGTAGTATCACAAAAACAGAAATTAGAAGGCCCAGACTACTGCAATTCCCGCTTTCTACAGGGCAACACATTTTGCTTTTCTTGCATCTGATTTCAAACAAGTCACTCAGGAGCTAAGTGTGTGTTCAATATGCAGAGGAGGAGTCTCAAGGCCCTTTCCCTTCCTAATAAAAACTTGTTCTTGGAGGAAACAAAGGTTTGTGAGTTCCAAGCACATCAGGGATTTAAAAGTTGTGAACAGAAATAAAAACTGGGCCAGGCAGTGAGAGAGAACACTGGGAAGTGCAGGATTCCTCCTCATGGTGGGCAGCCAGAAAGATCTCACACACTCAGGGAGCTGAAGGAAACACAGAACCATCTTTGCACAGTTCAAATTCATTTACTGGAAATGCTGAAGCCTTCAAGGCCTCCAGGAGACATGGCCTGGTCTGATGCAGGGCAGGTTTTGGGGTAATCGGAGCAATTTAGAAGGCAAAAGAAGCAAAAATAGCAGGTCCTGGCCCTCATCACCACGTTCACGTGAAGCAAATCCCCATCACTTCCCCCATCAGGGACTGATTGGATGATGCCTGATAAATTCAGCAACTCCAAATCAGAAAATTCAGGTTTTTCTGAGCTGAGCAAGCAGCTGACACCTTAACATCCCATCTACCTCCTCCTCTTTATCCAATTTAACAACCTGGCAGATTGATAACCCCTCAGGAAAGGAAGAGGGGAGGATCCACAAGGACCTCCAAGATGAAGGATTACACTTTATTTTTTAGGGATTTTATCTGAAGGCCCTAAAAGTGCTCAAGGCCAGGTTGGACAGGGTTTGGAACAATCTGGGATAGTGGAATGGGGTGAGCTTTAAAATCTCTTCCATCCCAAACCATCCTGTGGTTCCATGATTTGCTGACAGAAAACACCCCCAAAGCACCACTAAGGGCAGCTTATTGGGGTCGAATTTCCTTTCATGCTGACTTGATTGCAAACCTCGACCTCAACCCTTACAAGGCGAATCAGAGCTTCTTAATTATCCCAGTTTTCCTCTCCTTAATGAGATGCAGCAGTGCCATCAGCCAGGCTCGTCAGTGTGCAGGGAAATGATGTGACACCGCTTTTGTCGTTTAATCCTTTCAGGAAAAACAGCCCCGACGTCACTCAAGCACTGTAAATAAAAAACCCTTCAAGACAAAGGGCACAGATGGCAGCACTCCCAAGGAACAGCACCTCAAATATTCATCCTTCAGGAGGAGAGGAGGGTTGGTCCTGGCAGCAGCCAGATTTGAATCTTTCAAGGAAAAAAAAAAAAAATAAAACAACCCAATATCTTCTGTTCGTGAATGAGGGAAGAGATCTGCCAAGATACTGATTTTTGCTGCAAAATCAAGATACTGATTTTGTCATTTTTAGTGACACTACACCCTTTATCAGCATTTATTCCAGAAATATGACCCACTCACGCTTTTGAGCAGAACTGCCATCATCAATTATTATTATTAATTCTAGCTGCAAAATCATTCCAGGCAAACTCACAAACTGCAAAATCATTCCAGGCAAACTCACAAACTGCCAGACCCCAGCGTTAGTGCAACTCCACAGGAAAAAACCCCGTCCATGCCTCCCTCCTTCCCCTCTCCTCCCATTTCCACCACAATTCCAGGCTGTTAAAATGTCAACTCCCAGGCTCACCCAGCTTTTCCTCGGGCAGGAGTTAATCAGGAACAAATGTTACAAGAGATGCATGAAGCTACAAACTACTGCTGAGGAGACAACTACAGCAAGAGACAAAAACAGTGAGATGCACTACAGACTTGAAACCAAAAGGAAAACGACTCGAAATGATACACAGCACGAGGGAAAAATAAAAAAAAATTTAAAAAAATACAAGTTCTAGTACAGAAACCACCACTGTCCCTTCCAAAGGGGAGCTGCCATGAAGACAATGCATAGTTACCTGCATCCATATCTGCAAAGAAGGGAACAGCCAGTAAGGGAAAGAAGGAACCAGAAATTCAGTGTCTCAGAGTTGGATTGGAAAAGGTCAAGAGGAGAACAGATAAAGAAAAATCATCAAGGAAGTGTTTAACTGTAAGATACACCTCGATAAGGTACTGTGATATTTTTGATTTCAAGCTATAAATCTGGGTTAACTTAATCTGGGTTATACACTACAATGGACAAATTAATTTTCTATGCCGTAAGAACATTTAAAAAAAAAAAAGACCAAATATTTAAGATATTAAACAATAAATTACACCTTTCAGTTTAGGCTGGTGAAGTTTTTTTTTTTATTCTGCCAACACCCTGATTGTACAGAAATCCACTACTACAGAGAGAAATTGTGGCTTAGTGAAAGCAGCAGTCAGCTCCTCTCCACCAGGACTAATTCCCACCTGGACACACTCTGGGGGCCAAAGTATTTTAAGGAGTCATGGAAAATCTACAATTACACTCCTTGCACACACTTAGCTCAGCGCTGAGAACATTAAAGCAAAAATCTCCATGAATTCTGAAGCAGGAAATGGAATTTTTTTTTTTTTTTTTTTTTTTTGCAAATCCATTTCTGCATGATCAAAAATGAGCAAGGATGTAGTTTGGGAGGGAAAATAAGGGTGGGGATTGTGCAGGCACGTACCTTCAGGGGATTCCTCCTGGACATAGGTGCCCGTCAGGTAGCGGTGCACCAGCGCCGACTTCCCGCTCGCCAGGTTACCCACGATCCCCTGCAAGTAAAAATAGGAAAAATTAAAAAAAGAACAAAACCTTCAGCTGCAGTTAATCCCTGGAAAAAGCAGTGTGTTCAGGCAAAATCCTCGCACAGAAGCAGCAACACCAACAACAGACCCAGTGCAAAATGTGCCAAGAGATAAAGGAAACAGCGGAGAGATTTGGGGTGGGAATCTTGTTCCAGCACCTTCCACTATCCCAGTTTGCTCCAAGCCTGGCTTTGGACATTTCCAGGAATCCACAGCTTCTCTGGGCACCCTGTGCCAGGCCCTCATCATCCTCACAGAGGAGAATTCCAGCCCAGCACCGCAGGAGTCTCCTTGCTCAGATTGAGGATTTTGGGGCATTGTGGCTTTAAAGGGTCACACAGAGCCGAGGACATTGCAGGGGAAGGAATGGAAACTTTTTCCCCTTTAAACAATCCCAGCCTGCTGCGCTCCCTGCTGTTTACTTGACCCTCACCAGGGGTTCAGAACAGAAGATCCCTGGGGACCAGAGGAGCTCTGATCCGCCCGGGATCAGCCGGAACGAGCTGCACGGCCCTGCACGTTCCCTGCCCTGTTTTATTACCCTTAATTGATAATTAACCACCCTCCTTACCAAAACTGGCTCCATAGGGCCCAGCCATGTGCGCTGGCACCCCAAATCCCCGTGTCTGGGGCTGATCGCACAGCGTGGGCAGCAGGGGAGGGATTCTGGGGTGAGTCACAGGAAGAAAATAACATCAAGTTCTGTCCCTTGCCCCCAGAACGTGAGGAAACCTCTCCATTTAATGACTTTTTCCCTCCATTGTATGCCCAGGAACCGCAAGAAATTTGTCCACTCCCACTCACACCACAAAAGCATCAATACCTGAGGGAGCCCTGTGAGTGAACAGCTCGGCCTTTGCACTTTTTCTCATCACCAGACTGACACCATCTCCCTTTTTCAACCAGAAATTCCTTCCCACTTTTATTGACACCATCTCCCTTTCCACACATAACTTCCAAATCAAAAGTTCCTTCCCACTTTTTTCTTCCTTTGTCTATGTGTTCTCCCTGCTCAGGATTCCTCACCGCTCAGAAATATTTAATTTAGTGTGTGAAAGCTGAACTGTGTTTTTAAGGGTCACAGAATTTGGCCAAGACAGAGTCTTCCAGTGAAACCTTCACTTACAAGTGATCAGCATGGATGGAAATTAATTTTCAATTCATATTTTCTATTACACTTGTGCCAAAATTGTGACTGCCAGGCACAACTGAAAAGCATCAGCTTGGGGGTGAGAAGCAACACCCGATGGCTGAGAGGTTTTACTCCAGAAACCTCCAATATTTGAAAGACACCAGATGATTCAAGAATACCATTTTATATTTTCATTTTTTTCAATTCCCAAAGGTCATACCAGGACACATCATTGGACAGCACTCTCTGATACATTCCTACAAACCAAGTGCAATAAATTTTACACTGGAAAAGAAAAATTAAAAAAAAAAAATCAAAATCTGATTTCTGATGCAATTTCTCTCTTCATCAGCATTAATATTTGCTTTCAGGCTGATCCCCCACAGGATGACAAATATGCCAGCCTGTTTTCCCAGCAGCCATATCCCTCCCTCCCCTGGTTTATACACAAACAACCCCATTTATTTATGGACACGTCTGAAACGCACCAAGCTATGACAAGCACGTCAGGGGACAAAAATACCACCCCAACCCAGCTCTCCAGGGGAGGCGAAAACTCAGCTACAACTCGCTGCTCTTTTCAGCTGTGACTTGTGCAACACTGAATCATTCATCTGCGTGTGCCAGACACGCTGCGGAACAACCCCGAGCCCTCTGCCCACTCCTCCCGAAGCCTGGGGGGAAAAATCCCAAATCTACTGGTGCCACTTGGCATTTTAAAGCTGTCCAAGAGAGGAGCCTGACTGAATTTTGCATTTTTTTTTTTGCAAGAAAATCGGTGATTTTATCCAGAAGTATCTCATGTTTGTTCTACCCTAACACATCTTTGTTTAACATTTCAATAAACAGGAGCCAGGAGCACCAAAGGTGTCTCACCGTGCTCTTGAGCACAATAAAACATAAAAATCCCTAAATAAAACTGCAGTATTGGATCAGCAGGAATCAATTATAGAACCGCAGTCTGGTTTGGGTGGGAAAGGACCTTAAATCTCATTTATTTCCACCCCCTGCCATGGACAGGGACACTTTCCATGATCCCAGGTTGCTCCAAACCCCCTCTGAGGTGGCCTTGAATGTCCTTCTGAGCACTGGAGAGAAAAAAGCCTCGTGTTGCTAAAAAAGGAGGCAAAGGCTGCTGTTCTTTCCTCAAAGAAACACTGAGAAACACCTCCTTCCTTTATTGCAGCCCTGGGGGCTTGCTCTGCTCTCCCAGAGCCACTTTCTGTTCCCTTTCAAACTCTGCAGAGCCCGAAGGAACAACAACAGCCACGGCAGAAATAAATCAAAAATAAATATCGGCCAAGCAGCTCAATTCAAGGAACTCTCAGGTTGGATAGGGGGACAACCTCTCCTTTTAATTTTAATTTGGTCCTGATGTTCCTCAGCCAGCAGGAGCAGCAAGGATGAGGCTGGAAGTCAGGGAATGACAGAGAAAGGACTCAACTCCTCTCTCAGGGCAAAGGTGCAGGAAAAAGCTGATTTTGGGCTTCCTACTTTGCCCTTCCCATCATCTGCAGTGCTATAATCCAATTATTAATTCTGTAATAGCCAAAGTTCTGCCTGTACCCTCGGACAGCCACCTCTGACCACTGCAAATCAATTCTCTGCAGCTGGGATTTGTTTTCCTGCCCCTGCTTCAAACAACACAGGGACAAGATGCCCATGAGAGGCACCCACAGGATGCAACCAGGCCGTGTCAAAAAAAAAAAAAATGTGGACCCTGAGCCCATCACCTGGTGCTTGATAATTGTGTGATAATTATGACCTACAGCTCTGGGCCCACCTGAAATTCCCAAATTTTTTGGTGGGTGCTGTTTGGCTCAGAGAAGGGGAAGGGCTGTGCAAGGAAACCCAGTGATGCCTGAGCAGAGGCTGCCCACAGCAGAGGCCAGACAAGATGAAGAGAATAAACTGGGGATTTATTGCAGGGCCTTCAATAGGGACACCTCGGGCAGGCAGAGCCTCTCCGGGAGAGGCCACACCCAAGATGGAGCCCGGGGCACGAGTTTGCTCCACTTGGATCAGTTTGGATCCATTCCCAGATCAGGGTTCATTCTCCAATGACAATTGCAGGGGATGATGGAATTGAGCCCAAGTCTGTCCCCCCTTTTAGAGGCTCCGTTTCCATCTTTGGGGGCCTGGGCCAACGAGGTGTCCTTGAGTGCAGCCTGGAGAGGATTTGTTGTGTCTGAGCAGGATGGGAGAACAGGAGCTCACAGATGATACGGAATTTTCAAGTCACACCAAAGCAGCACAGGGTCCGAAAACCACAAAAGCCAAATCTTAAGGCATCCAGCAGGATAAGGCAGCTGACAGTGCTGGACTCCTGTCCAACCAACACCTCCCAGTGCTGAATTCCTGCTGTTTTACTCTGTGAGGGATTTGGGGCCTTCCCAACGACACCATAAATTTAACCAAACCTGGTTATCTTTCCTGTATTAAATACTTACATCCAGATTTTTCTTGTCCTCACCTTGTGCACTGCTAAAATCAAAGCAGCCACAGAGCTGCAGTTGTGGGGATGCTGCTGCCACTAAAATTCCTCTTTAAGTGCATTTATCCTATCAGGTGTGGCCTTTTTAGATCCTCTCACCTCCATAAAAAACTGTTATCAACTCAGGTTTGGGAAAAGTTGTTTGCCACGTGAGAAGTGGGCTGGGAAAGACAACCACTCTTAAATTGGGATGGATTTACCCAATTCCCTTGGATTTACCAATTTCCCACTGTTCCAGCTGGGAGACAGGAGCTGAGCACAGACACTTCTGAATTCTGGGCCTCTGTCCTTCTGTGGGGTGTGAGGAGCTCTGTGTCCTGAATTAAATCTGCATTTCCACGTGCAAACTCCCCAGGGATCTGCTCTCAGAGCTCCGTGCTGCTGGTTTGGTACCCACTGCCCAGGGCTTTCATTCCTCATCTCAGCCTCCACCTCTCAAAAGGGAAAATCTGGGAAATTCTCCTGATCTGCCTCTTATTTTTGCTTTTTTCTTCCAGCTGTGTGGAAAAAACTCAGCCAAGGAAAAAGTTACTGCAAGCAGATATTAAATCACTGTTCATTGTTACAGCAAAACATAGCTTTTGATTCACTAAATGAACTTTAAAAATACCCTTCTCTAAAAAAATTCAGTTAAATTCTTTAAAGAGAGGGAGAAAAGACATTAGGCCCTTGAAGAAATCATGAAAACTTAATATGGGGGAGATGAAATGAGCTTTACATGTCAGCTGCTAACTTGCACACTGCCCTCCTGAGACCTCCCTGCCGAGCAGATCCCCCTTGGAAGCTGCTTCTTGGAGCAGAACAAATTCAAACAGCAATAAAACACTGCAAGATCTTTGAAGTGTGATTATAAATATTGAATATAGATCATCTTCATAAAGATATGGAAGTGTTCAGGGCCAGGTTGGACAGGGCTTGGAGCAACCTGGGACGGTGGAAGGGGGATGGAAATAAATGAGATTTAAGGTCCCTCCCAACCCAAATCACTCTGTGAGTCTATGATAGATATGCAGAGGAAAAAAAATCTTTACTTATTAAAATTCCTTTCCACATTTTTTCCCAACAGCGTGGAAGACTCAACACTTGTGTGGGACAATTCCAGGATGTTTTCCAGGCCAGGGGCAAACACGAACTCACCACTTTCAGCTCCGGCACGGATCGGCTCAGCGTCCATTCCTGGCTATTTACAAAGGCATCTGTGGAAAAGGGAAAAATACCCACAACGTCAGGATAAATGACATTTAATGCTCTGCTGCACTCGATTTCACACCCAGGCTTTGAGAATGTGAGACCAAGGGCACCCCTGATCTTGGGAGGCCGACATGGCAGAGAACAGGAGAGTGGGGAAACGGTACAGAAAATTCCAGGGGAGTGGGGAAACGGTACAGAAAATTCCAGGGGAGTGGGGAAACGATACAGAAAATTCCAGGGGAGTGGGGAAACGATACAGAAAATTCCAGAGCACCAGGAATTCCCTCCNAGTGGGGAAACGATACAGAAAATTCCAGAGCACCAGGAATTCCCTCCCTGCACGGATCTGCCCTCAGCAGCAAGGGCACCACATCACCAAGCTCAAAGTAACTCCAGGCCCTTCCCATCTGTACCTGGTGAAACCATTCCCACCAACACATTCCTGTCCTCCAGGAAAAGCCCTGGATCTGTCACACCCTCACCATCTGCAGTTATTCCTCCTCCCAGGTAAATCAGAAAATTTGCTGCTTCTGAAACCTGTTATTTTCTACTGCTCATCACACTCAGCGTCAGCAACTGCAGCAGAGGCAGCAGGAACATCCCTGCCCAGGTAGGGGAAAATCTCTTTTTATTCCTCAAACATTCTCTCTTTTCAGTAGCACAATCTAGGCAGAAATAAACCAATTTTAGTTTTGATATAAAATTAATTAAAAACTACTTGGGGCAGGGGGTGATTTCTTGAAGTTCGTCACTGCTCCCAACAGAAATTAAATAATTTGGGTTGCACCTCCAACCTCACTGACAATTCCACAGCAAAGAACAGAAATAAGGCTTCATTTTTTTGTTTTTGAAAACATTTATCATTTTGTTCCTTCTGTAAAGGTCCAGTCAGCTGTAGGCAAACAGAGTGATGTTTTTTTCTGTTGTGAATCCAACGTGAATCCTGATTTAACCCCTCCAGAACCATGCAAAAGCTGAAGGTCTGTGCTGCACAGGACATTCCTGCTGAGCAGATCCGCTCCAGCTGCACAGAAATGAAACAGCACCGAGATTCCCGGTGTTCCAACCAATTCCTGGCTGATTCCCACAGGAAATAACAGCTGGAAGGTTGCACCTGAGCACGTTTTTAAGCAAGCAAAGGTCCTGCAAGCCACTAGGAAAAGGCTGTTTCATTTGATCTGGAGAGTAAAGAAATTTAAGGCAATTTCCCACTCCAGAAGCGACCCTCAGGAACTTCAAAAACCATCCAAGCTTTCCCAGCACCCACCTAAAACCAATCAAAAACCAATCTTTTCTTTTCCAGTGTCTATTAAATATTTCAAATATCTCGATATCACAAAAAGACCTGCAAGCCATGAATTAGGAAACTTCCCCCAGTTTTATCCAACACATCACTTTGTACCTCAGCTGTGAATAAATCCTTTGTGTATTTACATGAAAACACACGGAAAATAATCAGGGTTTTGGTCCAGATTTGAGCAGATTTTCTGCAGCACACCCAGGTGACAATAATTGGAGATGGAGGCAAAACATGCAGCAATTTCCATTTGGGAACATTCCACGCAAGGCTGCTCCAGGTGCCCCGTGATTGCGGCATCCCAAAGCTCAGCCTGGATGTTTTCCTGCCTTCCTGGGGGAAGGATCATTCTCCCAGAATGGGGAGCTTTAGATTAGGGGAAAAAACCAATTTCACTGCCCCAACTGGAAATTATCAATTCTGGTGGTTTGCTTTGAGCTGCGGTGGATTTGGGATTCAGCTCCAGACTCTCAGGATTCATGGAAAATCAAAAGTCAGGCAGGAGTTACCCGACTTGTGGAGGTTTACCTGCGTGAAACAAAGTGGGAGGGCTCCCTGATAATGCCAACAAATTTTCATAAAAGAATCACTGGATTTTATCACCATGGAAGATTAAAAAAACATAAATAAAAAAAAAAAAAAGTGAGCAAATCGCTGCTACTGACTCAGAGAACTGCAAAAAGAAAAAAATCTGCCAAGCCAAAGGGTAGCTGCACATGGGTAACAAGCAAATCACAAATCCTGTTGTTTTTCTTTAAAATAAAACCCTTAAAATATTATTCTTAAGGAACTGTGCTTTCCAAAAGGACAAATCAGGGGGGCAATGAAAGCTAAAATTCCAAAAAAGCACAGAGGTTGAAAGACAAAGCAGAAGGAAGGGTGACCCAGCTTGAGGACGTGGATTTATTTCTCAAAATGCACCAAAACCCCACACCAGGACCTTCCCAAACTGTCTCAGAGCTCAAAAATCCTCAATATGGGCAATAAACACATTTTAATCTTGATTAGCAATGTAAGAAATAAAATAAAATTCACTTAAAATAAAATTCACTTGTCAAGGTGCTGGACTTCTTGCCAAAGCTACCCGACCCTTTTTGCTGAGCACTTGGTTACTGCCCCACACACACGCAGGTTTGGAGTGTCCAAACTCCTTGGGAACATTTGAAATTCCATTTTATTGTCAAAATATGCATGTTAAAAAGGAGAGGGGGGAAAAAAATAAGCTTGACCTCAACCCAAACAAATTAAAATTTCCGGCTTCTGTTATCTTCAAATTGAAATTAAACTACATCAGGTTTTCCAGTGTCATTTAAAAAATAAAGTAAATCAATTTTTATTAGGAGATCTATGAGATTCCTGCCTGGAATCACAGCTGAACACAGAACATGGCACAAAACAGCAATGAGAGGTTTATGTGCCATCACTTGGGTGGACATGGAAGCTCCCTCCAGCCAATTTGGTTTCTAGGAACGCTTCAGGAAGGAGAGATTTAATCCAAATTAATCCCAAATTCAGGTGAAAAGGTCAAAATACTCGCAGATAGAACATCACCAACATGTCTGGGGACTCGCCTCATTTTGCTAAATAAAAAAAACTTAATTTATAGCCACAGCATGAAATGTTGGATCCATCCAAGTGGAGCATGCAGAGCCCAATTTTTTTGGTGCAGTGCACAGAAATGCTCTGCTGGAGCTGCAGCCCCCAGCAGCAGCACATGTTGATCTGAACACATTGGAAGAGATTTGCATCATAAACAGAACCACATGTATGGGATTGATCAACTGGGGTCTTGTTTGCGTTCCTGCCCCGCTCTGGAATTGCAGACAGCTCAACCTCCCCGGCCCTCCGCAGGCCCTGCTCATGCAAGGAACGGCTCTGGGCAATAATTAATCGCAGTCAGATGTGCTGCTGCTTTTATTTCTGCATCACCGATCAAGAAAGCTTCAGATATTCCCAGTGTCACTCATGTCTTTTTTAAAAAAATATAATTTAAACTGAGTTTTCCTTCACAAAGTTTACTCCGCCACGACAGAAGTCTTAATTTTATTTCTTTTTTTCCTCGTTTCTCCAATTTTATTTCTACCCACTACTCCAAAGCACAAACTCCAACAGGGTCCTTGGCTGTTCTAAAATCTCATTTTAGTAACTCAGCCCCACCCAGAGGGACCTTCTCAGTTCCAGGATCAAGAATGAGATGGAGACTTTGGTCTGGAAAGACCTCAAAGCTCATCCCATTCCAGCCCTGCCATGGGACACCTCTCACTGTCCCAGGTTGCTCCAAGCCCCATCCAGCCTGGCCTTGGACATTTCCAGGGATGGGACAACTCCTGCTGAGGGGGAAACCCTGGGGTTTGGTGTTTCTTGCCCATGCCAAGGAGGACAGAAAAATCCGCTTCTTCAAATCCAGGCACGGCCACTAAAATCCACATAAATATCAGCAAAATGATGTTCCTGAGAGAACCCAGGGCCAAGGCCAATCCCAAACATCTGTGATTCAGAAGAGGGGAGGGAAGTCACACTGATGCCTTGTTGGGACTACCCAAAAACAGAGTCCAGACAGAATTAAGAGAATAAAAAGCTGTTATATTGACTGAGGAGCCTTCAGGGACATTTAGGGCAGTCAGAGCCCTCCCGGGGCCTACACCCTAAAATGGACCATGGGCCACAGGTTTTTCACACTTTTAAAGTATGAAACTTTTAAGTTTGATCCATTTGAATTTTGGGGGTTAATCCTCTAATTACAGCTTCAGGTAATTAAGTAATTTACTCCAAGTTTGCTCCCCCAATTCACTGTTTGCATCTCTCAGGGCCTGAGGTGTCCCTGAGTTTCAGGCCTAGAGAGGAATTGTTTTGTCCCACTAAAAATGGGAGAACAGCAGCCAGCACTGCACGTGGAGTCCAGAGTTATACACTAAAAAACTGCAGGATCACATGAAAAATATAAAAGCTAAAATCCTAAGGCATCAACATGAAAACCAGAGATATTTCACAGCAAGAACCACAGCAAGGCCTGGCCCATCCCAGCCTCCATTTTCCACACTGGAGATCCTCCCCCAAATTAACTCCATGGGCAACAACAGCCGGGCAGCCAACGAGACCTCTGAGAAAATGGTTCTAACTGGGGAAAATTAGATTTACACCACTCTCTCCATCCTCTGGGTCCATCCAGAGGGATAAAATCCCCAGCAGCCAGTGCAGTCTGTGTGTTCATTAATATTAAAAACTAACCTGGTTTTGCCCTTTTTTTTTCCACCCAAATCTCTCCCCCTTGCCCAGCAAAAATTTGAGAAGCTCAGAGCTTTCTCCTCCTCTGATCCAGATTGAAACTCAATGGCAACCTGACCACGAGGAGTGATCTCTGCAGGATGACACGGAAAAGTCTTAAATCTTTCACGATTCTTGGAAAGCTCCTTAGCAAGAGCTCCCCTCAGGCAATCCCAACGTTCCTCTGCCGCCCTTTTAAATGAGGAAAAGCTGTAAATAAATAAAATGTAGGCAAGCCGAGGGATTTCTCTGGAAACTCTCAGCTAAAGAGCCTTTTTGCTAAGAACAGGAGCCCTCAGAAACACGGGAATGAGGTTAAAAGTACCAGCAGCCACATCGCTCCCTGCCCTCCCCTTCAATCATTCCTGCATTACAAAAAACATTTAGAGTTTATTCTGCTTTGAAATAAAAACCTGAGAGCGAAGAGGTACAGAAAATATTCCTACAAGCTCCCACTCGCCCCAAAAGATGCAGATAAAGCCACACATCCCTCTCCTGGAGCAGTATCAAAGCAGCACTTTCAGGATGTATTTCCCACAGCTCGTGTGCTGATTTCCTTAGCACAGAGGGGAAATATGCAGCTTTTGGGTTGAGACTTGTGATCCTCCTAAAAAAAAAATGCATTTTTCAGGAGGGGAAATCTCACAGCACATCCTCTCCAATCCAGCCCCCAGCACGTTCAGTCAGAGCACGGACTCAGTTCCAACAGGAAACAGCAGAAAACCATCCTGACGTGTTGATTTCTAAGCTTTGCATCAAATATGATTTGGAAGACAGTGTCACGTTTCAAAAGGCTTTTTTTGTGTATTACACAGGGCTCTGAGCAACCTGGTCCAGCGGGAGGTGTCGCTGCCCAGGTCAGGCTTTAAGGCCCCTTCCAACACAAATCACCCTGGAATTCCACGAATTTTTATAAATTCCATGAATTTTTATACCTGTTGTGTTTGGGATTTTAAAATCAGTTTTTAATAGAGGTCCTCTCTGTTTATTCACTCTGCTCCATTACACCCAACAATAACTACAGAGCAATAACAAATAAAAATCTTTATAAAACCACCCACAGCGGCACCAGGATGATTTAAGGTTTTATTTCCTCCCTCCTCAGCGTGATAAAATCACGGATTCTATGGCTTTCCACTGTACACCAGTTAGGAATTCCTGCTGCAACCACCCAGCTCCAAACAGTCCTTTTTTTTTATTTTTTTTTTTCCTTCCTGAGCTGCAGATGTGTAATTTGTAATTCTCAGGCAGTTTCAGCAGCAAGCAGCACTGCAGCTCCTGCAATCCTTGTTCCTTCCTCTGGTGGGAACGCTTTGGGAATCCCATCCCATCCCTGTATTTACACTTCACCGGCAGCATTAACACACACAGGGCAGAAGAAGTCACCAAATTGCCAGGGAGAAATTCAATTTACAGCCCTGGAAGCGGGGGGATTTCACTGAGCTGGCAGCTCAGCACCCCGCCCATCCCTCGCAGCGCTGTCAGGACGGATCAAACCCCACGAGCCCTTCCAGCTCCAACGCAAGCGTTTGATTTGGGGCAGATTTATCGCCGGCCATCCCCGCTTCCTAATTACAAACAGGAAAAAGGGGCTGAGCTGGGAGCAGCCGAGGCAGCAGGAATCCGAGCCCGCGCTCAGCAGAGCCTCCCGTATCTCCGGCATCTGAAAAGCCTTTCCCTGAAACGGAGAGCTGAATTCAAGAGAGATTTAGGTCAGAGCCGTAATCTCTCTGCCAACAGCATCTGGCAGCCGCAGCAGCAGCGTTATCCTTTGTGCTGCCATGGAAACAAAAGGAGGAGCAGGGATGCAGAGAGCTGCACGAGCCCTGCCCAAACCCCGCTCCTGCCCTCGGGAATCCGAGAGCGCTCGGCTCTCACCGCAGCATTCGGGCTTTGCTTTCCATTTTCAGATTGTTGAAATCAAATTTTTTTTTTTTTTCTGTTCATATTCCCCCTCTCTCTCCCCCAACACAGCTTTGGGGTGGGTGCAGAGATGCTGTCTCCGCAGGGATAACCCCACGCTTCCTGCAGTAATGTGGATAATGTATCCAAGCATATTCCCAAACCCAGCCTCATGCTCCAAGTTTTACATCCAACGCCAACAAATTATTTGTTTTGCCCTCAAACACCGTGTAGCTCCAACCACGACTGCTCATCCTAAGCCTCCCCACCTTGCAAAACCAAATCCTACAACCAAACAGAGCAGATATTTGGGCTGGGAGCTTTTTATGAGGGAAAAATAAATTACATGCTCGACGAGGAGAACTTCCCACTCCCTGTATTTTCCCAGTGGGTTGGGTTCTGGAGCTGACACACACACAGGGTTTGTGTAAGGGAAATTAAAATCCCGCAGAAAGAACCACAGCTCTCTCCTGAGACAGCCCTCTGCCGTGGGAGAAGCACTGTCAGGAATAAAACCCATCCCAATAAAATGCACATTTCCTACTCTATCCCTCGGAGAAATGTGGCACTGGAAGCCTGGGCCAGCCCCTTTCCCACCAGGGCAGTGACAACCCCACCAAAAAGGAATATAAAAAGCAGACAAAGAGAAAACGAAAGCATCCCTGTAGTAAAACTGCTCCCAGTGCCAATAAAACTGGGAAAGGCACTGATCATCTCTGCAGTGCAGTGAGTAACAGCTTTTATTTTATTATTTTCAGGCAATAAACAATATTTCCTAAGAGCCGAATCCCCACAGAAATCCAGCTGAATGCAAAACCACAGAAGTGAGATCCAGGAAGGGAAAGAAGGCACTGGAGATTAAATATTTGGTAAATGCCTTATTTTGCTTAAAAGCAGGGTCATGTCAGAGGTGAGGTCTGTCCTCTCCCATCTCCTCCAGCACAGGAAAGTTGATCCCACAGGGAACTCTGACAAAACCTGAAAATAAAGTTTTGAGCTCTTCCAGTCACACTCAAGACAGCAGGAGGGAAAATCCACAACTAAATCCACGTCCCAGCAAAGGTGCCCAAAGCACCCAAAATGAGACACTTCAAAAATCACAGCCCTAGAGACACAAACGAGGAATTAGCCTTTCTTATTCAAATCTGAATATTAACGAGGAACCTTCCCGAGCAGCGTCAGAGATGAAAAGGGACAGCTCCCACAGCTGGCACGGGAAGAATCAATGTCAGAGGATAAATTAAAGAAGATGAAGTGGGGGGAAAAGAGCATTTTAAAAGGATACAGGAACAGATTTAGCTGGTGAGGAGAAAGTCACAATAGAGATACAAAAAAAATGACTGAGAGGCTTTGCTGGGCAGGCTGAAAAGACTTTTAGCTTTTCAGATAGGTAAGAGTGGATGCAAGTCAAAAAAAATGGCAAAAAAAATTAGCAAGGGGAACCTGTAGAAAAGAAAATAGAATAATGGAATATCTTGAGCTGCCAGGACCCACAAGGAGCATTGATCCAACACAGGACACCCCAACAACCCCACCCTGGGAGCAGTGTCCAAAAACTCCTGGAGCTGTGCCCATTCCCTGGGGAGTCCCAGCACCCTCTGGGGAAGAACTTTTCCCTGATTCCACCCTAAACCCCCTGGTACAGCTCCAGGAGCAATCCTAAATAAAAGCCAAGTACACAGTGCCAGCACTGGGATCCCGCAGAGGAGGCTGTTCGGGGCTAACACCTGAGCACCTCCAGAATTTAAGCAGCAGAACAGAAGGAAAAGGCAGCGAATGAGCAAAACCATGGCAGCCCTGGGGAGAAAAGGCACAGGGGGAAGGAGAGAAAAGGGATATCAAGTCATGCTTAAAACAGTGACAGAAGCACAAACACTTGGGAGGGGAAGACACCAAACCCCAGGCCCCAAACTGAGAGGGGCCTGGAGCGCCAGGACCCAGGGAATGGCTTCCCAGTGCCAGAGGGCAGCGATGGATGGGAGATTGGGCTGGAATTGTTCCCTGGGAGGGCGGGCAGGCCTTGGCACAGGGTGTCCCAAGCAGCTGTGGCTGCCCCTGGATCCCTGGCAGTGCCCAAGGCCAGGCTGGATGGAGCTTGGATCACCCTGGGATAGTGGAAAATGTTCCTATCCATGGCAGGGGGTGGAATGGGATGAGCTTTAGGGTCCCTTCCACCCCAAACCATGCTGGGATTCTGGGAACAAACAGCTCAGACTGCAGCAGCCTCTTCCCACAACCACAACCCCTGAGCTGCCGCACTCCCAGCCGTGCCTCCCTGCCAAGGACCCCGCCAAGCTCCTGCAGGGACTCCCAGCTCGCTGTCTTTGGGATTTCACCAAAAGGGAAAACTGCAGGGCTGGGGTTTAATCTGCCTCTCACGGGTTTCCCAACACCCTGCTCAGTCCTCAAGTGAGAAGGGATAACAGGAGTGACTCCATCTTTACCTCCCCATCCTCTCTCGTGCTTATCCCTCTGGGCTGCCCCACTGCTCAGGGGGGCTTGCTCTTGCCTGGACCAAATTCAGCACATTTTTGTTCTCCCATCCTTATTTCCAGACACATCTCAACCCCTCAGAGATGGCCAGGGTAGGACCTTTTGACGATGACAGAACCAATTAGGTTGGAAAAGACCTCTGGGACCATGGAATCCAACTTTTGATCACCACCTTGTGACCAGACCACTGCAACAGGAGACAGAAACTTGCCCTGAGCCCCGCACAGAGCACTTCAGCTGTGACTTCCACATCGAGCCAGGACTGTCCCCTCCCCTCAAACTGACCCACAGCAAGTCCAACCCACCAGGATGTCCCTCACTGAGCAGCACAAGGTTCTCCTGGAGCTCTGCACAACCCAGCTCCCAGTTTTTGCTTTCCCTGGGCACTCATCAATATCTTAATCTGAAGAGGCTGCAGCAGATTCCTCCAGGATTTGCTGCTGGGGCTTTTCAACAGGGGGAAAAAAAAAAATCAATTATTTATTCCTAGACATGATTTCCGACTTTTAAAAGTTTTATAGACAAGGGGACCCTCCCTCTTATCTGATGGCAGCTCAGCTCAAGCCTTTAACATGAACATATTTCCTCTGTCCTCCCCTACAGAACTCGAGTAAATGTGAGCAACGATTTCCCCCAGAAAAGCCAAGTCTGCCCTTCCCCAAAACCTCATTTATCCATCCACTTCCAGACCTTTTTCACAGTTCCAGCTCAGGGGCTGCACACTGGGTCTGATGAATGCAGGCAGAGGCAAACTCAAAATAAAGATGCAGCTTTATTCAAACTCAAAATAAAGGTTCAGGGGCACCTCGTCACACCCAGGCAGCCACAATGAAGTCAACGTGGTTTAATGGGTGTGATCCCACAGCTCAGCTGGTCCTACACTCTCCCCATCCCCTAAAATGCTCCTCTCCCCTCTCCAGGAACCTGCAAAGGAGTGGTGGTGCTACCAAGGATTTTTTATTTTTCTGCTGTCGTGCACTACCCGGAGCAGTCACAGCACCAAAACCTGCAGCATCCAAGCGCAATCCCTTACAAACCAACTCATGGCCCAACTTCCCTGCTTTTCCACCCAAACCTGTGCTCTGACATCATCTGACCATCCAGAGTGACCTTTTCAGTGCTTTTAACCGAGGCCACGGAGAACAGGTCCAGTGGGTTTGCACCGAAGTTCATCCAGAAAAACATCTCCCCTCTCCACCAGGGAAATGATGACTTGTTTATGCAACACATTGCAGAAAACATTTTTTAGGACTGCAGTCATGTCTCCCAGATTGCTGTGCTGGTTGTCAAAACAGAGCCTCTTTTTCCCTGACTGTACCATCTGTAATCCTAAATCCACTTTCCCTGACTCGCTAGCACCCGTGCAAGATTTGGGGATGATTAGTGGAAAATACACGAAAATGAGATGCTGTTCCCCAGAGGACGGCACGGCAGGAATCATCGGATGGGGCTTCTATTTATTAGCCCGATGCACATCTAAACTTGTTTAAACAAAGCTTTTGTCAAATGTCAAAAAAAAAAAAAAAGTTAATGCAATCCAAAGCACGGTCTCAAAGGGAATTAACGCTGAGTTGGAAGCGGTGCAAAAGCCTTGGTTACAGCAACAAGGAAACAGTGCAAAGGGGGCCCCGTTTTCTTTTAATTGCACAGAAATCCACTGAGGAAAAAAAGGGAAAAAGGTTTATTTCCTAAGGGCTGACGTGGAGAACACAGAGCAGGGAGCTGGGGTGGGGAACACATGGTCTGTGTGGGTGAGAGCATGTCCCTGACCTTCCCAGGGCAGGCAGGTGCCCAATTAGTTTTTATCTTCCTGAAATAAGGCTGACACCCACTTTACTCTACTTAATTACCCTTCTAAACCATCAAAACATTAAACCAGCACTAAAAACCTCAGCACCGCACAGCTGAGCCAGGGATGCATCCCAAAGCTCAAAGCCAAGCAAGCAGGGGAGGGCTCAGGCCTGCCACCACCTTCTGCCTGAAAACTGCTTAAAAACAATTAATAACTGATTAACAGCAGCTAATAAAGAGAATGTGTGGCTAAATGCACAGCACAGATCCATCAGAACAGCCCTAAAAACCTGAGATCAGCACTGCAGAACCAAGCCAGGGATGCAACCCAAAGCTCAAAGCCAAGCAAGCAGGGGAGGGCTCAGGCCTGCCACCACCTTCTGCCTGAAAACTGCTTAAAAACAATTAACAACTGCTTAATAACAGCCAGGAAAGATCATGTGTGGCTAAATGCTCCATTAGGAAAGGGTTTCCTCCCACAGCTTCCCCTTTCAAAAGCACCTGCTACCACCGGGCCTCTCGGAAAACGCGGGACCCGGGCGAGCAGCGAGTGTTGATTTTGGAAACTCCAAACATTGCTCACAGGAACCTGAGCCTCGGGGAGAGCAGCACAAAGCCTCTTCCAGCTCTCCCCCGCAGATAAAGCTGAGCTTTGTAGCGAGCCAGGAGTGAGGAAAAGCCAACAAGATGCCAAGGTCCATTCCCGGTCGCTCCTTTGGCTTCTCCTCCCCTCATGCAGCACCCACAGCACCTGAAGAATTAATTATTATTGCAGTTCCCGAGCTCTAAATCAACACAGAAGCACTGCAAATACCCATCTGCTAATCCTTCTCCAGCTGAGGCTTATAAAGCTGAATCTTGACTTTGCTAGAAGCGGCAATATTACGTTTTTTAACTCAATCAGATTGTTGTGGGTCTTTGCAGAAATCCTGCCCTGTGGCTCCGTGCTCGTTGGTGTTTCCTGGGTGAAGCCAAGAAACGCCGGCGTGTTTCCCCAGCTCCAGCGGGTTCCCATCACCTCGGGCAGGCACCTGAAACTCCCAGCTCTGCCCTGGAAATGGGATCTTTAAAGGAGCCCATGCAGGGCTCAGTAATCAGACACCGATTTTGTTCATCTCAGAGACAAAACAGCTCTGTCCTTACAGTCCCGGCTCGGATATTTTACACTTGTTATTTTACAACATGCAAATGAGCTCTATTAAAGGAGAATTTGAGGAAAAAAATTAGCTGTTCTTGCACAAGTCTTGCTGCATTTTGACCTAGCAAAGCACGCTGTGAATTGAGTCCTTGCCAAACCCCTGCTCCCACACACTTAAAGAATTACTCTCCCTTCAAATTCTGTCATCAAAAAACCCTACAACCTCCTACTGCCTTTGTATGAGCTGAGAAAGGAAAGCTGGGGGCCAGCTCATGTCCTTTGTCACCTCCGTGCCACTTCCTCAGGTAAACTCCCCCCCATCAGCCACTGAAATTCACTACAAAAAATTCTTCTCATGTTTAGGAAAAAAAAAAGCATCAAAAAACCCACATCAAGACCTAAAATGGAGTTCAAAGCCGACAAGGAGGGTGTCAGCCTCTACTCCAGTAACACCACCAGCGCACACTCTTGAGAAAATAATAATTAAAATAAATCCGTAATGAAACACAGCTCTTGGAAGCGGGGCGAGGGGGAAACAGAAAGCAAATAAATCTCAACAAATCGCCCCAAAAGCAGCAGCAGAATGAAGACACTGAATGGAGGCTTCCAGAATTCAGAGGGACCAGTTCTGATTCCAAAAGCTGCTCCTGCCTGGAGCCAGGGGAACCTGAGCTGCCTTTAGGATCCCATACACACAAATACATACATATAAATATATATA
>VYZT01063232.1:0-41926 GCA_013400735.1 Pomatostomus ruficeps
TGCGCGCCGCGCCCGCCGCCGCCGCTCCGCACCTCCGGCGGCTCCGCGCCCGGCGGCGCTCCGGCGAGCGACACACAGCCTTTGTCTCTCGGGGAGTCGGGCAGCGCTGCCCGCCGCTCCTGCACCTGAAGTCGTAAATCGGCCGCCGGTGACACTGCCCGGGCGGCCGCCGGGGATGCCCCGGGACGCCAACTTCGGGCTGGGGAGGGAGCGGCGCCGGGGCAGCGGCTGCGGGAGGGCTCCCGCCCGGGCAGCGCCGGTGGAAGCGGGAGGGCGGAATGCCCGCATCGGAAGGACTGAGCAAGTTTTCCGTCTGTGGCTTTTGCAAACTTGCTACAAGGGCCCCCCCCTCCCGCCACCCCCTCCGCAGTGGAAATAATGAAAGGAGAAGAAAAACAGCGCGGGCAGTTCATTGTGAATTTTTAACTACGTTCGCTACTGCAGTTCCACACGGCCCTTATTTATTGAGAAATAGGCCAGTGATGCCTGTTTCACAGTCACATGCGTGCTTTAGCGAAACAATTATATCTACTTTGGAGAAACTTGTTGCCATTATGAAATGATTGTACATGGTAACCCTCATGTCTGACAGTTTAACCCGCTCTGACAGCAGAATTCTGTTGGGAGAGGTTTTGCAGGAAAAGAAAAGGCCTAACTCGCTGTTTCTTTGCTGTTCCTTCCTTCCTTCATGGGAGCTGGCTGCTGTCAGTAGCCCAGGAGGTTACCATAGCGAACAGTTCCGTGAGGCAGAATATAAGGTGCACCACGCAAAACTCATGCTGGAGAAAATGATAATCCACCTTGTAACTTTAGAAATACTATTGTTGCAGCCTACGTAAGGTTTATGATGTGTGTGAACTGGTCAGAAACATCTGATTTGTAAGAGGAAAAGTTGTTAGTGGGAGGTAGTCTTGCTCCTTCAGGAGTGGGGGCTGTAACTTGTAGCATCAAGAGCATCCAGCAGGATGGATTCCTGGTCTGGCTGCGGTCTGTGATTACTGTTTCAAAATAGCCAACTGTTGGGACAAAGTAAATCAATGTGAAGATAAAGATAGATCAATTAACTGAAAGCCTAGGTTTCTGGTGTGGAAGGTGCTAAATGACATGGATTTTACAATTTAAGAAAGAAGTGTAAAAAAGTGTCTGTATCTGTCTAAAGGATCATCTCTAGGGAGAAGACTTAGTGGCCTTCCTGCCCTTGATTCAGCCACTTCCTCTTTTGCGTTTGGTTTGTGAATTGTTGCCGTGATTGAGGGATGAGAATGAAATCTGATTCTTCCCAGAACCTATGTTAGGAAGATGCTTATGGACAAGACAGGCAGCCAAGCAAAACTGATCTCACTGCCTTTTTTCATGACTCCTGGTCAGGAGGTGGCATGGGAGTGTTGGGGAATGGTTTTGCCGTTGTTCTGTGTGTCCGTGCTGGGCACTTGCCCTGGGACACTTCAGATCCTGTCAGAGCTGACACGCTCCTCCTCACGGGAGACAGCGCAAGGCAGAGAGCAGAGAACAGTGGCAGATCTCTGTCGTTATTGATTTGTATGGGTTTTCCTTTGCTGGTTTTTTCCTCCTCTACTATTAATTTGCCGGTATTGAGTTATCTTATCTGATTCTTAAACCTGGCAAATCTCCTAAGCAGTTGCTGTGTGGAAAAGGTGGATTAAGTGTAAGATGACATGTTAATGACTGATAGAGTTTGCATGGTGTAATCTTTATATTCTGGGAGCCCTTTCACTGCCTCATGGGGAAGATGTTAATGAGTACTGCAGAAAACCCATGTGCCATAGTATGTTTTGGTAACACTTTTCTGGGCTTTTTTTTTTTGTCACTCCATGGCAGAGCAGTGACAACTGCAGACCACAGTCTCTCTGTCGTGGTTGCCTTTTGAATCCACCGTGTTTGGAATTCACCTTCACATCATTGCTGAGCTTCCACTTGTGAAGTTTGGCCGTGGCAAGATCATCACGCAGTGATGCAGACATCAATACAGTCATTTTGTGCTGGCTTGACTTAAGTAATTGTCCTACAACTGATGCACTTGAGGCACGTGGCAACTTAATTACACGACCACGCTGACAGTGAAATGATTCAGGTTAAATCCACTACAGTGTCCTTTAAGGGCATGGGAAAATGAAACCTGGAGGTGTTTAGCAAGGGGCGTTTTGGGAGAGAGCTTCCAGTGCCTAAAACCACAGGGTTTGCATTACATCCATTGTTCCCATAATGACATGGCAGCCTTAATGCTACAGAACAGTCTTGGGATTTGGTTTCTTGACTTTTGAAGAGGGCAATTCTGTGTCTTGTAGATTGGTCATTGACTTGAAACAGTGTAGCCTGTGCAAGTTACAGATGTTTTTTGGACCAATAACAGCTTTCTTTTGTGTTGTCCATCTGACTCGTGCTGCTTGATGATTAGCAGATTTTATGTGTAACTTTTTTTGTGTTTCTTTGTTTTGGTCTCCTGGAGCATCAGTGTTGCTGCTGGTACTGGACTTGACTTTGTGCTCCTTTCCTTCTGCTTTTGGGAAGTGGCTGTCAAGTTTTAGGTCATATGTTTAAACTTGAAGTGGGTGTTATTTAAAGCTTTTTAGGTGGGGGTTCCCCCTCTCTCAGGATTACTTTCTTTCTTGAAAAGTCAAGGGGTAGAATAAGGGGGAAGGAGTTGATTTTTTTTGTTTTGATTCAAATGCTTGTTGAAATGGTCCTGGAGGCAAACACTGTGTCAGTGTGCAGGATCCTGAAAAGGAGATTTAGCAGGTCACATTCTCCAAGTTCAGAAAAAGTTGAATATGAGAGTAAATTTTTATCCTAATTTTATATTAGCATNGAAAAGTCAAGGGGTAGAATAAGGGGGAAGGAGTTGATTTTTTTTGTTTTGATTCAAATGCTTGTTGAAATGGTCCTGGAGGCAAACACTGTGTCAGTGTGCAGGATCCTGAAAGGAGATTTAGCAGGTCACATTCTCCAAGTTCAGAAAAAGTTGAATATGAGAGTAAATTTTTATCCTAATTTTATATTAGCATCTTATGATTTTTAAAGCCATGACATCAGTGCAGTAATATTTTATTGGAATTATATAATTTTTAACTTTAATCCATAATTCTTTCCGCTGCACATGGTTTTCTTTATATTGATAAAACCTGTGAAAGAAGCATTGAGATGCTAATTAATGCTCTTTTGATTTTAAAATAGTTTTGGTTCCCAGGGTACAGAATATAAATACATGTTTTAAGTTAGATTTGCTGCATTTAAGATGCACGTTTTCTGTTCCCTCTGTATCCGTGTTGATTTTTTCCTCCTTTTTCCCAGACTTTGCTGACAACCTTTGTGGTTTGGTGGTGATCATAGGATAATAATAGTTATAATAGTAACAGCAGTAATAATAATCATCATAGTAATAATTATCATTATTATTTTCCCCCTATTTATGGGTGAGATGGTGTTTTTTTAAGTGTTCCTAGTAAAGGCTAGTCTGTAGAATTAAAGCATTACAACATGAATTCTACTCTGCATTCTTAATAGGGCATCTCTTAGGGGAATTACATGTTTGAATATTTTAAATGTTCCCCTGTGAGAGGAGGGTGTGAGCTGAGGCTGAAACAAGATATTGTGCCTTTCAGTTGGGACTCTCCAGGTGACTCCACAGCTCTGGGAAATTAGTGAATTTTAACTAATGCAAAGCTGCACGGTGGTTCCTGAGTGGTAGGGGAATGCTTTAGCAGCCTTTGAAGATGGAAAGCCGTCAGTCTTCGGGGCGGTTTTCTGCTTTGTTTGGTTTGAAAATGCTGGATTGTCACCCACAGACACACTGAGGAGGGTTTAGCTGGGAACTGTGCAGATAAAGAAGGCCTGGGAGCCACACGAGCGGGGAAGCCGAGGTTCCAAGGTCTCTTCCTTCCTCTGTCTCCCCCTCCTCTTTCTCCCTTTCTTTTCCTCTTCTGGATTCCCCGGGATGTCCTCATTGATCTTGCAATGGAGGCAGTGATGTTCAGATTTATTTTCCCTATGAAAATCAGCATCCTAGTACAACACTTGTTGGATCTTGGTGTCACAGAAACCCCGGCCCCTCAGTCACATTTCATTGACTGGGTTTGAGGAAGAGTCAAGAGAGGAGAGGCCAAAAACTGCACACACGCAGGTATTCCGCATTAATCTAGGGAGCCTTGTTTCCTGGGGTAACCAGGTGAGCAGTAATGTTCAGACCTGAGGTAAGGAGGGCTTCAGTGAGGTTTGCAGTAGAACAACCACCTCTTCTGTATTGCTTCTCTCTAGGACTGGGATTTCTGCTCTTGCAAGCATCTTTTTTTTTTTTTTTTAATAAGACAGAGCAGCCTTAAGTGACACAAGCTTTTTGCTGCATGGATTACTTGTGGTAAATAATGCACAAGTAAGAGTTTTCCCTTCACTTAAAGTTAGTGGGAGCCATACGTATTTTGTTTTGGCTTTTTCCACCCATTGGGATTTGGCACATGGACAGGTTGCAGATGCATTTACCTACAGTGCAGGTGAGTTGTAGCTACAGAGGTAATCTTAGCAATTTGTTCAGATTATGTGGACATTTAAAATGTGATTATTGTCCCTGGAGTCATCCTGAGCAGCGGCTTGCTGGTTTTCAAGGTCGTTGTTTATATTGCTGTGGCACTTCATTTGCACTGGTTTATTTGCTGTTACACTTGAGGACACTCCTGTTCACTATAGAAATGATCTCTTTCTTCAAACAGATGAGTTGGGAAGGAGATTAGTGGGATGTGATGTTATCTAAAAATGATGCAGCTATTAAACCAGCTTTGAGATTCTCTGAGAGTGCTGATCAGTGAGAGAAGAGATGCATCTTGGATTATTTTTTTCTCTAAGAGTAAACTATGCAGGGCTGAGCGACCTCCTCTCCCATTTTGGCTGATTGGAGTTGAGGGCTCTCAGCGTATCTCAAGAGGTGCTCTGTCTTGCAGAATTGGGTCATTGGTTGAAAGTAATGATGGTGGTGAGGGAACCCTGCAAGGTTTTGCTGTTTGTCACTTAATCCTTTTCGAGGATGTGAGGGACCGGAGCAGTGATCCTGAAGGAGATATCAAGTGGATTGGAGAAGATGAACTCTGTCTTGATGTATTCAGAGGCTGTAGCCACTATTTCTTCTGGCAGTGGGGGACAGAAAGCCATAAACAGCACCTTCAGATTTGTCATTGTTTCCAGAAGAAACCGATAAAGTCAGGAAGTGAAGGCACTTCCCCTCTGTGCTGGGTGCACCTTTATTACCAATGGCTCTGTGAGTCCTGTGGGTGTCTCACCTCTCTGTGCTGGAGCAAGTGATGCTCTGGCATTTCTTACCTTTTTTCTTGATCTCTTGACCTGGGAAAATACATACAAATGTACAATTTTTTTCTTATGATTTGGTGTATTTTTTCTTTTTGTTGCCTGACTGAATGAAATCCATTTAGGATTCCCTGCCTCCTTGGGAGCTGTAGTCATGTGCACGTTTGCAGCTCAAGCATGCACTTTGCTCTCTTCATGGGGAGCCGTGGCCTCTGGTTTAAAAAAAGAAAGTTATTTGTCTTGAAGTCATAAAAAAAGAAGAAGATTTTTAAATCTAAGGACTGTGAAACTCCATTATACTGTAAAGCCTTGTCTGAAACCCCAGTGGGTTTTTGAGAGTACCTTTCTTGTCAAAGCCTCTCCTTTTGAGAGGAGACCAATGTTGGCAACGTTGGCCCAATAACTCTGAATGAGGACATGGTGCTGGAAAAGCTGTGGTGTTCCAAAGCAGTGTGGAGAAATGCTAGTGGAGCCTGGCAGGGGTATGTGTTGTAGACACAGGCTTTCCCTCACATATATATAAATATTCGTGTCTATTTTTTCGTAATGTTGGGTTCCAAACATGCCCCCGTTAATGTGTGAAGCACTAAATTGGTGTTTTCAAGTAAATTACAGAGCCTCTCATTAGATTCCTAAAGAAATGTCCAGGTAGGGAATGCCAAGCAGACAGGCAGGAGGAGAACACGGGGATGCTTCCTTGCAGCTGGGCCAGCAAAACTCACAGAACGCACATCCTAAAAGAGAAATTACTGAAGGAGGCAGTGACTCCTTCCAGGATTAACTCTGCTCACTGCTCTTTAAAGTGTTACCAGGAGGGTTAAACTAATGGCCCTAAGAAATAATGCAAGCACAGGCTCAGTCACAAGTGTTACAGATATAGCACTAATTGGCCAATTGAACCGAGCTAATCAACTCCTTTTAAATGAATGTGACCATGGGCACGGGCGTAGGGAAATCTTCCCCTCTTCCAGGGAAGTTTTTCTCCTCTATTTGCAAAACAAAATCCAATCAATTCGGCTTCGAGGCTTTTTAGTCCAGTGGCCAAGAGAAAAAGTCTTCTTTTTCAAGTGATTATTTGATGTCTTAAGTTATTTGTTAAACTTTTTTAATATGTTTGGGGGAGGGAGAAGGAGCTTAATCTTGAATTCCTCTTTTTCTTGTGGCCAAATCTTACATTTTTAACTTAGCAAATTTAAACGTGTATTTTGTTGCTCCCCTTAATTAAAACCAATGTATTTAGGGAAGTGGTTTGCTGAAGCACATGAGGCCAGTTTGTTTTGATAATAAGCCAGTTCCAGATAATTCTAGGCTCAACTGCAAGTGTAGAGGGAGTGTGTCCAACAGCTGCTTTGTCTGGTTTTGATTTTTTTACTGGTTCATCTTATGTAAGAAAAAGATAATGTCTGGAAACTGAAGAATCAGGGAAGGGTGTCTGTTCTTCTGGTCGTCATGCAAGAAAAAGTGGCATAACAGCTGGAAGGGCAAGGTTGACAGTAAAAATCCCAACTTTTTAAACTGAAGTTCATGTTTCTTGGTTTACCTCTATGTTCTAACTTAATGAATACCAAAATATTGGTTTTTTTGTTTCTCCCTTCTCTGTATATTCTTTTAAGGTAAGAATACTCATCATCCAAGTAAAATGAAAGTGCAGTTTTTATTTCTAATTGGTGTTCAATTTCAATCTAAAAGCAACTTGACAAAAATTATAATTTTATGATTATCCCATAAGAAGTGCAGAAATTATCTTTTTATAGTAAACCCAAGGTTTTATTTCAATATTCAGGTTTAACCTTTTGCATTTATCTTTTGTTTCCAAACAGTGGTTGCATCTTGCTGGGAAGCAGTTTTAGGTTATTGAGACATTGCAGTATTACATGGTTTAATATGCTTTTATTTAAAGCATTTTGTATAAATGCTTTTCTTTTGTGCTGTGACGTAGATAATGACATCAAAATATGCTTCGTTAGCCTTGATCATTCTTACATGAAAATGCAAGTGTAGATAACATTGCAGAAGAAAATAACTTTCTGTCAACTACAGAAGGCGTCTTTATAGAAAAATAGCATTGATGCTTCTGAAGAGGTGTGGTTTTGGAAGGCTGGGTCACGGTGGTTACAGTGGTCAGCCTGGACGGGTCTCTGAATGGAGCAGTGTTTTTTGGGTTTCAAAGACTAACGGTGTATGATTTCTTCATTATCTGCCCTGCCTCAGTGCACCTGACAAACAGCACGGCAAAATCCACTGCAGGGTATGAAGTTAACCCTTCTGAGGTTCTGCCTTAGCGAGATTTGAAACAGAAACACCGCTGCGATGGCTCTTGGGGTGGCTGAGAAGCTTCTCTGTGTTGCTGGAGGAAGCATGGCTTCAAGCCTCGCTAAAATTGGGCTGAGCAGAAGAATTGCCACGATGGGTCAGATCAGGAGGACACCTAGTGCTGGGTGTCACCTCAGGAACCTCTGGACATGAGGATGAGACAGTGAAGTGGAACCCTCTCCCTTTCACCGGCAGGGACGCGGCCGTGCCGGAGCCGGGATTCGCCCTGGTCAGTTGGTCTGACCCCTCCTGAACCCTTCTGTGGTCGTGGGTCTGCGATTTATTGTGTGCCTGTGAAAAGGAGCTCAGTTTGTGTTTTCTGGTTCTTGTGGTAGGAGAAAGAGTGAATAACCTTTCCCTGTTCTTCTTTGCCATTACTGGTTTTGATTTTGCGCTCCTCTTGTGCTCTCCCATGGCTGCCCTGTTCAGCTCAAAGAAGGAAACTTCTTGTGTTGTACAGGAGATGCTGAAGCCCATCTGTAGCTTGTGTGTGCAGAGCTGCTCTTTCTGGCTGTGTTTCTTGGATGTATAATTCAGTTTTACAGCAATCCCTGTTAGTACAGAAGTATTTCAAGCCTCTTTCTTACCTTTCTGTGCATCTTGTAGTATTTACATGGCTGTTTGACACCAGCACTACGGGCTCTCTCGAGGGACTCTGGATTTCTAGATTTGTAGCGCAGTGTTTGTTGTTTTCTTCTCCATTCCTTGAGGCTCTTAATGAGAATTAAATTGATGTTCCAAGAGAATTAGTTGTAACAGTTTCAAAATTCCGAGTTGTAGTAGCTAATTTAGATCTCATTGTATAGGTGAGGTTATTTCTTTCTCTATGCCTTATTGTCTTGCCTTTAATTTCATCTGCTATTATCCTTCTGCAGTTCTTAGCAAACAGCATTTATATTTTATCTCTTGAATGGTTCTGTAGTGTCTTAAAACTTGGCACTCATTTCATGTTTGTGTGCTTCTCTTGGAAAGCAGGATGCAGTATAGCCATTGGTCCTCCTTGTATTATGAACAGCTGCTGCTTCTTTCTGTCATTGTTTCATGTCTTTATAATCAGCTTTTTAAGTATGAGATGATCTTCCAGAAGAAGATATTCCAATATATTTCAAGTCTCCTTGGATGAGAGCACCCTCTCACCTGAGGTGATTGGTAGACTTGGGTTTGGCCTTAATGCCCAGATTGTATCATATCCTTTCTTAAACTCGTATTCCTGACAAATCAGTTGATGAATTACCTTCATTTAATAAAGTTTTAACGTGTAGTGATCTTTGACTAGATCTGCTGTGCAGCATATGGTATGGAATCCAACACTGATATTTTCAACATTTAAAAAAATCTTACTCTGAAGGTTCTGAAGCTTTTGAAATGCTGGTAATTCAGATACGCATTCCCAGACACCGAGCCTGTGTGCCATGGTGCGAGTAGATCAGTGGATGCTTCAGTTTGGAAAAGGACAAAATGAACATCCCTGGGCTGGAGGAACGAGATCAAATCAGTCTCCTGGAGGAGGCTCCACGGTGTCTTGTGGCCCCACCTGTGATGTGCACAGGACCTTACATTTAATCCCTGTTATGTGGGAATATGCCACAGTCCAAAGCATTTATATTCCTCGTGATTTACCTTGGTATAAGGTAATAAATATGTTGGAGATTGTTGAATCAAGAAAAGTGATTTTACTTTGCTGTTAATGAGTGTTTTTCTGTCGCCCTTTAGAAAAATCCATTCACTATTTCTCTGTACCTCAGCAGTTTTCTGTTCATTTTTGTGGCCATTCACTTCTTCTGGGTGTGCCCAGCCCTCATATCAGAGAATGAGCTTTTAATCTTTTGTGTTTAGAAGACTATTTTTGTAACCATGAAGGCTAACAAAGTACCTTACGAGAATTAAAGTTAAGATGTTGCAGAGACGTTGACCTCAGCTTTGGAAAGCTTTTAGGGAGTATTTTTCTGGGCCAGTTCTTCACTCAATTGATGTGCTTGCTTTGCATAGAGGTCTGATAATTCATTTTTTTACATTCCTGTTGCTCCTGGAGCGCTCGTGGCAGTGCTGGGCTGTGCAATTTCCGGCTGCTGCTGAGGGCAGCACTCAAGTGGAGATGGTGTAATTTACATCCAGTGCTGCACTCGCCACTTAATGTTTTCTAGCAACTCCATTTCTATAGGGAGCAAATCAAAACAGACTTGGGCTGTCAGCAGAGATGTGTTTTTTAAACACAACCAGGCGAACGGTTTTCTTTTCCATTTAATCAAGGGTATATTTAAAATTGAATGTCACAGCGGAAGCATGTGATTATAATACATGCAGGTATTTCTAGTGGGTTTAGCTCTAAAGAACTTCCATGGGCTACACTCAGATGCAGAATATTGACACTGGGGAAGAAAATGCAGGAGACTTCATAAAGTACCTTTTTAAGGTTGTTTTTCCAGCACAAAGGTATCCTTCGGTTTTTCTGATGCGCTGTTTTTATTGCCTCCTGCTACAGAATTAAAATTCCGATTTAATAATCGCAACTAATGATTCAAAAGTTGAAGTGGAACTTGAATAGAAGAGTATTATCTCTCTTTTGTGCGTATATGTTAACAACCGAAGCAAGGTTACATGTGCCAGCAGAGTGATGTCTGAGAAAATACACACTGATATTTGCAAGGACAGGGCTGCAAAAATAATTCAAGGGGGGAAAACAAGTATGCATTTGAAAACACTTTTTATGACAGTGTAAATGTTCCAGTGTAGTCAGGATCAAGCTTTGAAATTGTACTCCTAAAAATAGAGGAATCTTTTTCAGTTGCGCTCTGTCTTTTGCGCCCTTAGGCTCAAGTCTTGTTTTTCTCTCTGTATGAACAGACATGAAGAGAAAAATCTTAAAATGAGAACAGATTTTCTTGTAATTTTGCCATTCCTGATGTTGGGGTAATAAGAGCATCATCCCTTACTGTGAGCTCTTTACTAAAACCCTGTGCTCTTAACTCTTCTTAGGCCTTTAGGCCTGTTAGTGTTCTTGTGATTTGAAATTTGTTGTTGAAAGCTGTTGTCTTTCTTTTCTTATTCTTTCTTTTTTTTTCCCCTTGCCTCTCTTTTTAAGCTTCCCATATTTTTTGAAGGGAGGAATGAGAAGGGAGCACATCAGTTAATGAGCAATAACAAGAGACAGGGCCATATTTTTGTGGCATTGCCTGGAGAGAGCGAATTCCGTGATTTAGCACAGCTCGTAACAGGGTGGTTCCATTTAGGGGGAGAAGATCCAGGGGAAGGCTGTGTTTTGCCATCACGGTTTGTATGTGCAAAGAGTGGTAGATGACTCAAAGGGAGCTTCAGCAAGTTAAACCAGCATTTCAGAGGACGATGCAGGCACAGCTCACGAGCTGCAGTGAAAAGAGGCGCCTGTTTGGCTCGCCATGAGAGGGTCTGAAGGTCGTGTTCGGTTGGGGATGTTCCAGGATCATATGCGGGGATTTATGATGATTATTTATGTTGACGCCTGAAGTCTCTTGGAATTAATCAATCCAGGAAGACCTGTCCTGGCATTATAGCCAGCCTAGTGTGTTTTTCTCAGTTTTCTAGACTTAAAATGCCACATTTAAAGCCTTGGCACTCTTGAGATGTTTTCTCAGCCTGTTATGAAACTTCACTTACTTCACTTGAGAGGTTTGGGTAGTGCTTTAACACCTGAAGTGTATGAAGTAATCCAGGCTGTAGGGTGAGAAGGAACCATATTTCTGTGCTTTTAGCTTTTTATTATTTCTGCTTGGACATAATGTTAAGAGGTGTGCTGGCAGTGGAACTGAAACAGTGGCCAGGTTCTGCTCGGTCAGTAACGATGGCTGGGAAGGGATTTCTTTCCACACACAAGAAGTTGTGTCAGGGCATCAGGCAGCCAGGAGTGTGTGTTGCTGACACAGGGGCAGTGTACTGAAGCCAGCTTGTCTTTGTGAGATTTGCTCCGTCTCACAGGCAGAATGAAAAATATGTTATGGTACCCAGATCTGTAATTTCACGTAGAATGCTGTGTCCTGTAAATATCTACTGGTTGAGCAGATTTCTACTAAGAGATTTGTGATGGAACTTGGGACATTGATGTTTCTGGGTTACCTTCAAATAAAAAGGGAAATTTTTGTGTGTTTTCTTTACAATGCACCTCCTTTAGAAATGCATGTATTTCCATTAAAAACCCATTTGCTAATCTGAGCTGGAACCCTTTTAAAACAAAATGTGAATAAAATGTTGGGAAGCAGTGGGAGACCTCGGGACTGTACAGTGAAAGGATTGAACTCTGCCGTCCACAGCCTCTTATGAATAAAGTTAGCCTTCTAAAGATAAAAGGAAATTCGATTACAAAGCAAGACGGAGGGCGAAGGGGTGTAATTAAAACACATAATCCTAAAAACAACATGAACAGTGCTTTTTCATGTTATACTTAAAGCAGTCTGCTCTGTGTGTGCAGTTGCTATTGCTTAGGATTATTGATTTAGTTTCCTGGGGGAAACACTTTGGAGAGGATGCGAGAAGGATGACGTCTGCTGGTGTGACAGGCAGTGTGATTTCACACGAGCATTCCACTTAAGGCAGTTTGCTGGAGAGTTTTCCTTCACTGCTTGCTAATCTTTCTTTGAGAAAAAAAAATATAAAGGAATAAATGAAGTGCTGCTTCTGCTTTTTTCTCACTCTAGCGGCAGCTGTCCTGTGAGCCCCAGCGCTTCGGGCAGCAGGAGGAACCGGGGCAGCAGGGGCCAGCTTGTGCTCTCCTCTCACACCCAGTGCAGCGCTGGATTCCCAAAGTTTAGTGGTTTAGACCTGGATTCTCGGAGCATTTGGAGTCCAGCTCCCACTGAAGCGATCAGCACCGGTGCCTAGGAGCTGTGCTGGGATGTGCAGCCCGAGGTCCGGGTTAGGCTGGCAACCCGAGAAGCCTCTCCGGAGTTTGTGCCAAGCGCTAATGCGGTGTTGCAGTAAATACACATCTGCTCTGCCGCGCTGCTTCTCCGCTAATTAGCGGCTTAGTCTTATGCTAATGGCAGGAGTTGGGTTAGACCACCTCTCTTCTTGGAGTTAAAGCATTTCTTTGTCAGGACTGGCTTTTGTGACAGCAATATTCAGATTCTGGCTGTGGCAGGGTGAGATACCTGCTCTGCAGCTGGCTCAGAAATGAGGAGCTGTAGGTGTTGGGGAGAAATTGAAGTTGACAGACTGTCCATCTTCGGACCTCATTCCTTCAGGAGCTGCAGCTGGTTTGATTTCACAGGCAGGGATGATGTCTGATTTGATGGAGAGGAAGAAGCTGTGAGGAAGGAAAGGTGGGAGGGAGCAGGCAAAAGAAAAATGAAGATGAGTATAGAGATCAGGAGTGAACATGAACTTGACAGTCAAGAGGTTTCAGAATGTCTTTTGAATGCTCTTCTCTTATGATCTTAATACCATTCAGAAACCCATCTCTTTCCCAGTACTCTAGAGTTAAGTATTACAATTTCCTTGGATTATTTAATACTTTAGACTCATAGCTTGATAAAATATTGGTAGCATTATTTCATAAATTATTTTAGGCAAAAAAAATTCTGTTAAGGACATATCTTGAATTATTGTAAAGAAAGTATGCATTTCTTACAGCAGTTGATGTTCATGTCTTGTTCTCTACTTAAATATTTTGTGCAAACCTAAAGAAAAACTGCTAGAGTAAACTTAGTGTAAGAAAAAAAGCAATGTAGGTTTTGTCATGAGGTTTCTTAGTCAAAAAACATTCTTGCCTCTATTCATCGTTTACCTGGAATACCTTATGTCCTATTTGTCTGCTTTTGTAAAAATAGCTTGTGCCATCAGTTTAGTTCCTTTGATAAAACTAATAATTAGAAGATGTGCAATCAGAAACTAAAAGCAGCTATGCTTTTCGGCTGGAGAGAGCAAGTGTGTAATCACTGCTCAGAGAACAGGTTCCTGAATTCAGGTTGCAACCAGTGCATTTGTTTTTCGAATCTGTAAAAAAAGCACAATCATTTCAGAAAAAGCTCTCTCTTGCAGAAACCTGTTTCTGCAAGAGATAAGCTTGCTTGTTTTCTCCTGATCTGCTGGGAGATAGAAATGGAGGAACCTGAACATGTTCATAGTGTTTTTCATGAATTGAAACGCTGTGTGTGCCTCGGGTCCTTCCCTGAGGACGTGTTTCCTGGCAGCTGTGTCAGAGAGAAGTTCTGGGCTCCAATCTGAAACTGGCCTTTTCCAAACGTGTCTTGCATTAAAAGTTTCACAGCAGCTTTTAAATGCCTTTAAGTGGCTGTGGTCCTTCGAGCAGCCTCATCTCTGATGGGTTTGGTAATTAGCTGCTGGCAGTGGGATGGTGTTGCTGGGGGATGGAGCTGGGATTGTGGGAAAGGTCTTTATGGTGTCTGAACCCACTTTTGGGATGGAGTGAATTAATGGTGCAACTGCAGTGAAAATGTTTGGGTCTTGGAGACTGTAACAGTGACTTCAATGTATTTCATGAAATATCTTGGGGAGAAGTTTGAGTATCGGTAGAAAACCACATCAAGGCAAAGGTAGAGACTGCTAAAAATAAAATATGTAACAAACTTTCCCCAAGTTTTTAGCAGGTCTCGTGTAATTTGAATGTTGACTGACTTTGTGGATCATGGTAAGAATTGCTGTAGCATTCTGTCACATTGTGCAAATGCATTCTAGACATTTCTGATGCTTCCTCACACAAAGAGTTACAAGGCTCAGCAGTTTCCAGCTGCTGCAGGTGCCAAAGAAGTGCAGAGAGTGACTTACAGAGCAGATTAAATACAGGGCAGTCGTATGTGCCCACAGTGACTCTTCCCCAACAACAGGAATTTGTCTTTTTTACCATTGCCACTTCTATAAGGGTAGGGTATTATTGGTTTGTTATTTTTATGATAAAACTTAAGTCATCCACACTCTGTCACACCTTTCCCACATGTTTGTATCTTCCCAGTTTTGACGGCGGGTTGTTAATTCTGAAGCCTGACTGTTATTGCCACTGCAACACCAGGGATACGCTCCTGCCAACACTCGCTTTCAGCGGTTGTTTTGCTTTGTTTCCTTATTCATCACAAGGCGTGTACAAGGAGATGCACCAGGCATCCACGAGGTGTTTGCAGGCTGTGGATGCTCTTGCAGATGAGGATTGCCTTCGCTGACTTGGTCATAAAACACCTTCTCTGCCTTCTCGGGCTGAATCATTTCCACACTATGAATACAAAGTATGAGAGTCCCCAAATGGGTGGGATATTTTACTTTCTCTCTTGCCTAAAGTTTGCTTCAGGGAAGCAAGTGGAAGTTATTTAATGGAAGGTGAACCTAGCATTAGTTCATCCCCCTGAAAAACTTGAGGAAGGGTGATTTGGAAAATTTCAAAAACAATTATAAACTGCAAAGGCGTAACCATAAGTCTGCTGCAAATATGCTAATACAGAGTTGATCTTTATGACTTGTTATCCTGTGTCTTTCAATAACCAATCAACTGTAAACCAAGAATTTCGAGAAAGACTATTTTAACTTGAACTTTATTGAAACTTCTCTTTATTGTTGCTCCCTTACATTGGTCACTATGAATTCATATTGGCTACTCATTAGCCTGATTTTATCACAATAATCAGTTGTTTTAACCCTAAAAAGATAGTTTTGACCGTCCTCTGTAGGAAGCTACAGTGGTAACGAATGTTTGCTGATATTTTTTCATTGTATATTTAACTGTTATTTGTAAAGTAGACTGAGCTTAGACTAAAACTCTTCTCATCGATGTGGACACCATAATCATGCCAGATAGATTAACCTTGGAAAACCAAGCCTTTACTAAGTTGCCTCTTTCTCCGCTTACCACACTCTCCTCTGCAGAATGACAAAGCCTTTGCAGACTTCATGTAAATAAAAAGGCTGAAACCGTTTGTCCTGTCATGAAAATAACGCCAAGTTTGCAGTAACATTAGTTCAGAGTTGCAGCAGATAAGAGGTGTAATGTGCCTTCTGGATTTTTGTGGGTCACCTCTCAGGTTTTAAGAATGGAAATGGAATATTGTGTTAGAATAGAAACAAGATTGTATCTACCCAAATACAAGAAACCCTTAAAAATTATCCCAAGTGACATGAGGAAAGTAGAGAATTCATGTCTGCTTGTTCATGCTATCAGCATGATTTTGGGCACAAGATGAAGGGTGTTGCAGTGAATACAGTGGCTGGAGGAAAGAGTTTGAGCCTTGATCAGGGGAAGGGGAGGTACCAGTGCGTGGAAGGACTGGAGTTAACGGAATGTCCCAGAAATAACAGGCTGCCAGGGTGAGAAGGCCTGGAATGGGGTGGCCTTGGTTTAATGTGCACGTAATACACAAACTGTAATGGTCCATTTTTGTTACCTGCCTACTCTTTGTTGCTTGAAGACCTTCCATAACAATCTTTTCCTTGAGAGACCAAAAAAAAAAAAAAGAAGAAACTTTAAGAAAAATTCCTGCTTTTGGGTGTTGCAGCTTTTCAGTCATTGCTCTGTGTATGTAACTGCAGCAAACCCATTTGTCTCTCCTAGTTAGAGCAGGAAGGAGATTTTTTTTCCTGTCAGTTGAGCCCATTTTGGCCAGAATGAAGGATGCAGGGAGCACATGGGCTGTTGTCACTGCCCTGTGGTGCCTGCCTTGCTTTGTGTTATTGTACAGACACCCCATCAGTGACTTTTGCCCTCCCCTCCCAGCTTGAGCTGCCCTCATGCTGCCAGCCTGGGCAGTGCTTTCTCTGCCTCCCTCAGAGCTGGTTTAGTGCCAGCTTTGCTCCTGCACCTCACCTGTGCTCCTCCAGCTCACCCTGCACCTCACCTGAGCTCCCCCAGCTCACGCTGCAGCTCAGCCAGGGCAGCAGGGAGCACTCACACCCTGCTCCGACTGAGACATTCACACTGATCAAACCATGGAGCAGTTCTAGGTGAGCTCTAATGTCCTGCAAATCCCCTGAGCCATCCAGCTCTCCCCACAGAAATGTGTCACGTGGCCTTTTCAGCTGCTTGACCGTGACTGATGATGAGCGTGGGGAAACTTGTATGCTGTGCAAAATTTCTGTCGCACCTTTACTTGGTTTCAGTTTCTCCTTAACCATGAATTTTCCTGTTCTTTTGATGATGTCTGGTTCTCCCCCTAAGTTTACATGGCTGTTTCTCTTATGTTGTCATTTTATTATGTGTATAAAGCTGAAAGGTATTTCACTGAGCAGGTGAAAAGCTAGATATGAGGTCTTGTTTAATCTGATATCTAAGGCAGTGCTGTTGATAAATATGTTTTAATAATTTAGTAAACATTTTAAGGTTTATGAAGTAATACTTTTGAATTACTGAGGTGGCAGTCTGAGCTTGCTGTTGGAATAAGTGCTCCCTGGAGCTCATGTAGAAAAACTGGGTAGAAATTTTGAATAAGGAAGGTGTGATATGAATAACTACAGTGGATTTCTAGAAAGTGCTGACATGTTCCACATGCTTTAAGCTGTGCTGAAACGTGGTTGTTTTGACCAACCCAAGATCTGCAATTTCTCCAAGTTTTGATTAAATTTTGATTTCCTGTGTGACATCGCATCGTCATGATGTCATCCTACCGGGCTCCTCCTCAGTGGCAGAAGTGACCTGTGTGGTTTAGCTTTGCCTGGGGGGTCTGCTCTGTAGATGGAGATTTTTTCAAAATTATGTTAATCTTTATTAGCTTTCCCTTTTAAAAATCACCCTTATTGCAAGAATGCCCCTTTTCACTAGAAGGCTGGCACTGCAAAGCACAGCAGTGTTTGTACAGCAGCATCACTTCAGGTGTTGTCACACAGGTCCCACGTGCCTGGCACACCTGAGCTGAACTCTCCAGTTCTGCCTGTGTTACAGGGAGAAGCTGTTGTGAAGTACAAGTACAAATACAAACCGGGGGGAGGCACCTGTCCCCTCCTGGGACCCCTGATACAGCAGTTCAGCAATTCACAATAGGAGTCTGAATCTCTGCTAAGTGGAAATTTGATGAGAAGACTTGGATCGTACCCGGGGCGTTACCCAGCTCTGCCACCAGATGATTTCTTGTGCAGTTTGCAGCGTGAGGAGTCACTTCCAACAGCATCCTCGGAAAGCTGCCAGATGTTGTTTTGCTGTCTGCAGACAACACTCCCATATTAAGTCTTTAGCTTGCTGCATCAGAGAAGAAAAAGCACATGCTGGTAAAGCAGGAGGTTATTTTCAGCTTTACTGTTTAAAACAGGAGATCTGGAGTGTGAGCCTGGAATCCCATATTGCTGAAACAGTGAAGTGGCAGTGAAGACTAAACCAAATTTCTCATTTCCTCTTAACAACTCCCCAAGAGCACTTGATTTCAGTAGTTTTTCTTTAGATACTGATGGTGGATTAATTTGGTTACATTATAAATTAATAAGCCCTCATGGCATTGAACTTAGCTCCTACTTTATTTATTCCTGTTGCATTTATTGTGTTTAATGACAGTGTTGCCATAAATTGTGGAAACTAATTTTGAGTGTCCTCCGCCCACAATTTCTTGATTGCCAAGTACTATAGGCTGTGCTATGGCAATGGCTAAGAGTCACTATAACGGAATTGGTTTGGTTTTGGTTTTGTTTTTTTGGTAGGCGTCTGTTTAAGATCAGGATGTTTCTGAAGACACTGTCATTTATGTGCCTTTTGGGTAGTTATGAATTCATAGTAATAGATGTTTATGAGGTGATCTCTGCCTGAACTGACTATAAATGCATCAGCTATGAAAAAATTAGCTTGGGGTTTTGCATTAAATGAAAAGGTACTGAGAGCAGAGAGCCAGTGTGGGTTCACTCAAATCCAGAGCGTGCCCAATGTCACACGGCACTGCTGAGCTAATCCACGTTGTCTGTGTTCAGCGACAACGAAAACCAGAACCCATTACACTTTTTTTTTTAGTAATTTTGATTAAAAGAATGAGAGGATTGTGTGTTGCCTGAGCAGTTGTGTGGCAGTGCTGGATGTCACCACCTGAGTGCTGTTCGTTGTCCCTGGCTTGTGCAGCAGTGCGGTGACCGCAGCTCACAGGGCAGCGTCAGTGGCGTTGCAGACAGGTGGCATTGCCACCACTTGCTCAGTTTTATTTGTGGTTGTGGTGACAGTAATGAACTGGCTCTGGAGCAGGGAGGGCAGGAAACTTAAGAGCAGCTCTGAATCTTATCGTCAACTCCTGAGCAGCCTTTGGCTTTAGCATCTTTAATCCCCAGCTGCCTCCTAGGAAGGCAGTGGCCTTTCGGGAAGGCATTTCTGATCAACCTTACCTGCATACCTGGGAAGTAGCTGGAAACAGCTAGCCTGAGGAAAAAGCCAGCCATAAATTCCATATTTCCTCGTTTGTCACCCTTTTGGGTGGGAGGATTGCATCCCTCTGTATTTAGATGTAGGACTTTGTCTCAGACCTTTCTGATTTCTGTTATTTTGTCTTCTCTGCTGGCTTAGAAGAAAGCCAAGACAAGGTAGACAAACTGCCTGGTGCACTGGGATTCATTGGTTTGCTTTTAGAGGAGAAGAGTGCTGGGGATGCAGCACACTGCAGGAAGGTTGGACTGTCACATTCCCTTCTCCAGAGCTTGGCTGCAGCAGCAGGCAGCCGTGCCCTTGCTGCACTCTAGAGGCAGCAGGGTAACGTGATGTGCTGGGCAATAGAGACCTCTGAACTTAGAATTTGCTGCTCTTTAGATCTGTTCTACCTGTGTTACTCTAAACTCAGGAGAAATTGTCTTTATTCACCAGTCCAAAAAGAGATCTGGCACCATAAACCAAAGGCAAATGGAGTAAGCCTGGATTAAAATTAAAGAGCAATTGCCCAAGAAGAAATATGAAGTAAAACCCACAAAGTGACATTATATTATCCTGAGCAAGGAGTGAAATGACCAGGCTGAAGGGTCGATTTTCTAAAGCTGAACAGCTGGTGCTGTTTGTGGCAGGTTCAGAGCACTGGTGGCCGTGTCTGTGTTTGTTACCAAATGGTTTTCCTGCTTAGCCAAAGCAGAAGGCTCCCAGGTGATGCTCAAAGGCTGATGGCATTCCCCACTTGGAGACTCAGCTCTGTGGCGCTCTTGTGGTGGATCTGGCATCATCACCACAACATAAACTGTGATTTTCAGGTAAAAACAAGCAGATATTTCCTTTCCTGAGCAATGAGTTTCACAGATCGGGTCCAGCTGACTCATGTAGGATAGATGACTGAGGCTTTTGGTAGTTCTAGATAAAAGTGTTATTTCCCATTCTGTTCAGTGAGGGCTAAGAGGAGAAAGGAAGATATTCACTAGCCTAAATCATTAATAAGTAACACTAAATTATCTTGACAATGGAGATTTTTTTCATCTGAAGAAAGCTGGAGTGCAGGTGCTCTGTTCTTGACAGTGACTGATGGATGCAGCTCAGAGTCTAAACTGTAAACTGGCTTTCATATTGATTAAAATGTATTTGTGTACCTTAAAAGGTGAGCACAGATGAATTTCCACATATAAGTAAATTAAACACATAAAAATGTATAAACGAAATGAAGTTGTAAATGAAGTAAATGTAATGAAGTAAATGTAAATGAAGTTGTACCTTTAAAAGCAGCTGCTAAAGTAAAGATTTTCATTTGACACAAGAAGCTGAAGCATGTTTCTCCTCTTAACAGGTTTTTTTCCCTTGGAACCAGCACAGTTACTGTCGGATATAAGTTCACTTGAGTTTCAGAGGTACCAGACTGTGCTATAGTGTAAACACAGCTGCTATTGAGTAAAATAGCTTCAGTCTTCTCTAAAGTATACAAGCGCAGTGTTAGTGCAATAATAGATGCTTATTTTATTAACTGTTAGTCTGCCTGCAGGGTTCCTTGGCAGGTTAAAATGATGAAGTTCACCGTGTGCTTGGCCTTCCATTAACTGATAAAGGATGCACATGGAGGGTAATGCTGGAGCTGCCTTGGGAGAACCTGCCTCTCCTGGTCACCCAGAGGGTTGGGCAGAGGGGGTTCCTCCCTCAGCCTGTAGTGTGGGAAGAGTCCAGGCAATGATGTACAAACCCTGTTATTTATGCTGGTAAAGTTAGTTTATGTAACATTCCTGAATGTCGGGTACAGTTGTGTGTACTTCAGATATCAGCACAGATAAGGTCATCTCATGTTCAGCACTGCCTGGGAAACTGGTCAGGAGCAATTAATCAGATCCTGGTGGATGCTGATGGACGTGGCCCCTCCAAGTCCTTGGCAGTACTGCTGGCGCCAGGGAAGCAGAGGTAACCACCATCTATATAGAAATTCTGATTTTTTTTTTTTTTGGTGACAATATGCTTGTGTTTCCCCTGGCTCTTTTCCTACTTGAGAGGAGGTGGGGTTTTATTTTTTTTATTTTTTAGCTTATGGAGGACAGCTCATCTAATGCATAGTGAATACAATTTAGTTGATAAATTGTGTGACTGTGCTTATTTCAGGCAATCTGGGTATAATGGTTCTCTCATCAGAACCAGCTTTAAGGAGACTGATCCTGTGGATAGATGGATGTGTCTCAGTTCTGCAAGTTCTTGGATTAAAAAGTAAAAGTGCACCATGGAATTTTGCCCGTAGGGTAACTATAATATAATTTAAGTAAAACAGGTCAGCTTTTTTTTGTATGTGCAACCATCCAATAACTGAATATGTGCAGCTTGTTAAATATCAACATTTAACTTATGTAACAAGGCTGAATTCCCTCGTGCTGGTTGTGAGTTGGTATTTTTGAGGACTGTGGTGTGTAGATCTCCTAGAGCTGTAAGAGCACTGCTCTTCTACCCACAGCACAGAACCTGTGGAGCGAGTGGGTGACGCTCTGGTGGGTGGAAAGCACTGAGAGCAAACAGCTAGAAGGGGAAAAAGGGTTTCCAGGCTTCCCAAACATTATTTGGGACTGATACCTAAAGGAATCAGTTGTCGCTGCTGTAAGTGCAGTTAACCTGAAAGGATGATCCAGACTCCTGGTTTGTGCTTTAAAACTCACTGCAAGCTGCTGAGTAGCTCCAAAGGCGAGTTGCATTGATCAGCCAAGTCCTAGGTGACAGAGCTGTCTCCTCACGGCTTCTCCTGGCACGATGCCTGGGGAGATTTGCAAAATGTGAGAGCCCCAGAACAGTGCTGGTCTGCTGTGCTGCCCCCTGAGCGAGCCCCGCTCCGTGGCTGCAGGACAGACTCGTGTTTGAGCCTCTGCTGCACATCCCTCCTCAGCAGAAAGTCACTGACCTGCGTGCTGAATGCTGCCAGTGCTGATGTTGCCACTTCATGCCTGCTTGAGAATTCCGGGGAGTTTATGTAACTCCAGAAAGAAAACATTTTCTTACTCGAGCTCCATAGTTTCTGGTCTGTGCTCGGATATTCCTTGTGCTCCATCATCCTGTAGAGTCAAAGCACACTGTGTGACAGCCGGGGTGATGGGACACTGACAGGCTTATAAATAACTGAAGTTTGGAAGTTTCATTCATCTCTGCTGCTAGAATTGAATACTGTACCTGATCAGGAAGATGAAGGGGGTAGGTGTTGTTTATAAATCATAAATAAAGGTTCAGCCTAGACACAGTCTCCTCTCTGGCTTTGCTGCGTGAGTTTGTTCCAGTGGAAGGTTTAGTGTGAGGTGGGGATGAAGAGTGGGTGTGGAACTACCTTCTTCACAGTAGTGCAGCCTTACTTCGCTTAAGTCATGAGTGGAACTACAGCCAAGTTATAAAGAATGCTCACGAGTCTTCTAAAAACATGTAAGTGGTGGAGTCTGGAAACAGACATTTCGAGATACGTTTCCTTGTTCCATGCTGAGGCTGAGCCCTGAGGAGCTGTTTTTCTCAAGAAAAGCCTGACCTTTTCTTTCAGGTTCCTCCTCTTCCTTTAACATCAAAGGTTCTCATAGCACATGTTGAGGCAAGAACTTATTTGGACATTTACTGTCAGTGCTTTGATTTTTGCTCTCTTGGTTGTTGCTCACTTGTTTGCGGAGACATGGTGCTTGTGGGAGATTTTTGTGGTGCAGACCCAGGGTCAGTGTGATTTCCACCATTTCTTCACTGAACCCAGGTACGGAGGTGAACACAGCAACTGCACAAGGTCCCTGTTGGTGTCGGGGTAGTTGGAATCAGAAGCCTGAGACAGCTCTGCATTTTCACGTCCCTTAACTCACCAAAAATCTAAACTGCCCATGAGTGCTGGACTGTAATAAAATTTAGGAGCGGAAAAAGATAGCTCTAAAAAATTTGTGTTTGTTCCCTTTTTCTCTCTCATGCTGAACTCTTTCCCCCTTTCTTCCCTCAGAAGTTGCCCTTTTTGAGAGCTGGAAGCAGAAATGGCACCGAGCACGTCCCCAGCCTCCTGGGCTGCCCTAAGCCAGCATAAAGCCATGATGCATACAATGAATTTAGGCTAGAAACAGGCAGTAGGTTTTTTCCTTCTCAGTAACCTGAGTTTTATCACAGTAACTGACATTCTAATGAACCAACTTGTAATTAATGTCAATGAAATTTAACTCGGTTGTTATTTAAATAATGCAGTAATCTTGGTAGCAGCATTTGCAGGGTTTTGTACCGTCATGTAGTGAAGATAGAGTGTGAAAAGTAGAAGACAAAAGAGTAAAAATCATTGAAAGCTGGCAGTTTAGGAGGCTGTGAGAAATATTTACAGTGTTTATTGTAGTAATGGATGCTGTAGAGTTCATGGATGCAGAAAGTGAATCAGCTCTTTGGGACGTTGTTCTCAGAGCCTTCTCTCACATCACAGAGGACGATGCAATGGATTTGTTTGGCTGAAGGGAAGAAAAGCCTCTAGTTGTGAAAAAAACTGTTTATATGGACTGGGGTGGGCTACTGTGTGAGGAAGAGCCAGAGTTTTTAGTTAGCTCTTTGTTTTTGCAAAGAGTTTGGCAGAATGAGATTTGTATAGACAACTTTTATGTTAATTTGGTTTTATTTCTTTCCTGTGTTCTCTAGATCTAGGAAACAATCACTGTAACCCTGAATTGTTAGTGAGTTGGACTTGTAGGGCAGGAAGTTTAAATGTAGAAGAGATTTGCTACACTTCTGTGGTGTAGGTCAGTAAAATAAATTACCAAGCCTTTTGCTGAAGCATTGGTGTGCTTGGACCCCAACTTCTTCATGGAAATCTCTGGACTATCTGGTTAATGTTTTAAAAAAGGAAATTTTGTTTCTGAAGCAACTGGATGTTTTCTAGGTGTTTACTCTCCCTTTTCCCCTTAGTTTCTCTGATCCTGAGGGCGAAGCTGCAGTGATTGCTTTTCCTGACCCCCTGTTTTCCCTCTCCTTTCCCTCGCTCCCCCTCTCCCCAGCTGTGTGTACCAGGAGGAAGAGCCTAACACCCTTTCCTTCTTGAGGCTTTTCTTATCAAATTTAAGTTTTTCAGACATGATACTTGTTTAAATATGTATGATCTCATGTGTCTGTGGTCAGGGAACTGAGTGGTGCTAAAAGTGATCTTGTTGTCTGAGGAATATTCTGGCGTTTGCTCTTTTGAATCCAGGCAGCACTAAGGGTGGAACAGTGCTGTCTCTGAGGCGTGGGTGAATCTCCACAGTCAGAAATGCAAAAAAAGTAACTGGTACCACTAAGTGAGCACATGTAGGAGATAATGTTTAAAAGCCCATGGAAAGAAAAAGCGTTTAAAATCTGCGTCGCTCAAGATTTCAGAGTAAGGTTTGAAAAAGAGAAGCTCCTGATCTCCCATACCTGTTACATTTGCAGCATCTGAAGTGCAAAGGTGTGGTTTTTGCATGTTCTGACTTCAGCACTGCAAGGCTGCAAGAGCGTTATGTTTGGGTTTGTCTTGTGTTTTTTAACTAAAGTGCTTTCTGAGTGATCCCAGCTCCAGAGCTGCCAGGTGTTCATTTAACCTTCCAGTTTGTGATTACATCTTTTTGACCTGCTTGGTAAAAGCTGCTTCTTTATGGGGTCCCCCACAGGTTGATCCTCTTTTTCCCTTAAGAGTCCTTGCTTCACTCTAACGGCTGATTTGCTGTGATGTCTGTCTCCCTTCCCTCCACGGCACTGTTTTCCTCTCCTCCCTGTTTTGATAGCTCACATTTTAGAGAGCTCCAAGTTATAACCTTGTTTTGCCTGGCGGGTGAGGAGCCTCGATGCAGTTCACTGCCACTGCAGCCTTATTGTGGCTCATCAGCATCTTCACCTTTGCCTTCTTGCCTTGAGCACTTAGACTTTAAAAATAACCTGTCCTCCTATGGCAAAGCTTCCTTTACCCTTCACTCCAAGAATTAAAATTAATAGCACTTGGACAAATCTAAAAGTGAAAAAAGCCATTTTTCTGTGGAAAAGAAATAGCTTGTACAGATCATCTGTGGCACAAAGCTATAAAATAAGTTCTGAAAAATTAAAATTCAGGTGGGGGGTTATGCAGATTGCCTTATTTGAATATTTAAATGTTCTGTAGCTTTTTGATGACTGCTTTATCATTGTTTTCCATATATATGCAATGATGCTCATTTACAGCCTTCCCCAATCAGTTATACAGCAAATACCACTGCTATAAATAAAATGTCATTTGCAGGAGACAGAGTTTTGTAAGTTAAATGAGGAAGAAATGTTAACCATGATCAGTTGGTCAGGATTTTCTCTACAGGATTATTAAAAGGAGTGGTTGAAATGTGCATTTTCCATTCCTTTCTGATACTAGCCAAGGAATACTTCAGGGTTTCGGGTAGTGTTTCAGAAAGATTGTCCAGAAGAAAAAAAAAAAAGTCTGGGGATGTTATCTGATGTTGCAGCTCAGTCAATGTAGTAATTGGCAATCAAAAAGCAGCAGTGCTGCTTGTCACCATCCCTGGCCATGCAGTCTCACCCTCCTCTCTGCCATGGCTGCTGTCTTAATCCTGCAGTCAGCTATTTCTTCTCTCCAGCGGGAAACTAATAGCTGTTGGGGTTTCTTTTTTCCTTGTTCTTTTCTTGGTCAGATCATGCTTTGGCTTGTTCAGTGCTTCTGCACTGTCTATTAAATAATTCAGATATTTCTGTCTAGTTATTCAGTATCACTGGCTTTGCTTTTAGCGTTTGAGCAGTGTCAGTAAACTCGTATTTGTCACCATCAGGGAAAATACACTTATTTTTGCTGTTGCACTTTGAAGCCCCAGCAGTGTGTGACAGATGCTCCGCTGGAGCAGCTCACACAGGCACACCTCGGGCTGCTGGGCTGCTCCTGATCCTGCTGCTGCCCTGGGCTTTCCTGCACCTGCAGGGAAATCACGTAACTCCTCTGCAGTTTTATCATGTCTCACATGGGAGCCATAGATCCTGCACTGGGCTGGTGAATCTTGTCGAATCAGTCCTGAAGTAACTGAGATTAGATTGGTTCAAGGTGATTATGCTCAGGGCTTCCTCATCAGCCACGCTATCTTTGGGAGATACGGAGCAGCTCGGGTCAGAATGCATCTCATGGTAACAGCTCAGTAGGTGTTCAAGAGTGCACAGGTGTTGATGTCGCACTGTATGGACACAAACACACGTAGCCGACTAGGCCGAGGAGCCAAAAAGGAGAGCTAAAAGAGAGCGCCAAATGAGAGAGCTAAAGGAGGGTCTAAAAAGAGTGAGGGCAGAACCCTCTGACCTTTATTTATATGTTTTTAGAAATCACCGTGGATTGGAGGTAGAAATTACCACCTCTCAATCACACTGGTCAAAGGACAAATCCATCACAAGTCTTCGCCTAAGAGAATAGATGAAAACAACAAAGACAGTTAGCAAAAACATGGCCATGTTTACAACAGCATGCGTGAGAAAGTACTACAGCAAAGAGAAACATTAAAAAACTGCAAAACTCAAAACAACACACAGGAGACCTATGAAACAGCTTGGGGATCAAAGTAAAGATCTGACTGTCGAACCCAGACTGCAGAGGGCTTTTTCTTGAATGACTGGTGGAGGTTAGGATGTAGGAAAACCTGCCCTCAGCACTTGTTTTGGTAAGGGATCTTTAAATATGCATTTTAGGAAGTTGAGTTTTGCCTCATCTAGGATTTCTGACTTGAGGTGATCATTTTTATTCAGTCGTTGAGGTGGAAAGTGATTTTATTTCATAAAAATGGAATTAGAAATTCTTATATTCGCATTTTGAGACTTGAGCAAAGGGACTCAGGCACTGAGATACATTCCCCAGTGGCGCCCATGCACAGTAGAATCGTGGTTTTGTTTTGGGCTTCCCCTCAATTTTAAGGTGATAATTGACAGTCATGTTTTGACTTTTAAACTGGGGAGTGCCTGTGAGTAGGAAATCACTGTAGTCCTGGCGAGGACTAACATTTGGGCGGTGTACAGGCATTGAATTGAGCTGGTCTGCTGGGGAGGAGGAGAAGAGAACACATCCTTATGAACGAAATGAAACCTGCTGCTGTTTAATTTGCTGTGCTACAGGTGTTGCTGTGCTGTGCTGGTGGAGGACTTGGGGAAGAGTGGGTCAGTCCCAGGCTGCAGGAGCTGCGAGGAGGAGGAGGAGGAAGAGGAGGGAGTGTCCTCACTGCTCCAGTCCCCAGGCTGGCAGAGCAGGGCTCTCTCTCTCTGCGGATGCTGTGCTGGCACCTGCTGCCTGCAGAGCTCCTTGGGAGTGTTCCAGGGCTGCTCTGGTGCTCAGCCTTGCCTTGCACCATCATGAAACAGCGAGATTAAACTGTGAAAGTAAAAACCTGAGGCACACAAGTCCTGAAGCAATGCTGGACTGTACTGTGGGTTTGTGAAGAAAATGACACGGTGGGCCCAGAGTCCTGACTCTTCCAAGTTTGTAGTCTCATTTACTCGGGTTTCATCTGAAATGAAACTGCTTCTCAGCGATGCTGAAAGCAAGGCCTGAGCACCGATGGCCTTGCTGATGAGGTGGCTTTGTGGAGTGTGGTCAGTGTGTGTTGGGTGTGGTTGTGCCCTTTCAGAATCCTCTTTCCCATTAATCCTTTCCAAGTTTATTCCCTTCAGCGCTTGAATTCATTTGGTAGCTTGAGGCTTACCTCTTGCTAGTAGGTGGCACGGAGTCCTTGTTAGGGAGAATGAACTCGGTGTCACTTCCCAAAGACAACTTCTGTAGCCACAGGCTTTCCCTGTCTGTTTGCCTGTTCTGTGACCTGCACTGGCCACTTGGGAATAAGTTAAATTTCTTCATAAGGAAGATCATGACTTCTGTTTTGATTCAACTTGATTTGTTGTGATGACTGCTTTTGCTAAAACTGTGTCCTCTTTGATTCTGCAGCTTTTATTTGCCATCATGAAGGGGTTTTTTTAGTGCCACTGCTTGTTAAAATAGGTTTTCTCTCTGTTGGACAGTTTGATTTGTGGTTGCATCTGTCCATACAGACCTTATGTTCAAATATCATTAGTGGGCATAAAAACAAATAAAGATCCCGTGATTAAGGGTTTTTTAATTGGAATTATTTAAGATTAAATTACTTAGATTGAAATTTCATGATACCAAAACTGCAAACTTTGAGATAAGTTATTTTCCATCTTAATTTTCACTCCAGCCTGCCAGTGACAATTTGACTGATGGATTGTTTGTTCAGGGAAGAAAGCCTGATGATCCATGTATGCAAAGAAATATAAAAGAAATGACACTCCCTTTGTTTTCCCCTAGTAGCAGGGCCGGTGTTCTAAAAATAGGAACCTAAAATTCAACCATCGAGTTGATTTTTAAACCCAAAATGAGGAGATTTGGTTATGATTTCACAAGTGCTGTGCATGAAAGAGTTGAACCTTTATTCATCTGGAGTTGAACTCAGCTCCAGTTGAACTGGAGATACGTTGGAGTTCCTGCTTGCTCTGGGAAAATGGAATCTGGAGAAAGACGTCAATGTGTTGATAAATAGGTTTAGCTCCTAACCTTTAAACTTCTTTTTGATGGGGTAGAGAGTGTCCTTGTTGGGAATAAATGTTCTTGGTGTTAAGCTGGGCTTTTTTGTGGAACTCGAATGTCTGGAAGTGGTGTGAGCCCTCGCTGGCTGATGGATCTGAGCCGTCCTGTGGTTGTGGTGGCATTCAAGGGAGAGTTGCCCTTTCTGTGTTTGGTTGTGGGTGAGAAATGAGTGTAATATATTACCTTTTTCTGTTTCTTGCACCATTTCAATGGCATGACAAAGGAAGGAAACAAGTAGCACTATGCTTTTACATACAAAAGGCATTTTATATTATGGACTTATTTTTAAATGTGTTATTTGCAAAATACCTTCCTTCCCCTGCCAGTCGTCTCCTTTAATTGTTGCACTGTCTGCAGTGGTGACATCCATTAGTTAGTTCTCTGGAACAGGAGCTCATTTTCAAAGAAGGATTTGGAAGATAGTGCAGAGATTTTTCCGTTCATGTGACTTGAGTGCTGAGCCAGGTTGAGTGTCCTGCTCCGATTTTGTTCAAAGGCTTTCCTATAACATGTGCACAAAATATGAGTCAGCAACGAGGACTTGTTGGAATAAATGGAGCCTTGTGGCAGTATCAGGGACCTATTTATTGTAACTTTGTGAAGACTGCATTGACTTTCGTATGTTGTCTGTAGACTTTACACCCTTCATAGATTGAAATCAGTTTCCAAATCTGGTGTTCCAAGAGATGATTTCTTTTTCTCCAGTAATTCTCATGTTTTGGGCACTTACAGATTAATTTGTATCTTTGTTAATTGCCTCAGTGTATGTGCAATGAGTGTGTACTTTTTGATTGAAAACACTTTTCTCTCACCTAAGGGATAGCTGAGTATTGTATCCTCGGTTATGTTCATCCATTGGTACTCTGTCTTCTCCCAGTGCCCTTCCTTGACTCCATGGAAAGGGGGTGATTTTCTTTGTTTTGGAGCAAATAGTTGTTAAGAGATAATGCAGGAGCTTTGCCACGCATAGCTCCCCACAGGCTGCCCTCCAGGGCTCTGTGCTGCAGATCCCAAACCTTGGCACTGGCTCAGAGCTGGCTCCTGGACAGCATCTGAGTGAGTTCTGGGTATTTTTGTTTCAAGCCAGAAGAGTGAGACCGGTGGTGACTCTGACAAAAATTTCAGTCATTTCACTAAAGTCTGAACCACGATGCTGTACCCGTTTCTGTCATGTCACCTCACCCTGGGGAGGCTGGGAAAGCAGGTGTTGGGCAGTGCTGTGTGGGGTGGGGAACATTCACTGAGAGGCTCCTCAAATGGAGTGTAAATGGTCCCTTGCTCTGCCGGCAGATGAACTCTTGCTTGTCGCTTCCTCACGGGCACATCCCTCTCACATCGCTGTGTCCCAGGGGATTCCATACTTGTATGCACCAGGGATTCAGATCCAGAGGTACAAGTCGGTTTCTTTCTGTCTGAGTGCTCTATTTTATCTCCCCGTGAATCATACTACATTTTACTGGTGGAGTATTTGCTTGTTCATGCCGCTTGTCTTTGTGCGGAGGGTAAGAAGCTGCCAGGCTGTTCTCTGGGACTTGGGAGCAGCAGGAACTTCACATTTTTCCTTCATCTGCTCTTCCAGTTTGTAATGCAGGCAGTTGTAGTCGTGCAGTAGGATATGAATTAAAAAAAAATGAACAATGAGAAGAGACCAGTCTGTTCTGTCTGGTTTCTTTATTTGGCCCATAACCCCCAATGTGCTTGTAGTCTGCATGCCATGAAAATAGATGAAGAGAGCAGAATAATGCCGGAGATTTTGCATTTAAAAAAGAAAACCAAGCCTTAAGGACTTGACAGAACTCCCCGCTATCTTAAACTGTAGAGGCAAACTAATCAATATTTAACAGCTCCTATTTGCAACCACTTACAAACACAAAGGAACTTTTTGGGACACCCTGTTGTGTTATTCCTCTGGCAAGTGAATGCTCTCTCTGTCCAGTGGCATTTAATTAGCTGGGAATAGAGCTGTGACTTTTAGTTCTCACCTGGACTTAACATGCAGTCCCATGGAAATTGCTTTCGTGGCTGGATAGCACAGCACGGGTTGTAAAGTCAGATCCTGTAATTTGTTGAGCTGGACCTAAGTGTTTCAAGATTTATTGACCAGGCTACCCAGTTCTAGGGGTGTTACCTGGATGGCCAGGCAGATCCAGGCACCGAGTCAAATCCTGGAAGCCACTGGACTTCTGACAGGGGTCGGGATTGGAAAACACATAAATTGACTTAACCTAAATGGCAAAGATAAACACCACGTATGGTATTAGCAGAATTTTGCTGAATAGGTTATTGCTTGTTGTTTTTCCTGTGATGTACAATAGCTCTAATAAAAGGTCGAGTTAAAGGTGTGAACATTGGTCCCATTTTGTGACCCAACAGATTCTCCTGTTCTCTGGTAAATACTTTTATGCTAATAAAATGCACGTTCACAGGCATCTCCACATTTTCAGGGCAGAAAGGACTGCGAGGCTGTAACCTTTCAGTCTGCTGCGAGGTTCCTGTTTATCTGGCTGTGTAATGCCAGCACTTGCTGTGTTTAACCTGACGTGAGGGGCCCTGGCAGCGGTTCCCTGGCGCAGCATCGGCTGCGGGCGGTGGCCCCTGCCCTGTCCTGCTGCTGTCCTGGTGACACAGCCACCGCTGTCCCGGGGAGCTGCAGGCAAGGAGGGACCAGGAGCACAGCTGGGATGCTGCTGTGGAAGAGCATTACTGGGACACCTGTCTGAGTCCTGGAGGGGTCTGTGCATGAAGAGCAGTGATGTTAAATCCTGTGAATAACTGGGGTTTGCTGGTTCCGTGTGGACAGAACTTTGAGTATGAGCATTGGGTCAGCGTAGGGAAGCTGTCACAAGCACAGGCTTTCTGTTTTGGATAAACCCTTGGAACAGAAATAATGAGTTTCTCGTTGCATTGCAGTGCAGTGGTGCAGGCTGGCACAGCATCCTCGGCAGGGGTGCCTGCTTGTGGTTGCTTCCATGTGGAAGGTGTGAAGTGTGTTCCGGAGCCACGCAGCTCTGTCAGCCTGGCCTGCTGCCGTTGGTAATGGCCCAGATCCTTCACTGCAGATTCTTTACCCCTTTTACATCTTACGGGAATTTCTTTGGAAGTGTAAGAACAGAAGGTGTGTTCTTTAAATGCACTTCTCTTTGAGGAGTCTCAGCGTTGCTCTTGCAATGGAAGGGATGAACCTGGAATCCTCTTCTGTTAAAACAGATTCAGTGGGAGCAGAGGGAGTTGGAAGGTTGGGACTGTCAGGACTACTGGTCTGTGAGCAGAGGTTTCAGTGCAGGGGTGAGAGAAATTGTAGTAAGTTTTAATAGCAAATCTGTCTAACTCTGGTGGTGGTTCCTATTTGCATTTATATACACCTACAATCTTCATGTTCACTGGGTTTGGCTCTCAGAGGCCGCACAGAAGCTGTTCAGATAAGAAAACTGAAGCATGCTCTCGGCAGGCAAAGAGATGAAAGGGCTTGCAGGAATCCTGTGCTGTCTTCAGGAACACTTCACAAGGAGCAGAGGTCGAATGTTAAAAACCAACACANGTTGCAGGAATCTTGTGCTGTCTTCAGGAGCAGGGGTCGAATGTTAAAAACCAACACAATTTCTGCCCTTGCAGTGACAAAGCCTAAATAAGCTGATAAGAGGAGACTTGCCAAAGAGGGACGAGAGGGGTTGAGACTTCAGAAATGTTGAGTGCTTTTGTTGAAGTAAATATTTCTCCTGGAGGGTGGTTGGTTGGTGCTGTGGCCCTTGGACAGGATGGAGCTGTGCCAGGCACAGCCAGAGCTGTTGGAGAAGGGTTGGTCTCTGGGACAGAGCTCCTGTGGCCTCTTACAAAAGCCCAAAATGGTCCCATTTGACTGAGACAGGTTAGAGGGGCAAGAAGAGAAGGTGATGAACTCCTTTGTTACCGTTAGATTAGCAGCTGCTGAAATGTGGAAACACAGCTGCCCCTGTTATTTGGGGTTTTTTTAATATAGGAAGGTTCTGCTTTTGTTTTGGAGCACCCAGTATGCGATCAAGACAACCCAAAGAAAATGTTGGTGGTCCTACCTGCATGAAAGGTGATTCAGTTGTTTGTCTTTGATAAATCCTTACAGAAGCAGGCAAATAAGCTGCTTTTTACAGACTGGCTGTTTCATTTGTGTGTGTAAAAGTAATGCTTTAAAGAACTGCAAGTCAGCCAAAGGTTTCTGTTCTCCACGTTGGATGGGATAATTCCTTCAGCAGCTGTGACTAATGAAATTGATAGTACTTTTACTGCTTAGTTATAGAGGCATCAGACTTTATTTTGCCTATCCATAGTCTGCTTTCTGGGCCTTGCAGGTCTTGGAAAGATTTGGACTGACAATGCTGAGCCGAGGCTTCTGTGACAGGTAGTTTTCTTTCCTACAGGAACAACTGAAGCTGATTTTTTTCCTTGTCACAGAACAGCAATTTAAATGGCTTGAAAAATTGGAATTTCAGCATAAATTGGAGATTGTAAGAAGTCTTCCACTTTGTCTTTTGTTTATGGGAGGTCAGGTACTAGTAAAGCTTATGAAATACCACTTTTTTATACAACTCAAGCTTAGAAAATATCTAAAGTGTTATCCAGGCTTCCAGCTGGTGGGGACTAAATAAGAGAAGACAAAATTATAAGGAAGGTCTTAAACCCTCTTTTGACTCTCAAAGGCTTCGAGAACTCAGAGCTTGCGTGAAGTGTGGGACTCTGGAGAGCCTTTCTTGGAGAAGCAGGAACTCTGCCACAGGCTCCAGCCGGGAATGGCAGGGGGATCGAGCAGGAGGGAAGGGCAGAGATGTAAGTGTCTATAATAATACTTTGCTTCCCAAGAAAATTATTTTAGTGTCCTGTCTGACAGAAGCATTGACGTGGTTGTTGAATGACAAAACACGAGAGTCGTATTCCATGTGGGAGCTGGGGCAGAGGCTGGATTTGGTTTGTGCCCCGCCTGCTCCTGCACCGTGTCACTGGAGTTAAAAATCCCTCAGGTGAGGGAGGGGAGATGGGCAAAGCCCTGGTGGCTTTAAACAGCCCTGTGCTGGTGTCTAAAGGCTCCTGCAGCTCTGGGGGGTTTGGTGAGCTGCTCCTCCGGGTGACCATGCAGACTCTTTGCTGATCTGTGACTCTCACTCTGTTCCATCACAGGTATTAAAGATTTCTCACACCAGCTGCTCTTCCGAGTATTTGTTTGTTCTTGCCTCTCTCAGCCCTGATTTCAAGGGTGAGATTTTTCTTCAGAGGAGGCAGAAATCTGCCGTTGTGCCTGATGGAGGTGGTTGCTGATGTGCTGTGGCAGGTAATCAGCTGTATCCTTCCACCGAGCTGGCAGCAGTGCTTACGCAGAGTCTCTGACATTTTCCCCCCAAAAAGATGGGGCTGTTTTAAGGAAATGTGCTGACCCCAGTGTTGAAGTTTGGGTATTTCTGTAACTGCGAGCACATTGCTACAAAAGAGTGAATGAAACTCACACTGAGTAGTTTGAAAGTTAATTTTCTCCAGCACTGTTAATTTTGGTTCTGGCTGAGAAAATTTGCACAAGGTATCTTGTTTTGTGCTGAAATCACTAACCAAGAGTGATACGAAATACAATGAAACTTGCCAGTATACCTGGAATGGAATTCACAAAAATGTTAATGAATCAAGTACTACACGTTGTAAGTTGAAACTAAAATTAAGTTGGCTCCTACCCAAATAGTTTATTGCATTGGGTTCTTTTTGTGCTGTAGAATTTTTTATTTTTTTTTTTATAAAACACTTCAACTTAAGTTGTCATCCTAGAAGATCCTTTCCATTTTTGACTTTGTTCTGTCAGTGAGGAGAGGGCAGGGTCCCAGTCAGGCTGGGTGGGGTCTCTTTGTCCTCTGAGCGGGTGCAAATGTGTTTTCCAGAGGGTTGATGTTTTCAGCCCGGTTTATCTCCCAGGGCAGAGGACCCCGTGCAAGTGCATTTCTTCCTTAGATCTGCTCATACCTTGATAAAATGTGTGGCCCGCAAGGACCCAGTCGCATACAAATCTCAATTCCAACGTGCTCCCCTTTTCCCCGGGAGCCACTATCTCATCTTGGTGCAGCAAAAGGGCCAGCTGAGACCCATATTCATGATTGACTGTAGGGGTGTTAGATTAGGGAAAAGGTAAAAAAAAAAAAAGCTTGGAGTTGTTCAGGTTTTCTTGCAGGCTGTGGAAGTTGCTGATTTCTGCAGCAATAATAGAAGCAGAGGCAAATGAAGTGTAGGTTGTGGCTGCAGTTGTGCACAGCAGCATCAGGAATGAGGATTGGGGGGGTCTGTGCCCTGGGGTTTGGAGCCCCGTCCAGTGCAGCGTCAGGATCGGGACCACTGTGAGTCCTAGAATAAAAAAATTATTACAAGAGGTCTTTAGAAGAAGTGCACGTGTCATCTCCGCTCCTGGGAAACGCGTAATCGCTGTTTCTCTAGGTGGAGAAGCACAGGTATGTGTGTGAATGGGCGAGGGACCAGGAGGACATTCAGCCGCTCTCCTCCTAACAAAAGGAATAACAAAAGGCAGGGATGTTCACCTCCCTTGCTGCGTTAGCAGCAGATTTTCAGGAGCAGAGCTGTTGTTTTCAGGTGCTGAAGGAGCCCTGCCCTGCCCTGGCAGAGCTGCACCAGGTTCCCTGCCTGTGCCGAGCGCAGCTCTGTGCTGGACATGGCTTGAAACAGATTTTCCTGGATGCCTTGGCATGAAGGAATTTGCCCAAACCCAATCCTTGCTGTGTCCCCAGTCCTTGGGGGTGTCTCCTGTCCCCATTGTCTCATGTGCCTTTGTTTTAAAATAATATTAAGCCTCAGACACCAGCTGATTTACTTTAATTCAACATCCAACTTATGTTTGGTTTCTTTTCATATTCAAGTGAGCCATCTGGCTTTAATGAACTGTAACTGTTTTTAATGCTGCCTCCAGTTGCTAACATCTGAATATTTCATGTGCTGAAAGGAGATTTGAAATGCAGAAGTGAGGCTGAAGAGTCCAAAGTATTTCCAAGTCAGCTGTGTTCCAGCAGCACTTGTGCTCCACTTCCCTCGAGATTTATCAAAAGATAATCTTTGGGGTGCCAGACTGTAAGCAGCAGCCATGGTGGGTGCTAATTACAAGCACTCTCAATTTTGTGTACATAAAACACCACAACTGCTTATGAAATCCCAAATAACAACCCAACTTGACTTGGGCAGAATATCAATCAACTTCCAACAGGAGCTGCCAGTATTTGGCATCTTCTAAATCAACGGCCGCTTTGGTGTTTGAGGTTTGGTTTTGTGGGTTTGTTTTGGGGTTTTTTGGTGGGAAGGATGGTGTCCTAAATATTCTCATGTTGCGATAAAACCCATGGAATTTTGTTCCATCACATAGTTTAGTTGTAGAAGCTAATTGAGAGCTGTGTCCCATAAACTGAAAATAGCTTAATTGCAGTTAATTCTGAGGACACTTTGCCAGGGCTACACTATTCTAACCCAGTGACATATCCCCAGATTTGTTGGAATGTGTGCTTTGCTTGGCATTTATCACAGCGTTACCTTTGTTTTGGCTTAGCACTGTGACAGCTGATAGACTTGGGATAGGCCCTTACCAAGGGATATTTCGATTAATGATTAAAAAGTGTTTTGTTGGTTAGTTCTCGTCTGTGTGCTGAGCATCGTGTGACACCAGTGACATCATCTTCAGCATCACTTTGTAAAAGAGAATGGATGGAAGCTCAGGCTGTGTAGGAGAAAGGTCTTGGGAGAGGATGGTCTGGGAACACGTGCTGGAGTTACCTTATCCTGCACCGCTGTGTCCTGAGAGCCTGCAGAAAGTGTGTGGGGAGCTGGAGAGTGAGAGTGGAACCTGAGCTCCATTTCCCAGGAACTTTCTCACAGAGGCAGAGCAGAATTGGGAGTTAACGTGTGACCTTGTAGTTCTGTGCTGAGCACAGACTTTGGGAGCTGGAGTGGAGCAGGTTGGAAGCGAACAGCAGGAATTGGCAGCTGGGTTCCATTCCAGACACATTCCTGTGAGGCTGTAATGAATAAAAGTTATTAATGTCTTCTACACGGTAGATTTTTGTGGCATTAAGCCGCCATTCAGTAGGAGCTCTTAATGATAACTCTTGCTCCTCTCAAAAAATCTGAATTTTCACATCTAATGAAAATTTTTGAAGTTGGTTGTAGTTTTGATTGTACTTGAACTTCCTATATGACTGAGCACTGCTGCTGGATGTTTTATTCTATTCAAGTTTGTTGATTTATTTGTGTGTGAGTGAAGCTCCCAGCGTTGTGTACCACTAAGGATTATCAGGTAGTCTGCACAGACACTCTAGCTGTACAAAACTCAAAATCAGAGACTTTTCAAATGTATAGGACTTCCTTTTTATAAAGCATTGTTATTGAAAATATATTTTTCTCAGAAGCACAGGCTGTGTTTTTTAGAAACTGACTATTAGTCCTCTGTATTATTTCAGATATCTCACTTAAAAATCTAGGTGCTTCACAGACATTCAACAAGAATGCAAAGGCTTTTTGAAATTATCTTTTTCTTACAATAATGTTTAAGCCAATAATCTTGGTTTTGTGGCTACCCATCTCATTGATTTATAAAAAGATGTCTGTCAAAGTGTGTTATTTGTAAAGAAACACGTTACCTAGACTTTTATTCACTTTACAACTTCGCTTTTGTGGAGAATTTTGTAAGGAAAGGAGAATCGTGGTTCACTGCCAGTGAACTGGTGGGCTTGCTTTAGACCTGTTTTTGCTCGTTTTCTACCATTCCTAACGAAATAATTACTTGATTGCTCATAGGAATAGGTTTGCAGATTGGATATTAGGAAGAAATGCTTCCCTGGGAGGGTGGGGAGGCCCTGGCGCAGGGTGCCCAGAGGAGCTGTGGCTGCCCCATCCCTGGAAGTGCTCAGGGCCAGGTTGGACGGGGCTTGGATCAGCCTGGGATGGTGGAAGGTGTCCCTGCTCATGGCAGGGGCTTGGAAGGAGGTGATCTTTGGGTTCCCTTCTGACCCAAACCTCTCCAGGATTCTATCTTAAAAGTAGCTAAAAGTCCCACAAAGATTTTCTTACCAGTTGTTCCTTTCAGGTTTTCCAGGATCCCTTCTTGAATGTCCCGGCTGCTGTCGAGGGCAGGAGGCAACTCATGACCACCAAACAGTGACAGCCTCGGCTTCCCCTGCTTCTGGCTGCTGGGAACCACCTCTGGGCTCCTGTGGAGATGAATGGAGAACAGCAGTATGATGCAGGTAAGAGTCCAGCCCAGTTCCTGGCCAACTGTTCTGAAAGAATTATCAGACAGCGTGGAAGGAAGACGAGCACAGTGAGTGTCTCTCACAGTGTGTGTGCCTGGTGCTGTGCACAGGGAGGAACTCCACTGCCACAGACTCTGGGGTAGGTTCTGGCTGTGGGGCTGTCATGGCTGTGTTTGTTACTGCTCTGTATCAAAGCAGGGTCTGTCGCTGGCCTAAAGGAGAACAAAATCTGACCCACCTTGGTGGCTGAGTTTTCAAGAAGCTGTGACTTTCCTTTTTATGGTACCACTGTGAGATGGGCTTATGAAAAGCTTGGTGGTGTTAACACTTACTATTTTAAGGCATTTGTCTGTCAGAGTGGTTAATACCTAGTTCTGTCCTCATGTTCATCTTGTTCTTAATATTTTGGCAAGCTTGTGCTGCTGGTTTAAAAAGTCAGAGAACTGAAGCTGTTTGCTGCCATTGTCCTGTGTTTCTGAAGTGCCTTGGTGTGTCCTCTTTGCTAGGCCTGGGATATCAATCCTAGCCTGCTGCAGAGTGGTGTATTATGATAAATCAGCTCGGGTTTTGGATCACCTTGGAACTCCAGGCCAGGGAGAGTGTTAGTCTGGGATGGCTGGGAATACTAACAGCTTTCTGAAATGGTTCTGGAATTGTTCCCTCGTGTGGGGGTAGGGACCATCCATTTTTTCTGTCTTGCCTGCCATGGCTTGTCCCTTTTCTTTGAGGAAGTCCCTACCTATTACAGTTTATATAAAGCGAATTTTAATTTGTAGTTACCAGTGTAAACAATTGGATCAGGATTTTATCTGAGTATTCCTTTGCTTTGGTACTTGTCCAAGAAGCTGCTCTTCTCATAGGACAGTTCACTATTGCTAACATTTGTACCTTTATTTTATGGAAATCTAATTGTTGTCAGTATTACTGAAGAAATGTTAAACATAATTTTAATCTGTAGTGCTTTTTGGAGAATTCTATCATCTGCTTTATGATGCTGAAATCTGCTTTTTGATAATTAATCACAGCAAGTCAGTCAAGTTGTTGTCAATATTATATCCTCAGATAATCAGGAAAAGGCATCCTGGATGTGGATGCAGAATGTCTCCTGGCTCATGCAAATACTTTTCCTTGGCTAGTGGAAACTGCTGGCTTCTGTGACAGAGGATGGGGAAGGGAGAGGAACAGGAGGGAGCTGTTTACCTGCTCAGCAGTGGTGTGGCCACAGGCTGTGATGGCACATCCCTCGCTCTTAAAACCTTTATTGATGTTTTTCCATCTTCCTCAAAAAGTACCAGGTCACAGAGTCCTCTGTCACTATGTGCTTTTGAATAGCTAAGGGAAGGTTTGTTGCTGGCTTGAAATTACTCAGCAGCTGTTTCCCTGAGCATCCTTTTGTGCCACGTTTGAGTACAGGAGGCTGTGAAGAGCAAACAATAACTGATGAGAGCTTTCCTTGCATTCAGAGAGAGTTCCCAGCAAATGCTGCCTGTGTAAGCATAAGCACACCGGTTTTGTTATGCCCTCTAATACAGTTTTCTGAAGTGCTTTTGAGTTACACCAGTCCAAACCACTGCTGGAACATTCCCTTTGTATTCTTTAGTGCCTTTTTTTTTTTTTTCCCACTTAATAATTTGCAGCAGTGTTTGGAACTTCTCTGTTTTTCTGGCTTTACGTCCAGGCTCTCTGCCTCCAAGAACCCAGACAGTGCTCAGGGTTGTTGGTTGCGATGCTGTCCTGCACTATGAGGGGAAAAGACAACTTTCATTCTTGTCACAGTCTTTTTCAACTCCTGAAATTCGAACCTGTCTTTATTTATTCATGGCCTCGCAGCTGGTGTAGATGAAAAAGATTAACTGTTATTAAAATCAGATTGAACTATATCTACATTTCAGGGCGAGAAACCTTTGGGTTAGCCTTACTGAAGTCTGCAAGACCTTCAGTTGTGATGTACTTAAATGTCCAGTGTGACAGTCTTCAACTAAATCACATTAAAGATGCATGAAAGTTATTTGCAGTGAGAATTTAGCTCAAATCCAAAGATCAGAACAGCCTGGTGTAGACTGTTTCCATTTCAGATATTTTTAAGGGCTAACTTCCTTAATATTCCACTACATTCTCCAGTCCAAATGGTATAATTCTGTATTTTGTCTCTACTTGTATGTATCAGAGAGCAGCAGGATGTAATTGATGATAAAATACAGGAAAAGTGAATATTCCCAATAATGCCAGCAGAAATAGTGACAAATGGGAAGTGATGCACCTGCCTAGGAAACTGCTGATATTCTTACAGAGCATTTTCCCACCTCCAGAGGGGATGAACATTCTCTACAGAACCTCTGTGGGACACTTCTCAGATTTTACTTAAGAAAATGTTAGCTTGGTTTGAAATTTCTACTGGCACAAACCAGTCACGTGGCGAGGCCGGGGAGGGATGGGAATTGCGTTGGGTTTCTTCCCCTGCATTTGCCAAAGTTGTGCTTCGCCTCTGAGCTAATGTGCTGCTCAGTCATCCTGTCTGATGCAGAGAAGTAAGTCTCCACGTAGCAGAAAACTGAATTAATTTAGGGCTTGTAGCAATTAAGGATATGGGGAGAAAGAGAGAGCATAAATATGTACACCCATGCAGCCTTAGATGAATAAATTGCGCTTTAGAATCAAATGCATTAAATATGGTTTTGCTTGTTGTCATCTGTCGCGCTGATTTGCAAGTTTTCTCACGGTAGCAAGAATCTCTGCTGTAAATGTCTGAGGTTTTATTGAGCAGCCTGAACTCGGACTGATCAGGGTGTTCAATGCCGACTTGTGGCCCCTCAGGAATGTGGCTTCATTAAACTGCTCCTCTGTCTCCAGGGATCTGCTAACCTGTGAGGATGGAGCTGTGCAATAGGGTCTTGCAAAAAATGCCTGCAGAACAGTTCAAAGGCTTGATTTAAGCAGGGTCTGCTCTGCTGCCACTGGTCTGCCAATAAAATCAGAAAAGTGATTGGATTCTGACTCTGAAAGAGAAGTCAGAGGAAATTCTGACTCAGGGAGATGGACCTTTGCTGCACTCTTGGAGCGCTTCTGCGTTCAGATCTTGAAAAAGAGAGACTTATTTTGGAGGTTTTTCATTGTTTATGTAGTCTCACCACATGCCACAATTAAAAAGCTCATTTACTGCTCTCACTGTGAATCCTCATACAGCATTTTTGCTTGGAGCTTTATTCCGTGAGCTGTTCCTGTTCCACATTGCCCCAGCAGCGCTGAATAAGCCGGAGTGCCGCGGCAGGGCTGCGAGGAGCAGCAGATGTGGTTCAAACCATAGCTGAGCACCGGCAAACCTGAGCTGTGTCAGCCTCCCAAAGGCAGGAAAATGTCCCAGCTCTGTGCTCAGGGGTTGAAGTGAGAGCCTGAGCACCTCAGCTGTAAAACCTTTCTGAAGTGTAAACACAAGCTGAGTTCAGCTTTTATGAATGAGTGAACAGAGAAAGCTGTGGGTGCTTTTTGCAGAAGTTCTTAAAAATCCCTCTGACTGCAGGAAACTCCCTAAAATAAAACGGGAAGAGTATTAAATTTGCAAGTGAGTGTTGGACAGGGATTTATGATTTTTTTGTCGTTGGTTTGGTTTGGTTTGTTGGGGGGTGCGGGGGGGGGAGTATTTGTTTTTTCCGACGAAAGAGGAGTTTTTGGTGAGCTTTTGGCTGTGCTGGTGAGCTGTGGGCGCTGTGCAGTGCGGAGCCCTTCTCACCAGGGCACAGGGAGGAGCTGCTCTGGGTGCGGGACAGGCTGCCGGGACCGGGGTGACAAAGTCACAAAGGATCCGCGGTGACCGATCCCGCCGGGAATGGCTCCAGCCGCGGATACAGGCGGGGGTCGCTGCAGCAGCAGGCGGAGCGGCTTTCCTGGGAGCTCATTGTAGCAATTAAGTGGCACCATAAGTTGCTAATTGACCCTTTGAGTGTGTGAAGTGACCTGTGGCTCATTTAAGGAGCTTAGCCGCCCCTCGGGCAGTTTATCTGATGGCAGCGGGGACCGAGCGCTCGGTGCTGCGGCCGGGACAGCCCCGGCTCCCCGCGGCATTCCCGGCTCCCCGGCCATTCCCGGCTCCCCGCGGCATTCCCGGCTCCCCGGCCATTCCCGGCTCCCCGCGGCATTCCCGGCTCCCCGCGGCATTCCCGGCTTCCCGGGCTTTCCCGGCTCCCCGCGGCATTCCCGGCT
>VYZT01063232.1:41939-74697 GCA_013400735.1 Pomatostomus ruficeps
CGGCTCCCCGCGGGATTCCCGGCTCCCCGCAGCATTCCCGGCTCCCCGGGCTTTTCCGGCTCCCCGGGGCATTCCCGGCTCCCCGCGACATTCCCGGCAGCACCGAGCAGCCCCAGGGCTTTGCTTCCCCTCCAACAGGACCTTGTTGGACCACGCAGGATTGGTGATTTTTGCTGCGAAGGGTGAGATGGTTTTCTTTGGATGGGAGGAAGATCAGGATTCACTCTTTGGGTCTGACTGATCAGCGCTGATGTTTGTTCCCTGTTTGATTCCAGAGCTGTGAGCTTTAAGCGTTTTTATGGTCATATAAAAATAAAATTCTCTTTAAATGAGTTGAGAAATCTCAATCTGTTTTTTAACAACGTTTTGCAATGAAATTGTTTTTCTTAGAATGGCTTGCTTTGATCAGCTCCACCCTAATTTGCAAACAGCTGTGGTCTGTGTCTTAACCTTTTATTCCCTCAAAAAATTTTCTAAATAAAACTCCTTATTTATTTCTCCAGGTGGTTTCTTCAGTAAGTTAAAAATTATCCCTTAAAAGTGATGGTGATATTCAAGCTCTGAATCTTTTGAGCTCTGAAACTTATGAAAGGCCGAAATAACCAGCTGTGGTTGGTTAAAAACAGACAAAGTTGGGTTCTGGAGAGATAAGAGCCTCTTTTAAAATAGATAATGTCATCAGCAAACAACAGCTAACTGAATAAACATTTTTAGGTTTTGGGAAGTGATAACTCCTAGAGTCACAATGAAAAGTCAAAGATGAGCTTAACCATCAGTCTGAAGATAAAACGAACCCGTTAAACTCAAGACTTGTAGGTTCTTAGTCTATTTAACGTAGCTGAGACTTTTGGACAAATATTTGCTCCTTTCTGTTGGAGGGCTGGGAACAGTCCCAGAGCTTACTTGGCAGGTTGTCAGCCTGTCCAGGGCTCTGGTAAGGGCATGTGGTGGTACTTCATTCATATTTTTATGGGTAATGCTTCCCGCTCAAGCTGCTGCTGCTTGAAAGATCAGTTACCACCTGTCCTTGGAAAGGCACGGGGTGTAGGAAATGCTGGTGTCCTGTAACCTTTGCTGAGCTCTCCTTGGCCTTGTGATGCACAGAGATTTCTCTGTTTTCAATACAAACAAGGGATCGAGTTTCCTGGTCCTGAGAGGGGGAACGCTCCGTTGTTCATTCATAAAGATAACTGTGGTGCAGGTGGTGGAATCAAGCCTGAAAATGAAAGCTCTGCTCTTCTGTCCTGTCTCTGCCGCCCCGTTCTGCTGCTGAACCTGAACCTCGTGTATTGAGGTTAAAAATGCTGCTTACATGGGGTGGGACCCTCCCTGGCCATCCCACTGTGTGCCTGCAGGAAAAACCTGGATCATGTGGCTGCCTGCTGAACTAAATAGGGGCCCTGACATTCACCCTGTGCTGGTTTGGTGTCTTTTCAGCAAAGTGGGTACACGTTGGAGAAAATGGGAATAGGAGAGGAGCAGGAATGTGGACTAAGCAAGAACTGAAGGGGTCACCAGGGCTGGGGGACAGACTTGACACCAGAAATAGAAAATCTGACTAATTTGTAGTGTGGCTTATTACAGGTGCTTGCTTCCTCAACAGCCTGAGTTTTGAACTGTGGTTTGAGTGGTTTTAGCACATTTATGCTTTCAAATGCATCCCATAATGAGATTTTCTTGGGTCTAAAGAAGCTGTTACACCTTATGAGCTGGGCTTTTTAAGTGACTAAGTCGAGTCGTCTTTATTTCAGTTATGTCTCATGTTGTTTTCTTTAGAACTACTCCGAATCCCTCTTTGCTTCTGGTGTTTTAGAACAGCTAAATGCTGTTCTGAAGCTACTATCTAATTTTAAAAAGAGCACAGTCATATTTCAAAGGTTTTTATGGACTTCATTTTCAAATCTCTTGTTAGTGGTCTTGCTCTCTCTTGGGTGGTTTTTCATTTAAAACACCAGCAGTCCAGCCTGCCAAGAGTTCTGAGTTTCTCGTGTTTGTTGATACAAATACAGAGCTCTTCTGCCTGTGTCCTCCTCTCACAAATTGTAAGCAAATTTGTGCTAAACCAAAATCCTCAGGATTTCACTGTTTTTCAGACCAAGTTCAACTTAAAAGTGCTGTTCACATGCAAAGGAAGGCCAAATAGTGCTGTCTGTGTCTTGAAATGTGCTCACTGCACACTTGTGCACTCAGTCACTGGGAATTTAAATGGATTTTGCTGTGGTTTGTAGTAGCCTAAAGCTGAAGCCAACAGGTTGGTGAATTAAAAGCATTTGGCCTCTCTTCCAGATGCTGGTTCCAGTGTGGAAGAAATGGAATTCAATTGGGATGAGTATCTAGAAGACACAGGAGCAACTGCAGCCCCCCATGGATCCTTTAAACATGTGAGTGAGGAAGTGTGTGTGTGTTTACCATCTCCTGCATTGTTTCTCTGGTACACTAAATGTTTAGGGTTTCTTTGGATGAGTTGCTGCTCTCAAATTTGGAAGACTAGCTAGTATCATGCTTTTTATAGAGAAATGGAGAATTTAACCTTTTTATTATTGTTTCTTGTCGTCCTCTCTATACGTAGCACAGGGTAGCCCCACCCACAAGTGCTGAAAGCTAAGGAGTTAAGGGCTTTTCTGCACCAAAAGATAAGCTTGATTTTTCTCAAGAAGCTCAAAATATCCAGTTTCTTTCTTCTTTTGGTGATTGTTACTGGACAACAGCTATGGAGGAGTAGCTTTAGAAAGCTGGTGGCAGAATAGTTCTTGAAGAGCAGAATTCAAATGTGCTCTCAAAAAAAGGCTTTATTGGCAGACCTCAAGGAGGCAAGGAGAAAATAACAGCTCTGCCGAACACCTGACTGTAGTAGTTATAAAACTGATTAGGATAATTGTTGATCACAGGCTTCATGAATAGGATGAAGTCTTGTTCAGCCCTTGTGTTTGCCCTTGGACATGTTAAACGTTTGCTGGTAAAGTCCTGGAGAGCACTGCCCAGTGGGGGAGATCTCAATGTGAAATCTGCCTTCTTGTACAGGTCCTCAGTGAAAGTGAGCTGTACAGAGCTGCTGTCCAGACCTGTTGGTTCCCTTCCAGCAATTAAAGCACCTTCCAGACTGCCAGACTGGTGACTGTGTGTGACACATTGCCTGGAAGACACCCTGTGGTGCTCAGGCTTTTGGGTCCAATACTACAACTTCCAGCATGGGGAAACTTAAATCAGCAGGAAGACAGACTGGGGTCTGTTTGTGAAGTATCACAGAGCATTTTGAGTCCAAGGGTAACCTGGAGAAATGAAGAATATTAAAGAATCTGTTAAAATATGTCAGTTGTGTTAATAGTAAAGATGCACAGAAAATACAGACTTCACAGAGGCTCTTAGAACACTGGGACAGAATTGTAAGCATTTTGTTCAAAGTAAAAATTCAGGTGTCTCATTTCTGAAGGGAAGGCAACTGTGCTTGCTTCATTTTCCCTGGGTGTACTGAGGCTGTAGCAGGAGCCAGCTCAGAGTGGTGGTGTCCTTGCAGCCCACACTGAGGGCACAGCATGGAACCAGAGCAATGGCATTTTACAGTGGTACAAGGAATGGTCTGTCTCTTCTGGTGAGGTCCCCTCTGGATGTCTGTTAAAGAAGCCTGCTATCATAGCTTGGGCACTATACAACTATTTGTGATGCCAGCTTTACAGCTTTATGCCAACTGAATTAATATTGTAGCTGCATTTTGTTAATTAGCGGGAGACAGACTTTGAAAGGCTCTGTGCACCTGCTCCAACTCAGCTGTGTCAGGTCAGAGGTCTGGTGGCTGTGGCCATGGTTGGTAAAAGTACAATTAATTTTAAAAAACCTCTACATTTTGTGTTGTTATTAATCCCTACCTGTGAGGAGCATGGTGCAGTTTTGCGGGTGAGGTGACGTTGTGGCGGAGAGAGGTTTGGTGAGGAGATGTGGGCAAAGCCCAGCCCTTTGCCCAGCCCTGTTTGGCTGCCCTGGGGGTTCAGGGGGCCTGGACCTCTGCAAGGGAGTCATCAGTGAGTGTGGAAATAGATGCCTGCACATTCAAAATGGAACTATTGGGCATTTCCTGGCAGAGTTCCTTAGAATTTATCCAGAGACTGCTCTGTAATAAGCTTGGCACAAAATTCTGAGAAGTTACTGCTGACACTGAATTGATGGGCAGAGGGAGGAGTGTATTTATATCAGAGTCTTGCAGTTATAGAAATGCAGGAGTGCAAGGTCACATGCTCGGGGTTTCTGCGGTCCACAGGAAGGTGATGTGTTGGAAAAAGTGGAGTAGAGAGCCCCACTGCCTCCCAGTGGAGAGTGACAGCCTGTCTTTGTGACAGAGCACTGAGGAAAGGTTACTGTCATTCCAGGATGCATCAGGTGAGTGATTTCAGTGGAGAGCACGCAGGCACGGATGGGGCTGTGCTGGTGATCGTGGTCCCTCCAGCTCGAATACTTTGTCCCAGTTGCTCGACATTAAGAATGACATATTTTTATAATCCACCATCAGGAGAGCTAACAAACTTCACTCTCAAAAAAAGAAGTGGAGAAATCTAAGCTGAAGAATAGTATTGGCACAAGAGCAAATGAACAAATATGATAAATTAATTAATGTAAATACATTTTTAAATGGAACCATACGGTTTTTGTTTGGTTCTTTTTAAATACTGAAGTAGTGAGACTGTGAGCTCCCATTATGAGTTGTGGATGAGAAATACCTAACTCACGTTGTAGGAGAATACATGGTCAGGTTAAGAAAATGTAATCCATGATTACACAGCCTGTGTTAGCAGAGCACTGGACTTGCTGATGAGAGAGGTGACTTTTTATATTTGTATGCCTATATTAATTCTGAAAGCTTTGCCTTGCTATGAGTAAGGCACATTGGAAAATTAAAGCTGCTTCTCAAATTAAGCGTGTTCTAATGTTTAATTTGTTAGCATTTAAAAAATTAAACAATATCGAGATCAAAGTGGCTGTTTTGTGTAAAATATAGCAGGAAAAAGAGCTTACCAAAAACCTGGAGTTGTAATGAATGCTGATGTTATCCCCTGAGTCTAAACACACTTTCTTTCTCCAGAACTGTTGAATGACCTTTTTTAATTCCTTTCCGCCACTTACTGCATGTGTGTGACCATTAAAAAAAAACAAGTTGGTGTTCATCATCACTGAACACATTTACTTGCTGTGTGTTCTTGCACACTCTCAGCCCTTTTTGGCTGTTCCTTATCATCATCTCCCCTGATCCGAGTCACATCCCTGGGTCTGGCTTGTGCCGGCACAGACGGGGTGACAGCACCTGGTGGGAAGGGGGGACAGGGTTCAGTCACAGCTCCTGGCCAGCTCAGCTGCCCTCCCGGACCCTCTGCTGCCGAGGAAATGCTGGGGAGGATGCCCAGCCTGGAGGGAGCCGGGGTTTGTTGGGCTTTCACGGGCCCGGCGCTGCTGCCGGGAGAGGGCGCGGGCAGCGGCTCCGTCTGCGCGGTGTTCCCGGGAAGCAGCCGGGAGAGGCTGGGAAAAGCACCGGGGAACGCTCCTGCTGCTGCGCTTGGTTTTGCTGAAAGCTGCTCTCCCTGCCGGGAGGCTTTGTTGAAAGGCTGGGGATAGGGAGCTGCACAGATTTCCCAATTCTTCAAACTCTGTGTCGAGCTTGAGGCTTTTCCCTCAGGTTTTTAGGAAGTTTTTAGGAATATCTCTTCAGCAAGACAACTGTCATTTTTAAGAGACGCCCTCTATAATACCACTTCAAATGCCTGCAGGTATTGGGTCCTGCTGATTATGTTTTTAAGAAGAGATTTCTCTAAGTGAAGGGTATTAACCTGAAAGGATATGAACAGTTAACACAGGCATATGCTTTTCTTTCTGGTGTAGTTCTCTTAGTTTTATTTTTAGCAAACCAGTATGTGCTGGCTGATGAGACTATAATAGCTATGGCAGTTACTGAACTGTCAGCACGGAACTGGGAATAAATACGCCAGAAAATATCTGCTCCTTCTGCATCATACTGAAAGCCTTTCTTGTAGTTGATTTGAAGAGGAAATGGAACTTTGGACCCCCTAAAAAAAGAAAGAAAACACCAGTTACAGTCCACTGAGAACGGGGAATTGACATATCAGAGTTTTAATTAGGACTGATGCCCTGGAATTAAGCACAGATCAGAACATTCTATAGTGAGAGCAGAAAAGGGTCCGTCTGCTCTTTTGGGATCGTTTGAGTTAGAAGTTAGGGATATGAGAAACTTGAAGTGTTGCCTTCTCCTTTAGATCTCCCATTTCAGTGTCTGAGTGCTGTGCAGTGAGATTGGTCACCTGCACACAGCAGATCCACACAGAGCACTCCCAGTGTCTGGTGCTTTATTGTTGTCAAAGCATGAAGAACAGGCTGATTATGTTCTGTGCAATTTATATAACAGTGCTGCATACAGAGTTATTTAGGTTCTTGATTGGAGAGATTAAAAACCCTTATTCTGCAGTTTGTGCAGGTTTGTGACTTCTTAGACAAGCATGGTGGAAGAGACAGATATTGTCACCTAAGGCGTGTGGATGTGCTTTAAATGGGCCTTTTGTGTAAAGGCCTTGAATGACACAGTTTGACACAACAAGGCACAGTTGTGGTGCTGAGGTTGGCCTTTAGTTTTGCTCAGGTTGACAGCCCAGCTGTGAGTGGGAAAGCTTTTCAGTGATGGGGAAGGTGTTGTCCAGGGCAGAAAGATGAATGGCACGGTATTGATTTAAGCTTTAAAAGATACTCAGAAATGCAAAGATGATTTCATTAATGATGATTCTGTGTGCATTCCAATTTGGTGCCGTAATGTGATAAAGCTGTTTCTCTGAGGAGGCTGGACAGCCTTTGGTTTGAGTTTTTTTGCTAAGGAACTTGTCAAAATTGCTCCCCCTGTTATTCAGCAAAGTTTCAGAGAGGTGCTCAGACGTGATGATCTTCCTCCTCTCCAGGTGGATACAAGTTTGCAGAACGGTTTTGCCCCTGGTATGAAGCTGGAAGTCGCTGTCAAGTCTGACCAGAACACCTACTGGGTCGCCACCATCATCACGACGTGCGGGCAGCTGCTGCTGCTGCGCTACGACGGCTATGGCGAGGACCGCAAGGCTGACTTCTGGTGCGACATCCTGACGGCTGATCTGCACCCCATCGGCTGGTGTGAGCAGAACAAGAAGATTCTCAAAGTGCCTGAAGGTACCAGCTCTGTGTGCAGGAACGGGTACACACCACAGGGGCTGTTGTCCTGTGTCAGCCGGACAGGCAGCCTGCACAGCTGCTGTGGGGTGCAGGTGCTGTTGCTGTGGGACACGGTGAGGTTGTCTGCTGTGTTTTATTGAAATCACATGACAGAAGCTTGTGGTTATCTCAATTATCAGCCACCAAAATCTCCTACTTGGACATTTCCTTTAAATTTTTGTTTGTTTTCTTTCTTTAAGTTGTTACTGGTGCGTGGCAGATTCTCGTGAGTTAGGCAGCGCTAGGGTGTGGTAACATCTTGTGTCTGAATAATTTTTATCTATGTGTCAGGAAGAATCACAGCCTTTCTTTTTCACTCTTTGCTTAGGTATCAAGGACAAGATACCTGACCAGGAGGAGTTCCTTCAGCGGGTGCTGAAGGGGGCCTGCAGTGCCCCTGCTAACCTGCTGGAGGGGGTAAGAGCTGCAAGGGGCTGCATACTGGGTTTTATCTTGGCTTTGCCCTTCATCATTAAGGAAACCCTTATTTGAATTGTCAGTTAAATTCTCTTTTTAAGTTCAGGGAGCATTGTAATATTCTATTGACCTTAGAGTTCCATTCTCCAGTGTTTCCTATTTACAGTATTTAATTTTTATAGTGTTGTCATGAAACATATCTGTTGCTGCAGATTTGGGTTGTTCATTAATCCTGTCAAAAGGAAGACCTTTTTCAGCTCCCTAAGGTTTCAGTCTTCCTCCTATTCTGCTCCTCCTCCATACAGAAAATAATGCTTTATTTATCTGGCTTTCATGTTGTCTCATTTCTCAGTTGACTCCTTTCACTTTGCCTTGGTTTGTTTTGGCATTTTTTACTAATGGGAATGTTGTTGTTTCACTTAAATATTACATCTTTGCTAGTGAAAAAACAGATTTTTATCCCCTCCTCTGCACTTAAAACAATATTTGCACCTTATATCAGTGTCTGGTTGTAAAGTACAGAAAATACTGGTTTTTAGAAAATGCCTTTGACATCTTCATTACAGCTAACATTTCTGTCTGTATGTTTCTGTCTAGTCATCTTTGTACGCTGGATGACTCAGTCTTAAAAAGAGGTTATTCATGTTTCCTTCAAACCCGGAATATATAAATGATAATGTCTCTGAAGATGATAATGAGGACTTAAGTGAAATGTGTGACTGTATCTACAGGCGGTGCAGAAGCTCTGACACAAACACCAGCGATTCTGAGCATTGTCACTTCTGACTTGTGTTAGGAAGGGACGTGGATTTCTGTGCTTCTGCATTCATACTTTATTTATGCCGACAGAATGTGTGTAAAGAGGTGGAAGTATGGCATTTGTTTTGTTCTGTTGTACAGAATAATTCATATTCTTTTTGTAGCTTCACAGAGGGAAAAATCCATTGGATCTCATCGCCCCCGGCTCCCGACTGGAACTGCAGAACATCCAGGATTCCCTGGAAGCCTGGATAGTCACCGTGGTGGAAAATGTGGGTGGGAGGCTCAAGCTGCGATACGAAGGCCTGGAGGATTCGGAGAAATTTGACCAGTGGCTCTTCTACTTGGACCCTTTCCTCCACCAAGTGGGTTGGGCAGCTCAGCATGGATACACCCTGCAGCCACCTTCAGGTACCTGAAAACACAGATCTTGCATGTGGGTGGAGGTGCTGCTTTAGTGCTCTGAATTGGCCTTCTGGGTGCACATGGTGGTCACACAATCAGTGTGATCTGACAGGCCCTGCACCTCATAAAATGTGGGTGAAGGTACAAATATCCTACAAGACTTTCCACCCACTCATTCAAAAGCTGCTAAGTGGTTTTGCCTCTCAGAGCTTTCCACCTGTTTGTGCAGAGGAAAGAAGGGAGGAAGGGATTGCCTTCATTGTTTGGTTCTTTTTGGTAGGTTTGTATTCCTGGGGTGGAAAAAGTCTTGTGGTTTTGGAGTACTGCTCAGCAGGAGCTTTTGCAGTGGAGACCCTTAAGCCAACTGGACTGATTCAGACACTGTTTAAAGATATGAAAATGTCCCTTAAAAGAAGAAATAAGTGCGTGGAAGTGGAGGCAGAGACTGGGACAGGTGGACGTGTCTTCCAGGCATGTCCATGTCAGGGCGGGTCATGAGAGGAGTGGGACAGAAAGCAGCAGAAACACAAATGGATGGCTTATGAGCTTACTGGTGACATAACATGTTTCCTGACGAGGGGAAACCTTGGGATAAAGAATTTGGCAGTTGGAGGGGCACAAATCAAACTTTATTGCTATGTGCTCTGAGGGAAAACAGGAAGAAAAATTACTACCCACTCTTACCCTCTCATTTTCCTCAAGCCATTAGGTCCTTGAGAAGCGAAGCAGAGTGGCAAGAGATCCTGAAGAAGGTGAAAGAGGAGGAGGAGGAGTCATCTGTTCCTACAGATCTCTTTAAGGTAGTTTAATGCTGTGGATGATACCATGAAAATGCTCTTTTCCTGAGAAATGATTCAGGGAAGTCACTAACCCAAAATTCTTTCCCTATTCTGTTTTGTTGGTTTTTTAAATTTATTTCCTTTCTTGCTCTAGTTCAAAAATGTAATTATAATAAAAAAATAATCATACTAGTATCAATTCTCGGTAAGATAGACAATGCACCCAATGCACCCATCACAGTTGGTGGAGTCATTAGTTGTCACAGTTCACGTTTTAGTCCTTCAGGTTCTTAGTCATTCTTCTCAGCTTTGTTTGGACCCATAAATAGAAGCGGAGGTGCTGTTGCTCTTGAATGTGTTGGGTCATGTACAGAGCAGGATATGGATACTTGTGGAGCAGGAGCCCTGTTCTGCAGGTGTTTGTTGGACTGGAGATGGAGGCCGGGGTAGTTCTCATTTAGTGTAGTTCGTGATGAGTGCTAAACGTTACAGGGAAAAACCTCAAAACATTTCTGTTGACTTACGAGACCACTCTGTATTATCAAGTCTTGCTTCTGTGGGGAGAATGACAGAGGAAGACATCACTTTGAGAGTCAATTTCCCGAAACTCATCAAAACCCCTCAGTCTCAGGGGGCATTGTTGGCCTTTTCCTTTAGAGGAGTTGCTGGTGCTCGGACATGTTGATTTCTTCAAATGAACTAATAAAAACTCGTTAAAAACTTATCCTCTTTGGTTGATTTATGTGAGGTGCATCCCTTTTTGATGGAGGAGGGCAGGTAATCACAGCAACACATCATTTTTCAGGACAAACCTGTGATTGGAGTGCATTCGTTCTCTGAAGGCATGAAGCTGGAAGCTGTGGACCCAATGGCTCCATTTGTTATCTCTCCTGCTACAGTTCTCAAGGTACCAGGGTTCTTAAACTCCTGCTAAGATTCAGTTCTACTGCTACTTCTGTTCTTAAATGCTCAGGGAATTTTTATTAACTGGTTATCGTGAAATCTCATGCTAGTTTTCAGATGAAGTATTTTTGTGTATCTCCCTCAGGGGACAGGCTGCCTGATAAAACAGCTGCTGATGGTGAAGCCATTGGATTTGAATGAAGGGGAAAAGTTCCAGACAAGCTCAAAAGATCAAATGACTAAAATTGTCAAACTTGGGGTTTTAAAATTGGAAATAATCCCTCATAATCTGAGAATCCATCTCAAGATAGATTTTTGGGGGGTTGACTTTGCAGAAGTTACATAATTACTGTGTACACATGACATTTAGATGGCCTGATTTCCAAACAAGGGGTTTCAAAGTTGAAATGAAAACTCTTCAACATGATCAGGTGTAACTTTTCTTGCTATTTGCTTGTCCTGCTTCTATTTACTTCAGGAGGGCAGTGGGTTTACTTGTGGCAGTCCATCCTGGGACACAGATCAGCCTTGTTGAAATAAGCAGTTTGTTAGAGAACAGTAAGAAGACCACAAATGCTAATTTCTGTGCATTAACAAAATTCCATAAAGCAATTGATCACTTAATCTTCTAAGTGCTCAGACATTAACTTTTATTATGTATATTTGTTAAGTTCTGGATAGCGCAGATGAGTCTGGTGGTTTATGAATCTTTAATTTTATTTTTTTGTAATAACCCTCACAGTATTGCAAGGTAAAGGGTCTCCACCAGGCAGCGTTGCTGTTCAATAAAGTTATCAAAATGGGGCAGAGGGAGCAGTGGATCAGAATCTGCTACTGACAAGAGCCCGTGGTTCTCTCTTGGCTGACTGCAGGTGTACAATGACAAATATTTCGTGATAGAGATCGATGACCTGAGAGCAGAGCGTGCGGCCAGCCAGCGCTACGTCTGCCACGTGGGCAGCGCCGGCATCTTCCCGGTGCAGTGGAGCCTGAAGAACGGGCTGCACCTCAGCCCTCCCCCAGGTATGGGGTGCAGCCCCCTCCTGCTCGCCCCTCTGCTCAGGGCAAAGCACAAGAAAGATCCCGTTCTGAAAATCGGGAGGTTTGAGTTGGGGATTTGGGAAGCCTGGATTTGGGGAGATGAGAGAGGCTAAGGATGCTGGTCATGGATAAAAACCTGAACACTGGAGTGAATGGAGTGACTGTTCCAGGCCTGGACTCAGCCTTAATTAACGTGATATCAGAAGCCAGTAGTCTTTGCATTGGATTTTTGCTTCTGGTCAGAATGGAACATTGTTATCCAACATTTTATAATGTTTTTAGGCTATCTTATCACTCAGAAGTCAGTGAACTAGTTTTTTTACCAAGGACCTATCAGGCACTGTTGCAGATTGTTGAAACATTGCTTCAGGACGTGAGGGAAGAGGGCAGTGTTCCTGCACTGCTGAAATATTTATTCATTTTCTCAAACTGGAAATGCCAATGGTACTATAAAACCAGGGCCTCTGTTCTCTTATTTGCCACCTCACAATTCAGAATGTTTTGGGTTAGCTGCTTCTTACATCAGAGGAGCAGAGACCGTAGGAGGTTTGTCTGCTGCCTTTCCTGGGATAAACTATGAAATGTGGCTCTGCCTGACCTGCATTTCCTAGAATTTTGCGTGTGAAAAGTGAAATCTCACTTTATAGGCCTGTGACTGGAGCTGACAAAGATTTTGTGTTCTCATCCCCCTGGACATGGTGGGCATTCTGAATTGTGTGAGGTCTCAAGAGCCCTGGTGGCACCGGTGAAACTGAGAAAAATGAATAATTAAGTCCTTCTGTGGTTCAGCCCTTTCTGAGGAGAACAGTCACAGGATGATTTAGTTTGGGCTGCTGAGGTCGCTCCTCATACCCTGGCTTCAGTTTTGGGCCTCTCACTACAAGACAGGCATGGAGGGACTGGAGCATGTCCAGAGAAGGGAATGGAGCTGGGGAAGGGTCTGGAGCACAAGTCCTGTTAGGAGCAGCTGAGGGAGCTCTGGGGGCTCAGGCTGGAGAAAAGGAGGCTCAGAGGAAAACTTTGGCTCTCTACAATTTTAGATTGTCATGTTAATTCTATATTCTTACACTGAGTTTAAATTTTTGATTTCTTAAACTCTTGTCACACGTGTCCCTTTAAGGGGAGTGGAATAAGTGCAACACTTGTGTCCTTGCTAATTTACTGCCAGCCTCAAACTGACATGGCAGCACACTTTTGTGTCACATTCCCGTCAGTTATTTACTTTTTGTTAGATCGCAGGGAAGCCAAGTATTTCCCCCAAGAAGAACATAATTTTTCTTGGAAGGATGCTCTGTCTCCTGACGGACTCCTTGTTAAGACACTTCCCTTCAAACGTGCAGATCTACAGCTGTTATCAGCTTGATGAGGCTCTTGGCACTTCTAACTGCTCTCTTTAATGACTCAGAATTTAACACACCTTTGAGAGAGTAGCATGTTGATATTGTGCACCTTCTGAGGGCTCTGTTTGAAAAAAAACAAAGTTTCAGAGCTGACACAATATCACGTGCAGGGATTTTACCTGAATTTCATCTGTACTCTGTGAAAAGGGTGAAAATGCTTTCCCATGTTTCAGTTGCTGCCCTTGTCTGCTTGGCAGATTCCTGATTGAGGTTGGAGTGGTCTGATCTCACCTGGCTCCCTGAGTCAGCTCACAAATCCGAGAGACCCAAACAGGTCTCAGTGCTCGGTGTGTCAGGTGGGTTTGGAAAGAGTCTCAGCTGTCCAACTCTAACCCTTGGCTCTTTGCTCTCCTAGGTTACCCTGGGCAGGACTTTGACTGGGCTGACTACCTCAAACAGTGCGGTGCTGAGGCCGCTCCCCAGAGCTGCTTCCCTTCGGTGAGGCTCTCCTGCAGGAAAACCTCCTCTGCTGCCTGAGTGACACTCCTGATTCCTTTTGCATGTTTACTTCAATTGCCTTCCCAAGTAGAGTAGAATATTTCAGCTGGAAGGGAGCTGCAGTGATGAATTCTCCAGTCCAACGCCTGACCCTCTTCAGGGCTGACCGAAAGTCAAAGCGTGTTGTTGAGGGCGTTGTGCAGACACTGACAGGGATGGAGCTTTGGGCACCTCTCTGGGAAGCCTGTTCAGTGTTTGACCACTCCCTCAGGAAAGCAGGGCTGCCCAGGGTCAGGTCTGAACCTGCCCTGAGCCAGCTCAGAACCATTCCCACATGTCCTGTCCCTGGAGATCAGCACCTCCCTCTCCATTTCCCTCCTCTGGAAGCTGCAGGAGCAATGAGGTCACTCCTCATCCTCCTCTCCTCCAACTTGGACAAACCCAGAGTCCTGAGGTGCTCCTCACAGGGCGTTCCCTCAGCCCTTTCACCAGCTGTGTTGCCCTCCTCTGGGCACATTTGAGTCCCTTAACGCCTTACCTGTGATAACTCAGGAGGCGGAAGAGATAAGAGGGTATAAATGAGTGTGAGCTGAAGTAGCTGCATGCCAGCTTCCTAGATAAGGAAGCAGTGGACCAAATGTTTCAGTTGTGATAAAGCAGACTGAAAATGAATGTTTGTTTTGTGAAATTGAGATGTGTAGGAGTCTGTGGAAGAGACACAGAACAGCATCAATCCTTGGCACTCCTGTAACTGTGGGAACAGGGCCCTTCAATAGACCTTATTTTCATTTACTGAGGGTACTCTTTCAATCTTCCATCCTTTCAGCTTGAAAAATTAATTCCATTTTATTAATCAATACGAAGTCATCTTAAATTAGTACCAAGTAATCATTTTACATTAACCAGTGCCTGAAGGACTTGCAAGATTTGGGCTTTTGTTAGTTCAGTGACAGTATTGCTGTCCCCCAAAGCACAGTACCTTGTCAAGCAGAAAAGGGTCCTATTAACACCTGCCTTCCACTTCCACTTCCACTACTTGGGCTATTGCAGTGCTGAGGGGAGAAATTAAAATGAATAATTACCAGTTTTTGAAGAGAGTGTTGCTGGCTGTGAATTCTTGTTGCCCTTGTTCTGTCTTGTAAACTGTGGCATCTTAGAACAGGTCATTGAATTTATTATCCTTTTTCTGAGAAGAGTTGATCACTGTAGGCTAGTTCCAGAATTCATAATGTATTGATCCTGTAATTACATTGCAGAGTGGCTCTGGGAAGAAGAGTCCTCTGTCTGGCTGGTACTTCTTATCTTTAATTCAGGAGCTCCAGAGCTGGATAAATACCTATTCTTATGTTTTAGGGATTTTTTTTTTTTTTATATAAATGCAAACTATATTGGTGAATAAAATAAGACCCTACTTATCCAAAAAATGTAAAATGAAAAGAAAGCTTCCTGTGTTGCCTGCCAGAACTTGGATGAGGCAGGAATGTCATTTGCATACGTAAAGTGGATTTCCAAGTTAACATGATAGAATAGAGAAGCTGGTCAGACTGTTTGTCAGACTTATCACTCAGGTGGCAAGCCACAGAGAATTTCTGATTGCTGAGAATGCACTCAATCCTTTCCATGAGCCTCAGCATCCTTATTTTTTGAAGACAAAAACGTTCTTTGCTAGGTCTGTCTGCAGAGCCTTTTTTAACTTAAATTCTTTGTAGTTCCTAATATATCTTACTTGCATTCAGTGTGCTAATTATCAGAAATCTCCTCTGTGTTGAGTACCTTTCATGCGTTATTCAAACACTGAGGGTTTTATGTGTCGCTCCTGTTCATGGATATTGATATCCTATCCTGGATACACAGCTGGTGTCTCACTGAAGTATTCTGGCTTTTTCCTAGTTAACTTCTGACCACGGATTTAAAGAGAACATGAAGCTCGAGGCTGTGAACCCAGTTGAGCCTGAAGAAGTTTGCATTGCTACAGTCACCAAGTTAAAAGATTCTTACCTCTGGCTTCAGCTGGAGGGTAAGCCTGACCTGGGGAAAGAGAGGAGTGCTTGCACTGGTTCTGCTGTAGTGCCATCCCCAAACCTGAGGAGTATCTGGAGCAGACTCACTGTGTGCAGAGTATGGGCAGCAAGTCACGGTTTCCTCAGTGAAATCACAGTCAAAACCCACCTGCATTGTCTGTTTCCAGTTTGCCTTGGCTGGCTCTGCTTATTTAAGCCAAAAATGGCATTTGTGCATTGCAGTGTCAGTGCTGGGCTCATGCACTGTGCAAAGTGCTGAGGGGGCCTTGTGACAGTTTTACAGATGAGGGACTTGCATTCTGAGCAAGCTCTGGCCAGACCTGGGAAGGAAAGTTTTGCAAAGGTTCTTCATTAAGATAGAGTAAGCCTGTGTCAGCTGTTCTCCATTATAATCCCATTTCTTGATTGGAAGTACATCAGCATGCACTTGCTATGCACTGTGCATCTCTGCTAAACTGCGGAAGGAAAATTCCCATCTCCAGCCTTTAGGAGGAAGTAAATGAGGTCAGGAAAGAATTTGGTCAGTAAAAGGGGGTGAATAAATGATTGTTACTGTGTTCCAGATACACCATAAGTAAAAGCAGCTTCACGAACAAACATACAGCAAGTGTTAACCAAATTAGGGGGTTTATGACTTGTTTCAATTTTTCCTTTTCTAAACTGAACAGGCTCCAAGAAACCCGTCCCTGAGTGTATAGTGAGTGTGGAATCAATGAATATATTTCCAGTGGGTTGGTGTGAGACGAATGGATATCAGCTCAGGCCTCCTCGCAAAGCAATAGGTACCAGTTCTCTTCTTACTGCAGTGTTGGGTTGATAGAGCTGCTGAGACCTGCCAGGGCAGATCACTGCTGGCATCGCTGAATTGGGAAACTTTCATCATGCACAGAGAACCTGTGTGTTGCACCACTGTCCCCTGGCTGTTGGGGCCAGTTGGAAGCCCTACAACGACTCCAAACCCCGCAGTTTTGGTTTGAGACCCCTGCAGGCTGTGGGAGCCTGTGGGGACAATCCATTGGCTGTAACAGAGAAATCCTCTCTGTGTATGTGCACACCCCCCGTGCCCTGCATTTACTCCCGTCGGAGCTGTTCCTGCCGTGTCTGACCCTGACACTGATTTTACACTTGCACTTGTGCAAAGTGAAGTTAATGCCACAGCAGAACAGTGTGGGGTGTGTGCACGTTTTGGAGTCAAAGTAAAGGGGACAGATTTTCTCAAAGGGCCAGGTGGTGATGGTCCCATAATGATAAAATACTGAAAAGTAAACCCTACCTTTTTAACTATACTTCTAAGTAGGATAAGATTGCGTTTTCTCTCAACTGGTTTGTGAGGCATGTTTATTAAAGTTTAATGGGAGTTGGAGAAACTGAAGAATTTCTTGAGTGTTCATTAAGTAAGATAAGAAATTCTTTAGATTGAAATGAGCTGTCATTTTCTGCATGTCAAAGCAAGAGAAACTAATCTGCTAGCACTGTCGAGGACAGATGAGCAAGAAGGGGGGGATCCTAATTAGGTAAAAGATGATTTGATAAAAAATCCAGAAGTTTGTTGTGGCCAAAGCCTGAAATTGCTGAAGAGGCGTCATGTTGCATTACCTTGTTTTATTTTACTACCTGATTGTGAAAGCCAGAATTAGAAACTGGGCCCATCACCTCGGTGACTGACTTGGTTGCAACTTGTTTTCCTGCATAGCAGTTATCTAAAGTCATTTGTGTTTCAAACCAGCTGATTTCATTCCATTTCAAAGTTAAAGTGCTGAAGTTACCGTGCCGGTAAAGTGGGAAGCTGGGCTGAAGAACATAACCTTTGGGTGCTGAAAGAAAGCGTTTCATTCCTTTTTGGCTGGTATACAGGTAGTTTAGGGGCTCTGATGCAAACAGAGAGGTACAAAAGGTTGGAATTCCTAGCAAACTGGGCATGTGCATGCTTGATTTAATGAATTTGTAGTGGAAGTTGAAGTAAACCTTTTGGTTTTCTTCAGGTTACTTGGGCCAGTGCAGCTGGGTCAGCTGACACTGCAGTGACTGGGAACACAGACTTTTTTTGCTGAATAACTCAGAAGAATGAGTGACTGTATAGATTGTATATAGATATTTCATTTGTTTACCTCTTACATTGTGTCGGGTTTTCTTTTCTTTCAGTAAACAAGCAGAAAAAAATTGCAGTGGTTCAACCAGAGAAACAGTGAGTAACTGGTTTTTTGCTTTCATTTTTTGCTGGGGTTTGGCTTGAGTTTTTTCTCTTTTTTTTTTTTAACTAGAAAACATGCTGTGTTAGGGATGATTTAGCTTTGCAAATGTGCAGTACTGAGTGTTGAGAGTTTCCACAGTCCATTTGTGTTAATGCTGGTACTTTCTGCTGATGTCCAAAAAGACCTCTTGCACTACACTAGGAGGAGATAGAAAGCTTGGAATTTGGTTTTTTTGTAATTGTTCCTTCCCAGATGAAATTTGCCCCAAAGTAGGCAAAAAGAAGAGTTCTGCTAATATCTACAATTTGTCTAGAAACTCTGTGTCATGCATGTGGAACTCATCCATGTGAGCGTGCTCAGAACTGCTCCATGGAATGCTCACAGTTGGCTTTGACTCCTACAGCTCCACAAACACCAGAGCTGTCAGTAGCCCTGCCAGTGTTTGCTTTGCTCCTCAAATACTGAGCAGACTGTTCTCCCATGTTTCGTAATTGGGATCCTTACCAGAGTACTGGGGTCATTCCGGTTGTATTTTGTTTGAAATCCAGCTTTTTACACTGCCCTGTGCCATGGAATGTGGAGTTAAATGAGTCAGGGAACGTAAACTCCTGGGGGTAACTTTGGGAGGTGTTTGTCCCCATGGTAGCCCATGGACTTCAAGCAAGGAAGGCTTGCTGCTGGCTGTAGCAGTATAGAAGTCCTTTCCAAATGGAATTTGGTAGTTTTTACATGTTATTGTGCAACAGGGAAAGTATAAAAAGCAGATTAATAAGGCTGGAACTGAGAAAAAAAAATGTAATGGTGTTGTAGTAATGGAGGGGTGACTATCTTTACCATCTGTCTGTTTTCCCAACCTCCTTCTTTTCATTTCAGAATTTTGTCTTCAAGGACGGTTCATGATGGACTAAAGAACCAGGAACTGAACTCTTCTGACTCAGGTATTGATCACAGAGGCCAGGCTAACAAAGACAAAATCCTGTAAGAGTTCACCTGCTCAACACTGTTAGGAGAGGGAAGAGGAGGAAAGGGTTTGGAGATTTTCATCCCTTAATGATTTGTTGAACTTCAGAAATGAATGAAACAAACAAAACCGTGCAGATATGTGTGTTCTGCAATTCATATGTGCACTAAACCTGGAGATCAGATTTTTATACCAGCACATTGCCCCTCCAGCAGAGGATATGTGGAGCTGAATGTGTACTGTGACCCGTGCAGGTGACCTTTTCTTGTCACCTGTGAAGTCTGGTAATGTGGGAGAAGCAGGTGTGCTGTGTCTGTGCTCTGGAGTGGTTGGATTCTGGCTTAGGGAAGCAGATCTCTCTGGGTTTTATGTTAACTTGCTCGTGGTGATAAACAAAAGCAATTCAAACAGTAAACTGCTTTCTGTGCCAGATGGCAAAATCTAATAATTTTCTAAACTGTTGCAAGAAGGAATGTGATGAATAAGTACATCTGCTGGTGAAAGTCACACAGATCCATCCGTTTGGCAACAGAGAGCCTCCTCTGCTGTTTGCTGTACAGTGAAGTGCACATCTGAAGCTTCACCAAAAGCAAGTGTGATAAAAATGATGTGTGCTTGTTTAGCGTTTTAATTGGCTTTTAATAGAGCCATAATGTAAATTTGACTTCATTATTTATCTGCCAGTTTTCAACTGCTAAATTTAAGGTCTTTAAGTGATAGTGTTCCTCAACCAAGAAAAACCACAACACTGCTGGGTAAAACAATATTGGTTTTTACATAAGTGTATTGCAGTATATATTAATACTTGAATTTTGAGGAATGCTGAACCATTAAATAGATTGAGAGCTTGATGCAACTTCATCAAAAGTCAGTTTATCAGCTTTGCTGCATCTTTTGTTTGCTAATCAAAGGAAAAGAATCTAAAAATGAAAAGCAATGATACTGCAGTTCAGGATAAACAGTGGAGAATAAATGCCAGTTTCTCTGGTGGCAGAAGTTTGGGGGAGAGAAAATGACTTGACTGGAAAATTTATCTGTAATTGCTGTGTAGGAACTGCTTCTGCTACCAAAGAGTTGGGCTTGTCTTTGTCTTTGCTGCTCTCAGTGGTGTAATACCACGAAGCAGCAGGCCAGCCAGGAAGGAGTGCTTCTCTTCTGATACGTGACCATCTTTATTTACTGCAGTTTGACAATTTGCAAGCATGGGTGTGAAGTATGAAAAATGTTTTGGCAACATGGAATAACTAATGCTGCCATTGCAAACGTGACACAGAAGCTACCTCAAATCCCTGTCACTCAGGGCTTCTTCCCCTCCTTTTTTCACGGCACCCAAACTGTTACGTGCCGTGCGATTCTTTCCCGGGGCGGTTGCAGCTGTGATTTAAACATTTGCTTTTCTCGTTTCTCACTTCTCAGTGGTAATTAATGGCAAGTACTGCTGCCCAAAGATCTACTTCAACCACCGGTGCTTCTCGGGGCCGTACCTGAACAAAGGCAGGATCGCAGAGCTCCCGCAGTCCGTGGGGCCTGGCAACTGTGTGCTGGTGCTGAAGGAGGTGAGCTGCATGGGCAGGGCGGGCCTGCGGAAGGCACTGTACCATAAACACCAAGTATCTCTCTAATTACAGATGGGTAATTCGGAAATTTAAGCTGATGATGAGTAAAGAGTGTCTTTTTGCATATAATAAAGTATAAATCATGAATGGTTTCGTGAATGGCTGAAAAGAGTAAAAACCCCTCATTTATCTGAGTAACAGTCAGCCTTCTACGGCTAAATTTTATTTTCTGTTAAAACAGTATAACCTGTAATTACCACAATCAAAGGAGTTAGTATCTTTTTATAGCTGTAATAAATGTTTGCATTTTAATTAACAGAATTTAGCTGGAGATAATCCCAAAATTCCTTTACGGTTTGCACTGTTGATGGTAAAACAGAGGAGATACAGATTTTCTTAGTCGAAATGGCAAACTGCTTTCAGTAATTGGGAAATGAAGAGATTTTTCTGTGTTTTATAAGTTGGATACAATTTGCATAGGTCAGGTGAAATTACAGTTTGGCTTTTTAATGTAATTGAGGGAGGAAGAGGCTGTTCTTTAATGCCAAAGAACTTCTTCTCCACAAGTTGTTTCACAGCAAATTTACAGATACTTTAATGCAATAATTATTTTTCAGAAATTTCAGAAAAGGTCGTGAGGTGCTTATTATCTGACCTGAGAGGCTGGAAATTTCCCAAGACATAAGTAACTGTATATGCACACTTGAGCTGTCATGAAATTATCATTTTATATACAGGAACTGGCTCCACGTGTCTGGAATTTTTACCTTCCCTACCAAGTATCTTAACTGGGAGAGACCTTAAGAAATTCTTTCTGGCAGACATGCTGTAAAACAAGTGTCAGGTTGTCATGAATCAAGCAGATTATTGAAAAAGGTCCATTTTTGCATGCAGAAAAGTACCCTACCCTTCCTGCCAAAGAGCAAATGTGAAATTCTGTGGCAGCTTTGTTTAACCTTGAAGGTTTACTCTGCTTCATTGCCTGAAAGCAGAAAGTGTGCACAAATCCTGCTGCCGTGCAGGTGCTGCGTGTTGCTGCAAGTTCACCCAATATGCTCAGGTGTATTCATTTCAGTTGTGAGCCTTGCTCACTGCGTGATTCCTAGAGAGAGTTTGGTACTTGCATTATATTTAATATTTTTATTTGATTTCTGGACTGCTGCATTAGTAGCAATAAAACTGCAAATTTGTAATGTCAAGGTTGTGATGCACCCAGTTGGGAATGATTTGGAATAAGCACATAGTGAGCATAAAAAGTACAATTAGAGAGTGCACATTTTGTACTATCCCCCACTAACTTCAGGTTATTCACAACTTCCAAATTACTTTACAGTACCCAAGAAATTACCATTTCATTAAAATACTGGCCTTATCACGGTAACAGATGAGAGCTTAGGATTCTGCACTATGATTTTGTTGTGAGCAGAGGGTTGGCAGGCAGCAAAATCCCGCAGCATTTTTTGGCACATCTTCACATGACAGTACAATCTTTAAGATAATCGCTCAGATTTAACCAAGGTTATGCAAGTTTGGGAGTACTGAGCCCCAGGCGTTAATTTAGTGATGTGTAATTCAAGGGCAATGACTTGGAAATTGCTGGATACACTCGTGACTCTGCAGACAAATTCTGAGGGCTGGGAAGGCCCTGAGTGCCGGCTGCTCTCAGGGTTCGCTTTGGCGCTGTCAGGAGGTGTCTGGAATCCTGCTGTGAATGAGTGCTTTGATGCTGGATAATTTGGATGAATAGGAGTAATTTCCTATTCTGCCCTGGCACTTTAAAACAGATTTATTGTACAAATAACCTACACGTGTTTGTTGCTCTTCCCTCCCACTCTGCAGGTCCTCACTTTGCTGATCAACGCCGCCTACAAACCCAGCCGTGTCCTGCGGGAGCTGCAGCTGGATGAAGAGGCTGCGTGGCACGGCCATGGAGAGACCCTAAAAGCCAAGTAAATCCTTGTCCTGTTCCCTGTCTAGTCAGTCCCAGTAGCTGTTCTCTGCAGTCTGTGCTTTAACTTACATTTCAGGGAAGGAAAAATCGCTTAGAGCATATCAAGATGCCAACAGCCACTAAATGTTAAATTCTTTATAAATTTCTTTATGAATTCTGGTGGTTCTGGTGGAGTGCATGTGATTTTAATGCTCCAGAATATGGCATTGTACTCTGCTACAGGCACGTGAGCAGCTAGAGACTGGTGTGGTACTGGTACAGCATTGTACTGAACAGACCTCTGGGTGAGGCTTAAGATAATTTAATTCACCTGAAGATAATTGTCAGTTTTTTTAAAGCAGAAGCATGTACTGCTTGGGAAGCTTCTCAGGCATTTCCACACAAATTTCTCAGTGGAAAAAAATTCTTCAGAAATGAAGTTAGAAGCTTTGAAATGGCCTGGCATGGAAGTCTTGTCTACAGCAGTGTACCCTAAAGCACTCCCGGTTTTCCTGCTGAGCTTTTTGGGTTGAAGCTTCTTTGCAAGATTACTTTTACAGCTAGGAAAAAAGCAGTGAACATATTTGCATATATTTGATATGTCCAGATATTCCTTTATAGTCTAGGGATGGTTTTGTAATTAGGTCACTGTGTTTGCATATTAGAGATTAGATTTTCCCAGTGTGCCACTGCGCGCTTCCCTACATAATTCTGAACATGTCAGTAATTCTTTTGTTGGATCAGTTTCGTGTATAAAATCTTTCCATATATTGAAGGACTGCTCTGGATTTGGGCAATAGGAAGATAATGTGAAAGGTTAGTGTAAATAGAAGGTGTAGCTGAGGAATAAAGAAAAAAATATTAGTTTAGTCTCGCTGAAGTTGCTGTGTGCTTGGTTTTGCCACAGTGGTGACACCAGGGGTATCTGGAGTATGAGGATACAGCTGGTTTTTTCAAGGCATTAACGAGGTCCTTGCAGGCCTGAAACATCTCTGGTAGATATCAGCAGATGCCTGTAGCTGTGCTGGGAGAACAAAGCAGAAATGCTGAGCAGCTCTGGCAGATGTTGCCCAGTGCAGCTCTTTCAGGGTAATGGCAAGGTTGGCGAACAAAAAGAAATCATTTCTTCATTTAAATCAGACAGGAGCAGGAGGAGTCATGGCAAGTGGCTGTCCTGGGGAACTGGTCAGCAGTTAGACAAAAGCTGATTGGAAATGTGGCAGTGGTCCCCTGGCTTCCATAGGATGAGCACAGAAAGGCTCACCAGAAGCTGTCTGCTGTTCCCTGTATGAGCTCAGTGGGTGCTCTCAGCCTTGGTTTGAGCTGCCCATGTCACAGTGGGCACTTCTGCAGTCCCATAAAAGCAAAGAGACAGCAAACCATCTGTGAACAAAGAAAACAGAATATCTGAACCCTGGGACAGTTCTCTCAGATGGTGTTTTGTCGTTGTTGATGGGGCAGTGTTGCTGTGTTTGGTACTGCAGCCGCCTCTGGGATGGCTTTTCTTTATGTGGGGATCTGGCATGAGAGACAGGAGCTCCTGTTTCCTGGACTTGGCTGTCCATAAAGTTCATCACTGCTCATATTTGTTCTCAGTTTGATCTCAATAGTCTTGAATGCCTCTCAATGAAGTCCTTTTATCCTGGTAATTAGAAGATTCCTGATTATGCCCGTATTTTCAATGCTAGGTACAAAGGCAAGAGCTACCGTGCGACCGTGGAAGTTGTGAGGACGGCGGATCGGGTGGCAGATTTCTGCAGGAAAACCTGCATCAAGCTGGAATGTTGTCCAAACCTCTTCGGCCCTCAGATGGTGCTGGATAAGTGTTCAGAGAACTGCTCTGTCCTGACAAAGACAAAATACAGTGAGTAGTTCCCTGCTCCATACCAAGGTGGAGTTTGGAGTGTTCTATTTTAGTTTCTTTTGGCTTTGGCTGCAGAAGAAATCCAAAATACATTGTTTTGCTTACAGAAGGAGCAGCTCAAGCACTGCATACAGAGGCATACAAAATATTCCTATGCCAGTGTGTAGGGGAGAAAAAATTAATTCTGTATTAAGTGGTAGAACTTAAAACTTTATCTTTTTAAAACAACTTTTGGGACAAGAACTGACTAATATTATAATTTAAGTGGCATTATAATTGCTTTTACCAATTTGTTGTGGGGAAGAAAAATGCAACACTTCCAAGCTCTTTTCTTCGTTTTTAGGGGTTTTGTAAACTGGCTTTAACCATTTGACACTGTGAGAACAAATAGTGCATTGAGGCCATGTTAAAATACTACAAAACATCATAAAAAGTGATATTAAATTGGACCAAATGTTTGATAATTTTTGTCTAAAATAGGAACATTTGGTGGCTTCGCAGAGATGGAGGAAGTAAATCTTTACAGGGCAAACAAAATCGATCAGTAACTCTCCTTCCTTAATCCAAATTGAAGAGGAAAATGCAGACATACTGATTTTGAAGTTTTGCAGAACTGGGATTGCTATTGGGAAATGTCCTTCTACTGATTTTCCAGTCCTGATGAGGGGCAAACATAAGTAGTGACACTGAAGGTGCATTTCAACCCTGTGCCCCTTCCTTCTGTCCTGGCAGCACACTATTACGGAAAACGGAAAAACAAGCGGATAGGGCGGCCTCCGGGCGGCCACAGCAACCTGGAAGCAGCCCTGAAGAAACCAAACAAGAGACGGAAGAGACGAAAACATTTCTTTGTTCATAAGAAAAAACGCTCCTCTGCGTCCGTGGATAACACCCCAGCTGGCTCTCCCCAGGTAGGGCACGACCAGCAGCACTCGTGGAGCCAGGTGTGATCTTTGACAGCTTCGTTTGAACAGCAAATGTTCGTTGTCTGTAACTCCAGGGTTACAGCTGCCTGCTTTTCTTTCTTCCTAACTCTTCAGGGCAGCGGGGCAGAGGAGGAGGATGACCAGGACGAGGTGGATGAAGAGTCTCTGACTGAGGACAGCACCTCAGAGCACCAAGATGAATTGCTTGAAGAATCAGAGGTGTCAGAGAAGAAATCCCTGTCGTCTTCTCCCACCCAGAGTGAGCTGTCTCATTCCCTGGCTCAGGACCGAGACAAGCGGAAGAGGAAGCTCAGGACCTTTTCCTTTTCTGATGATGAAAACAAACCTCCTTCGCCAAAGGTAACTTGGATTCTAGGTTTCTGTCCTGGCTTGCTCCCTGCTGGACAAGCACCAAATTCCTGGGAGTGTTAACCACCAAACGTGTGTTCTCTGCTACCCCGTGAAGGGCATTTTGAAAACTCTACAGAATAATTAAAATCCATGATGTTTATTAAGGTTGTATCATGGGACTGGAATGAAGACTAAGCATGTGTGATATTTTGGGAATTTTTTTGGCTTGTCTAGGACATAAAGATGGAAGTTGCTGAAAAGCTGCAGCTGGACAGTAACCCTCTGGAATGGAGCGTGGCTGATGTGGTACGATTCCTCAAATCCACCGACTGTGCTCCACTGGCGAGGATTTTCCTTGATCAGGTATCATTTTCTGTCTGTTACACGTTGAATCTGTCACTTTGCTTCTCATCCTCTAAGGAGTCAGAAGAAGAAGCTACTTTAAGTTTTTTAATAGGGTTCTGAGGAAACAAATGCTTCAGCAACCTGCAGCAGTTTGGGAGAGTTAAGGGAATGACCAGAATTTTTCAGGTTTCTCAGTACTGGGTGGAGGATGTTTTGGTCTGAAGCATCTGAATCCCAAAACTACAAATAATGCCTACAACCAAGCACCATGACAAGAGTCAACATTTTATTTGCATCTTGGTTAAAATTTGCCATAAAACCAGTGTCCATTACAACTGTGCTACCAGAACTAACAGCGAGGGTGGTTTGTGTTGGTGGATGTTCCAGATATACTTCATCTTGTAGAACCTCTGTTTCTATAGAAAGATGCAGTTAAAATCTTGGTTAAAATGACTTTCTGCATGAAATCCCCTTGGTTTCTTTTGTTGAGTTGTATTTTTTACAGTAGACTCTCCTGGGAGTCTGTCCCTCAGCCAGTGAATCTGAGCTGGCATTTTAAGAAAGGAGGTAATTCGTTGTGTGTGAGAGCGATTTTTAAGCTGCTTGGGGGAGCATGAAAGCAACACCTAATTCACAAACGGCCAGAAATCTGAAATTACAGCAAGTCAAAGCTGAAGGGGCAGGGAGAATAACAACAAAGTCACTGTGGAATTTTTGTCTTCTGGCAGGAAATCGACGGCCAGGCACTGCTGCTGCTGACCCTTCCCACTGTTCAGGAGTGCATGGACTTGAAGCTTGGACCAGCTATTAAACTCTGCCATCACATTGAGAGGGTCAAACTTGCCTTCTACCAGCAGTTTGCAAACTGAGGAGCAGCCAAGTTGAAGTGGACCTTTGAAGCACAACTACACAAACATGCTCCTTCCTCTCTAGCAAGTAAAGCCAAATGAACTTAAACTGAGGCCCTGGTGACCTAAAAGTGTGTGTCAGCCTCAAGTTTTCTATTTCAACAGAAGGAAGACAACATCTGGAGCAAAATGCCAATGCAAACACAGGGGCTACTCTACCAGCTGCCAGCTCGGGAACACAATAGTCTCTTGCTCTATGGTTCCCTTTTTTTAATGTATTTTTTAATGATTACAGAAAAGTCTCCTCTTGTGGGAAATGACATTTCGATAGTTCTGTTGGCACGGAACTTTAAAAGGAGGAACGGATCCTGTTTACGTTCGCATGTAGGCTGCCAGAAAAACCTTTCTGTTCCCGATGTTTCACAGAATCCCCTGCCCTCCCTGTGGACAGACACTTGCTTTACCACAGCACTGACTTTGGAATGTGTTCTTTGCACATTCGTGTGTTAATGTTGAGATTTTTAATGAATTTGTTCATTGTTAGGACAACAATGTGGCCACAGAGTTCTGAATGTACAGTATAGCAAGAGTGTGGTTCCTTTTGAAGTTGTTTTTTTTTAATTTCGGTTTGTTTCGTTGTTGTTGGTTTTGGTTTTGTTTTTACTACCTCTGTAGCCCGAACAGTAGAAATGGACTAAAAAGGGAGGGAACTGCTCTTTCTGGACACGTGGGCTGTGGCTGCACAGCAGTCGTGCTTCTGTGGGCATGTCCAGAGTGCAAACCAATGTCAGCACACGGAGCTTCTGTTCCAAAGCTTTAGCTGAAACCTCTGTAGGCATAACCTGGATGTTTCCCTTTTTTTCATATGTCAGAAAACTTAATTATTTTGCACTTCTCTTACAGGCAGGCTGTAGGACCTAAGGAAGGAAAGAGAAAGTGCCTCTGCATTTTCTGTATTTGGGTTGTCAGATTTATTTTTTTTTATTGTGTGAAGTTATTTCCTTTTTCTTCTAGCAGACAATTGGGCCATGTACATATAGAGCCTGTCAGCAGACTTTTGCTTTGCTACCTGAACATCTTTTTAGAGAATATACTAAGGAAACTGCAATCAATAGAGGACTGCAACGTAGCTCTGCCAGTGTTCGCATTCTGGAAACTCTTAAGAGCTTGACTTTGTATTTTTAACTATCTACAGATGCTCAGGATCAGACTTGGTGAAAAATTTGCTGGGTTGGAAAGGGATTTGTGTGCTTTTATTAGAGAAAAGGAAAAGGACCGGCGGGGCATCTTAGTTCCATCAGTAGACTCACAGTAGGATGAGCTGCTGATTTTAATTTTCCAGGGTGATAAAACCCAGTCAGCCACTTGCTGTAGACCTGTGCTTCACACTTTGAGTAACAGGGCTTACATTACTTTCCATTAAAGGTGTGGGGAAACTTGCATCAGGCTCAAGATCTGCATGAAATAAGCGTTGAGTTTCAGCTGGCTTGCATTCACTCACTCTGCCTGTTCTCAGTGTGTTTGGAGGAGCACAGGCAGGAGCTGGGTGTGTGCAGCCCTGCTCCTTTAGATCCCACTCAAATGCATCTCTGCAGGAAGCCCCTGGCATGGGAATGCATTTGAGTTAGGGAGGTGCTCACTGCTGGAATCAGTTTAGGAGAGATGCATTTATTGGGTTCTGATGAGCAGGGGTTACTCTGGTCAAATGGAATGATTCGGGTGTCCCTCAGGCCCGGTGGGATTGGCCATTCCAAAGCTGTGAGCTGTGGGATTCAGCAAGGATGGGCTCTGTGGACTAAGCTGAGCTGGCCCAGCCTGTGACTGCACTTGGCACGTTGGTGTTGAGGGGAAGCCACCTGCAGTGAAAGCTGCTGGGACTAAGCAGAGCTCAATAACTGGGGTTTGTTGCTTTTCCCCCTTGGAATAACTGCCTGGTCAAGGCAGAACTATTTACACAAGTGTTAACATCAGATTTTTTTTCATTCCAGAATCAAAATGTAGATGTTATACTATTTATTAGCTGAATCTTCCTGAGGGAGGGAGGGCAGTGTGTAGCTAGGACAATTTTTCTCCCACATCGTAAGCAGAGTCTGAAGACACAATTAAATTGAAATCAAAGTGTCCCTTTTCCTCCTTACACCAGATATGTGGCCAATAAATGGATGTTTTGGCTCTTCATATGGTGCTTAGATCATTTGCCTGTACTGCAGTCCCTTAGGACAAGCTCAGACATAAGCTGTTAGGCTTGAAAAAATTTTCAAAGAAATGCTGCTGCTTTGCTGTCAGCATCTTGTCTTGAGAAATTTGACCAGTAGAGAACTTCTGGGTGGGAAGATGATACTTTTGGGTCAGTGCAGTAGAATTCCCAGAGTTCTGTTGTCCTGATGCCTGGCAGAATTGACCTGCATAGCCAAGAGATGTTGCTTCCACCTTTCCCCACAGACAGACAGATGTCTTTTTAAGTAGTTGTCAGGAGAGAACAGAGCTGGAAGTGTAATTTAATGGGCCTGGTAACATGGTGCCTGGGGTTTTAAATACAAATGTCATACTTCCTTTTCTCAGTAAATAAAGCAGTCAGCAGTTTCAGCCGTTAGTGGGATACTTACTGGTCACCTTTGGCATGTTTTATAGGCTGGATTTTTCTGCCTTGTTTTGGGAGGCACTGACAGTCTGGTCCCAATGGGATCTATTTTTGTTGAGATTTTCAAAAGGGATGTTTTCATTATTTGTGAAATGTTTTTATGCTGCACACGGGTACTGTACACTCTGTTTCCTGGAAAAAAATGCACTCTGTTTTATTGCTGGATTTAAAAGGGATAATTGGGGCTTTATCTTGATGGATGGTGTTTCTACTTGACTCTGTTTCAAGTTCCTCTTTCTCTATGTGTGGCAGATGACACAACTGCACTTACTTGTTCATCTTACTCCAATGTGACTTGAAAAGAGCTCACGCACTGCTGTAGTTGCTCTGTTTCTTCAGAACTGGATTTTGTGTAGCTGGTGGCTGAATCTTGGATTTGGGTGATAGCAATGTTTCACCATCAGAAATTGCTGGGACTGCAGTAGTTTAGGGTTCAGGGATTTGTGCTGTCCTCTGCCACATCATCCACCATACAGTACAACAGAGCTGGAGTCCAGGAGAAAGGCGCTGATGTCCCACAAATGTCTCCAGTACAAGAAAACGAACTCCCCCCTGAGCCTCGTGTACTGTTCATGTGGCTGGTATCAGGAGTTTGCCCTTGGCTTGACCCACTGACAGTTTGTGTTCTTGCTTGTCATATTTTCATATGCATTGTGCAATCTTGATTTTGCACATCATAGCTTTAGAAACCTGGTGGTGCCCCTTCGACTGTGCTAAGCTTAGCCTGGTTAGGTAGAAAGATTTTGTTGGGTTACTGTTGTGTGCTTTGTGCAGCAGCACAAGGATTCTGTAACAGAGAAGTATTTGACTTCCATGCCATGGAGGTTGAAGGTGGAAGAATTATCCCCAAAGCACAAGCAGCTTGCAGTCCATCCTAAACTGAAAGTGATTCTTCCAGGAAAGGAGAGGTACAGCACTGATCTTGGTGAATGAAGACTACTTTTCCCCTAACTCTAAACATTTCTGAAAGTTCCTCTTTGAGGAATGAAATAAAAGGCAGATTAATTTCTGTGTTGTATAGAACTCCAGGAGGGTTTGCAGTCTCTCCTGGGATTAATGGAAACAGTACATACAGAGTTCGGGAGTGGTTTTTAAGATTACTTTCTCTGTCACAACTTTCAGCAGTATTTTGTTGTTGTTTTAGGATTTGCTAGTGTTTGTTCTTTATTCCAGTGATGCTTTAAAGGAGGGAAGGAGTATTTAGCTGCTAGGTCCACAGAAGTGTAAATATATTTACAGTCGATTGGACTGAGCACTCCGTTCTTCTGTACAAAGTACAAAGCCTTGGTACTTGGTTAGCAAAGAGCCCAGTGGCTTGTGAGATTTTTGAATGTAATGGAATAGGCTTCAAAACTATCGAGCTCAAATTGGAGACTGGATACCTTTGGACCAAATCTGTTGTTTCCAGATGAAGTAGCCTTACCAGAAAGCCAAAAATATGATCCTGTACAAAGCTACTCCTTAACCAGTCCTGTCACGTGGGGACAGCCTGGTTACTGCCTACTGTGAGCTCGGAGTACGTAAAAGTAACTAAGCACAAAGACATGGGCTCGGCCAGGAGACTGCAGGTGCAGGAGGAAGGCTCCCGGTCAGAGGGATTGTGTGCTGACCCCTTGTTTCGGAGCGCTGCCGCCCTTCCCCAGACATGCACGTAGCCTTGTTTGCAAAGGCAGCCTCTGGGGTGAAGGATTGCGGTGGGACTTGGGAGCACCAGAGACAAGAAGCCTCTTCCATCGTTGTAAAACCAAAATACCAATCTGTATGGAACACAACAAAAACGAGTTAAGGGTAGTGGCACTTTGTCTCCATGGTCATTTGTAGCTCCCTCAGCGTGGCACCTGTTCTGCAATGCACCAGACACACAAATGGATTTTTGATGAGAAGACAGAGTTGCTCTGTTCAGGTGCTCAGGCAGCAGTGTCTGGCTCAGCTTTAAGCCATGGAAGTGAGCAAGTCTTGCACTGACAGAGTTCCAGGGCAGTGGCTCTGAGTGACTGAGCACAAACAGTGGCACCCCTGGCCTGGCACAGAGCGAGGGGAGCAGCCCTGGGGCTTGGGGTCAGCACTGAGCTCTGGGCACAAAGGAATTCTCACCCACTCTGAAAGTTGTTGAGCACCAGTTTCCAAGAAACCTCATGGCAAAACAAAAAAATCTGGAGGTGTCATGTTTCTCCTCTCCTTTTTATTTTCTTTTTTATTATTATTTTTTGTAATTATAATTTCTGTTTAAAATAAATTTAAAATAATCTCTATAGACAATCAGAGGTCTTCTAGGAGACTCCACCCAAAAGGGTGTCAGCTCCGCACCTGTGGGCCTCTTTCTTATACTAACTCATTGGAACTGATGCACTTTTCCTGTATTTTGCCTTTTTTAATTAGCTGCTTGTTCTTAAACAAAGATTTAAATGCATATTGTGTTGTGTCCCTTCTGCTTGTTGTTTTATCTTTCTTTAACTTTTAAAAGAAAATATATATATATGCAGTGAGACTGAAGTACTACACGGAAGAGAAACATGCACAAGAAAATATGCCTAGTAAGTCCCACCATTGTTTGAGCAGGTGTAACAATTTAATCAGAGGATTTTTTTAAAAAATATTTTGGATGGATATTTTACTTGTTTTGTCTGTAAATAGTGTACAAAACTTTGTGTTATATGACAGTTTTAAGTGGTTGTAAGAAAATTAAAAAAGATACTTAAACTGTTACTGATGGCTTTGGTGTTCGTATCATAAATACTGCTGCTTACCATGAGCAATTTTCCATCTTGGAAAACTGTGGAAAGCTCTCTGGCATGTTCCATTACTTGCATAAAAGGTAAATGCTGGGGTCTTCTTCATCAAAGCTTCTTCTAAGGTAACAGGTCTTGTTTCACAGGGTGCTGAAGCCAATTAATATACAGGAGCAGAGGACAGGACCTACAAATTGGAGTAATTTCCTTTTATTGCTTTATTTGAACCTTAGAAGTTGCTTGATACAATCCAGTGCAAACCTTGCAGGTGCTGCAGCTCCTTCTGGATGGTTTTGGAAAGGTTAACACTACCCCAGCAAGCTGAAATTGTAAAATGAGCTGGCTTTGCTTCCTCTGAATAACATGAGAGTCCCCAGGATGTTTCAGAAACGACTTTGCCTTGCAAAGTTCTTGTTTCCTTACTTGGCATTCCAACAGATTGTACTCAGCACTTGTTTCTTGGCTGCACTTCAGTTACCTTGAGCTGATTTTACACTGGGTGCAGAAAACGCACAGGAGTGGGATGAAACTGATTTGCTTAACACTGTCTTTAGACCTCTATAAATATGTAGGATTTAACATAAATCTTCTACTTGCCGTCCCAGAGCACTGTGTGCTCGAGAGAAATCTGAAGGCTTGTGAATAGTTCATAGCGGGAGGCAGTGATTTGTCTGCCACAGGTTTCAGAAGGGCTTACAGGAGTCGTGAGGAGATGAAACCCTCGAAGAGGTATTTTGGAGGAATGATCTGGTTTAAAGCATGGAATATGGAGTGACATGAGGCATAAGCCCTCGGAGTTGTTTCCAGGCTCGTGTCTGAGACATAAGTTTTGCGTGTAAATAGCATTGGGTAAATCTTTAACCAGGACTGGGGTCCAGGTCAGGTATGTGTGTGGGATGTCTGATGTTCAGCAGCAGCTGCGGAAGCTTAAAAACCACCCCTGAGCCACAAGCAAATCGGTCAAGTCCAGGTTGGAAAGGCAGTGCTTGGTGGCTGTTACCACTGTGTGCAAGGGGGAGAAAAGC
>VYZT01063235.1:0-10874 GCA_013400735.1 Pomatostomus ruficeps
AGCTAGGGGATTTCCCCCTAGCCACTGCCACAGTTTGTTAGGAATAAATTCATGTAATATCTTTAAGTTGAGCCTGTTTTGCCCTTGGAGCATTTTCTCCTGGTCGTTATCTCAATTCATGAACCTTTCATTGTATATTCTCTCCCCTGTCTAGTTGTGGAGGGAAGTGAGTGAAAGGCTTTTGTGGATGCTTGGCATTTGGCCAGCATCAAACATCAACACTCGGCTGTTCTATGGTTCTATGATTCTATCAGTAAATTAAGAATCATAAGAAATTCAACCACAAATGAGGAGATCTCATGAGACACATACTTAGCAAAACAGGTAGTCATTTCAACTCCCATTCTTTTCCAAAGAATTCAAAAGAAATTACAAAGCAAATCAAAAAGTGGACAAATACTTGGATTGCACAACTCAGAAGGTGGGAAATAATTACAGTAGCAGCATGTAAAACTTCCCACAGAAGTTTATGCAAGAGTCTATCCAAAATCAACTTTAAATTGAAAAAAAAAAATCGATGTGAACTTTCTTAACCCGATTCCTGTACAAATTCCCTGTAACTTCATTGGGTTCACCCTTCTCTGCCCTACTGCAAGAAGTCAGAATGATTTAGGTAGTTCAGCTTGCCAAGTAGGACTGTGATTGGGCTTATAGTAACCAGAGCTGTCTGGAAATGTTTCATTAGGACATTGTTAATTCTTCATATAAGTTTTTACATTAAAAAGAAAAAAATCATGTTGCCAAAAAGTCATATGTCAGAGTAGGGAAAAAACCTCAACCTGATACAGCAAAATTCCCTGTAAAACAAAAGCACATCTCTAACAGTGAGCAAGAATATTTACCAAAACACCCTTCTCATATATGGGTCTTTTTTATTTCCTCCTTAATGCTTTCTTTCATTTTTACAATATTATTTTTTAAGAAAAATACATATAGTGATTTTTACACCTGTTGCATTTCATTTGGAAAAGTTTTTTTTTGTTTCTCTCTATTTACAGAGAGCCAAGGATCCATTCAAATTCAAAACTTGGCACAACTTATTATCAACTAGCAAATGCATATTGTACTGCATCTCTCAATAGACAGACTTTTCAGTGTCAATTCAAAGACTGTGGCTTTTCCTTACTGAGACCCTAATGGGAGAAGTCTTTTCTTTATACGCCACTGTAAGAGCTGCAGCAACAGCGGCGCTGAAGATGTGCATTCATTCATACTCCACCTTCAAAACTTCGAGGTTTCAATTGTTCAGAAGCTTCACAGAGAGTTCTTGTGTTTGGATTAATCTGTGGAGACCATCTCTGTGGACAAAAAGCAATCTCATCTTGAAATCCAGAGGTACCACAACAAAAAGGGTAAACAAACAAACAAATTGAAAATAGAAAAGAGAGAGGAAAAGATATAAACGAGATAAATCTGGCATTACACCAAAGGACTAAGAGTTTCAACATTAAATAGATCTACACAGTGAAACAGAGATTGCTTTTTTTAGCAACGTCCTCCCCTTTTCAGATTGAATATACTCTATGGAAAACAAACCCCTCTTCCTACTGCTTTGCTTCACTGAAGAACTCTACATTGTCCAATTAGCATTTCAATCAAAGGCAGGTCAGGCCTATATATAACAAGCTATGTCTCAATAGATAATGAATATGTGCTCGAAGTATACATACACAGTTTTCTCATAGTCTTGAAAAACATAAAGAAGAGCTAAGAACAAAATATATATGGCCAGATGTTCAAATTGAATAACACATGCACCTCCGCCAAATGCAATATGAGATAAGATGGGGAACTGGTCCGGTTTCTCAGGGTTCAGTGGAAACAGAAGGTAGGAGTAGTGAGGGGAATTCACTACAGCAGTTACTATGACTACACCTCAGTTATGGATGTCGTGCACAATATTACATAGCTCTTAATATTTTCTCCTGTTAAAAAACAAAACAAAACAGAAAAAAACAAATACCCAAAAACCCCAAACTCATCAGCAAACCCAACTATTCCCACCCACCACCAAACAAAAAAACAGAAACACATTATTTGTTCTAGTACAAAAGCATCCAAAGTTTCAAGAATTAGTAAAGTCATGTCCTATCCTTGTCTGGTATCCTAATTTTGGGAAGATGTCACACCATCTCCTTTGGATGCAAATAGCTTCTAGGCTTGAGCTTTTCATTTTCTGCAGTGAAAATCTCATAATCAGGGGTAGAAAGCACAGCTACTGGGGGACTCACACACAATCTTTCTCCGACTTGTAACTGAATTTCCAGATGTAAACTCTGGGGGTAAAAGCCTTCTTTGGCTTGTTTGGAAAGCTGAGGAAATTGCTCAGAATGTGAGTTTCATTTGGAAGTCAGTTGTCTGTGAAAGAACAGAGTGGCCATGACTTTGTGCTGCTACTGAATATGTCAAAGTACACAACCGAGACTATGAAGTTCAGGACTAATGCCTTTTACCTGTCATATTTCTGCCTAATTCGAATATTCTAGAATATCACCTTCTTTTTAAGGCATGCTTCAAATAATACTATTACAATGGTCCAGACATTCCCGTTCTAATGCCATCTTTGTCAACTTTTTCTTCTACGTTTAAGAGTGCTGTCAATACTCAGTTAAATGGCCAGTGTTAAAGAACCTTGATACCCCTCTAATCTGAATATTTGCTTACTTGACAGGGACAAAGGTAGAAAAACAAACATCACCCTTAAAAAAGACGGCAAATCAATTACATCCCAGGACACATGATTAGAATCCAGGTATTCTGTTGTTCAGTGTTTTGCTCTTAACCAACAATTCCTCCCCCATCATTCTCCATGATCCACTGCATTTTTAGTATAATGTAATCATCCTAAAGTACTCATACAATTAGAGACTTTTAACTTCATTATTACTGATGGAATTTGGACTAATTAATAATTCCCAAAAGAACACTTAGCATAATCTACATTTTGACAATAGAGCATGAAAATTAAAAGAACAAATGTATGCATATTTCCAGCTGCCTTTGAATTGATGGCAACATTAATAATTTGTTATATTCATTGCTTAGCATTTATTGAAACTGCTCATAGAGCAAAATAAACATAATTAAAATTAATGAAACCTAAAAAATACGCAGAGGATCAGAAGTCAATGTCAATTGTACTTGCTACTACAGACAACTCTGAAGCTGAAGGTTTGCTTTTGAGCTTCATGTGATTGATAGTTGACTGGTGTATGATTGTCAAATTTCTTATTTTACTGCTACTGAAATTCTAGTAAGAGGTTACCAAAATGAAAGCAATTATTTATGAAACAATTCAGTGGCAACTTTTGCATGTACTCCAAAGTAGTTCTTGGAGTGATGGAACTTATAAAACTTTAATATCTTGCAGTGAAAGTCTCCTGACCATTCTGACAATACTGTGTCTTCAATTTTAGTTAAAAGCAGAAAAGTTGGCGTGTATCTAATACATGATCATTTTAGCCGTATGTTTATTATGTGGTCTCTGTCTAAAATCAACTTTTGATTTTGTCCCTGTCTTAGATATTTCAAAGTTTTTTTCTAAATTACATCCTGTAACTTCAATAAATTCTTTGGAGAGGCTTTGAGTCACAAGCTTAGAGCAATAAGTTTTAAACTTGTGCCTTGCCCATAGCTGGGAAATAGAAGGCTGTCATCCAAGAGTTTGCATCCCAATCGCATTTCCTCAGGCTCTAATATGTATCACAGGGCTTTGACCTCACTTGAATTAATTTTTTCCAAGGTTGGGCTTGTCAGGTGTTATGGAAACTGTTTACAGGCAAGGCTTACACTTATGAAAAAGATCTTAGTTGCAAGTAATGCATAGTAAGATTTAAAGAGAATTGTGCAGTAGAACTATGTCAAATCACTTTAACTGAAGATTTAGCCTCAATTCATCGTTAGAGGCATGAATCAGGGCTACTGGAGTTTCACTACCAAGTTTGACCATCCTTTGCTTTATAGCTACCTACTGTCTGGAGAAGGAATTGACCTGTTACGTAAAACACGGCTCAGTAAACAGAAGAAATATTTGGCTGATGTGAAATTGTTTGCCTCTCCTGTGATGTCCCTTACTAACATCTGGATACAGATGAACAGGATTCTATACAGCATCTAGCCCAGGAAGTGTTTAACTGTACATTCTTCTGCACAAAGCGTGTCCAGGTAAATTTTCAGTTTGTGTGAGAGTAGTTATGGCTACTCATTGATATTTCAGGGGATGTGGGCCAGCAGACCTGTCACTTTTTGACCCATCAGGAGCTTTAACTATGATCTTTTATTCAAACTTTTTGTTGCAACTTCAAAGAGCTAACGACGTTGCAATAAACAGACAATATCTTTACAGTTTTAACTGCCAACAGAGGCTTCTAAAATAATGACTCTTGAATAGTTTTCATCTTGTTTCCCACTCAAACTTCTGATTTCTTCATATGAAATAACAGAAGAAAAATTAAACATTTTTTTCCTCACCTGACATCAGCAACCAAGTAGCAGACTGAGAGGGTTACATATCTTGTGTGTTTCTTGGCTGATAAAACCCACCAAACTGCAGTACACCATATTAGCTGGCAATTTGAGATGTTATGCTCACCCTCCCAAGCCTGTTTGTTGGTAGTGGAGGTCACCAATTCACTGCCATCTCCTCGACTCTACACTGTTTTCTGGGATGGACACCTGATTTTTGGACTCCCTGTGGTTTAAATGCATCACACAGAGCCTGACTCATGCCTGACCTGAGTTAGACTAGCCCCGTAGGATGCCAAGCCAACAAGCTATTTTCTGTTCTCACCACTAGGTTGTAGAAACTGCAGCTGAAATGGAGAGTACCTCCACCAGGGACTTCGGAAGTCTAGCCGATCTGGATGTGAGTGATAACATTCTAAATGGAAATAGTTACGAGAGGCTTCAAGCACCCCAGACTTTAATTTGACTTTACCCTGGATTCAGTTCATATGCTGCTTATGAAGAATGCAGAGAGATAGAGAATTTATTTTGAAAGATAAATATACATACTTATATATACATAGAAAAATAACTAATCACTGATAAGCAAAGCTTTGGAAGATATAAAACAAGGATGCAAAGAAAGAATTATATCACTATAGCAGAGCTTTGGTTTTTATCTCCTGTTTTTCAAAGTTCTCCTCTGGGATGTCCTTTTCAGACTGTTTTGTCTCTCAACATATATGTATGGCAGAATTTTAAATATCTGTGCAAAAGAATTACGAAGTCAGAAAAAGTGGCTCCAAAAATAATCCACAAGTGCCTCCAAAAAAAGATTATCTTCCAATTTAGGAAATGAGTACATTAAGAATCATTTAAACTATGGCCTATTATTAAATTTGACTTTCATCTGAAGGGCTTGATTACTCTTGTTGGCAACTTTTGAAATTACAATCCCGTGTACGAAACTGCATTTGCAGAAGACTTGCTCTTTTATTTTTGAATACTTCCTTCCCCAGGGCTGAGTACAAATCAAACGTGCTTTTCACCCAAATTCGACAATTTTTTTTTTTTATGGGTAAGTGTGGAGAGCTGTGAGCCCTTGGCACTCCCTTGGAGAGGAGAGGCTTGATAAGAAACCTTCCTAAGGGTTGGAAACCCTTTGGAACACCCCCAGCATGCCTTGTGCCTTTATGGTAATACCTTGTGCCCAGCTGGTGAGTTGGATCCCACCCCGCCCCTACCTTTCCCCATAAAAACCACTGCGTTTGCCCAGGGACGAATAGGGGAGTTCCCGTCCCTGGCCTCCCCTTTGCAGAGGCTGCTTGGACAATAAAGCTGCCTCCGTGGAACAGCCAAACGGGTCTCCTCGTCTCTCCCTGTCCCCGAGTTGGCCGGGGGTGATTCGCAAAGAGCTGAAATCACAAGAGCTGAATCGCTAAGAGCTGACACCACTCACTGCGATCACCCGTTGCCTGGGGAGAGTCATAGCCCCTGGAAGAGTCGCTCTCTGCAGGACGCTCTCTAGGGCCGGTGCTGACAGCATCGGCCCCGCCTCGCCAGGTAAGCATAAAACAACAGTGTATGCAGATAAATACAGAAGCTGCACACAAAGCCTTCTAAAATTTGGCTCACGTGCACAGGCAAGGAACATGTATTCATCTACATTAACACTATTCTTCTCTGGGTTGTTAGCTGCTATTTCTTTCTTGAACAGTCACAGAATTATCACATCAAACTATATGAGAGTCTTACTTATATTGAAGGGTGGTTCAAAACAAGCTGCCATGCAGTCCTATGAAACTTGTGATATTCGTGGCAAGTATCATTCTCAACATGAATGGAAATGTAAGGATAACTTCCATCATCTGTGCACCCAGATGTGACGTAGATTTAATAAAAAGATCACCATAGTCCAGGTCACTGAATAAATAGAGTTAATTTCTGTGATCCTACAGTTCCATACAATCTACTTATTGCTTGCAAATTTACATAGTCTTGACTTAAATGGTCCATTATTATTTTGCTTAATTGCCCAACGTAAAGGATTGTCTTCATCTGGCTACCAGAGCTTTCATAGATAATGCCATGATGTTTTATCCTAATGAATGGTGAAGCTGTGCAATTCTAGATTTCAGTGAAATGGAAATTATCTTCTGGAAGCTGCTTTGCTTCATTTTCTCAAGCCAGTGAAGAGATTAATTGCTCTATCTCATTAACTGTATACCTTCAGAAATGATTTTGTAAGCCCTCACATTGACAAGCTCGCTTTTCAAACTGGTTTCCCTGCAGTACTACTCATCCTGTACAACATCGTCTGTTTTCACCCCACCTGAAATCCTACAACTCTGAATACAGCTTCTGACTGATTACAGTTCCTGCTGGAAAAACAAATCAAAACAAAAATCTTAACAAAAATAAAGCACTGAGAGTCTTCTAGATTCATAAATATTCAACAAATTTAAAAAGAAAAAAAGTTACTTCTGCCATTGTTTCTCTAAAGGTTTTGAACTTAAAAGAAATACCAGAGAGAAGCAGGGGAGATGGGGGAGAGGGAGGGACAGATGAAGAATGGACCCTATGGTTGGGAAGAGAAAGGCAAAAAGAGAAAGAAAAGTCCTGCAGATAAAACTTGATCCGGTGCTTTCCTTGGACTGGGATTCTCTGATCCTCTGCTTGTTTTTAAATGCTTTGTCAGAACCAATATTACTGTGCTTGTTAGAATGGCATTTTGTTTGTTAGTGATTTAGATGTTGTGCCAAAATGCCACAGAGACAGCAGCGTTCAGACAGTGCTTCTCTTGACAAAGCAGTCACAGATAGATGCTTTTCTTGCTGTTTTACTGTCAATCAATATAATGAATGAGCTAACCATCAATGGTTTCTGAAGTACGCCTTAATGCATATTAAGACACTTACACAAGTACAAAGAGGACATTTAGTTCTGAATTAGGTCATTCGTCTTGTTTTTAAAAGTATTTGGGGGGGATAAAAAAGTCATTTCATTGCCTACAGATGCAGAGATGCTTGAAACAGAATACCTGTTGTTAAAAGTGAATGTATAAATTAGGAGTGATCTGCTTTGAAGATGTTCCTTATTGAGCTACTAAAACAAAGCCTGACTGCTGCCAGAGGCAATGCATTACCCACAACAGAGCTGAACACGGGATTCTGTGCTTTGCTAAACTCATTCCCTCTAATGCGTCACCCTGTGCAGACTGGCCCTCAGAACCTACACCACAAAAGGTGTGGTTTCTTTACGTCTATTGGAACTCATGCAGCAGGAAAGTGAGCAGCGATTTTTGTGGTTCTCAGAGTAGGAAAATACTTCAGTGGAGAGGTGTACTTCTGTAACCAAGACACTGAACAGTTCCATGATGTTTTTGTCAAAGGACCCCTAGCTGTTTCCTCGGGTCAAGTCTTTTTTGCCTGTGATGGTAACTGGTGAGTGATCTCTCCCTGTCTATGTCAACCCAGAAGCCTTTTGTTATATTTTCCTCCCCCTCTCTACCCGAGGAGGGGAGATAGAGCAGCTTTGGTAGGCACCTGGCATCCAGCCAGGGTCAAACTACCACAAAAGCATAAAATTGGAATTAAAATACTGCTACAACAATTTTTGCCTATTAAATTTTGATTTATAGGTCAAACAATGAGACCTCTGTAGGTAGAAATGGATAACGCTACTCAGGATTCAGTCAAATACGAATAGAAAAATCAGCAAAGACTTCAAAATCTTTCTGCGTGTTAGTGTTGTTTCTTTTTTATGGTTTGTTTGGTTTTTTCCCAGAAAAAATGCAGTTTCCTGTGACAATCCAATACTTCCACAATGAAAATAACTGTTTAATTTAAGATCCAAAATCTGACCAGGCACAGTCCTGAGCAATCTGCTCTAGCTGACACTACCTGAATAAAGAAAGTGAGCTGGACCAGGTGATTTCCAGAGATCTTTTCCAACCCCAGTGATTCTGTAAGTCTATGAATCTATTTTCTATTTTTGCAACAACTGCTGCAGAAACCAAAAAAAATCCAATAAAGTCTACTTGCACCAGTCTGTCCCCACTAGCCAAAGAAGAATGCCATTAGATCTTGTTTCATGCATCTAGGCTCCATATTCTTTAAAGAGAAATCAGGAATCACGAGCAGCATTTTGGCTGCAGGCTGTAACTCATCACCAGTGAGTCTTAAAAATAAAACTGTGACAGCAAGAAAAAACAATGTATATACCAAAGGATTTGGAGCCCTGATGTGTCCATATGCAAACTTTAAGAAGTAGTTTACAACCTCCAACTTCCGACTGAAGTGCTCTGTCAAGTTTGAAAAGATTTTTTCTTTCTGGGTGTCGTGAAGTGCTGTGAAGAAATGAAGAATTTTCCAAAACACACAGTATTTTAATTTGAAGAGGATTCTGTTGTCTCTAAATGTTTTCACTTAGGAAGGATATTCTTTTTTTCCTGTATCACTTCAACTTATCCACTGCCAGGCCCCATGATGATGCAAGTTCAGCAGTGCCAGGTGAACCAGCTATGAAAAAGAAATTATGTAAAATCAGGACGCTATATGAGAAAGTTTGCCTTAGGCAGGCAGAAAACAGAATTTAAAATTTTTCATATAAACCATTTTTCCCATAAACCCTTTTCCCCACCTTTATAAGCAATAAAGGACTTTAAATGCTTTAATTTTTTTAATCTGCATCATGTGATAACAGTGATAAATTCAATTTATCCTTAGAAAATGTATACTACAACAGTAAATCCAGAATGTGACCAAGCATTAATCACTTAACAGTAAAATATATAATATTCTTTAACTAATGGCTTTTTCCCCCAATTTTGTGCTACATGCTTATCATTGCAGTATGCAATATCATTACAGTAGTTAACTTCAGAACCAAAAGCTATGAATATTAATTAATTAGTATATATTAGGATTATTAAGAAATCAAAAGTTTTTATATCTCATTAATAAAATTTTTAATTATTTAAATGTCAAAGAGAATACATTATAAAATATAATCACTTCAAGAGAGTCATAATTTAAGAACAATTCTTATTTTGTGGAAGTGGGAAACTAAATGCTCAGGCTAAAATAATATTTCTTGACAAAGTTGGGGTTTTTTTTACTCTGATGATATTCACAGAAGTTTAACTTTATTAAAAAGTGAATCTGTATGGATGTGTGTGCATACATAAGAGAGGAATATTGAGTAAAATAATCACTACCTTGGGAAAGGTATTTGATTAATTAACTTACAAGCGATTAAAATAAATAATCTAAATTATTTCGTATTTCTGACTTAAATGCTAGTGTTTGATCAGACTGTCATGGAAACTGTCATGTGTGATCTGATTAGTACTTAACAATGATTTGCTTTAAGAATACATAGTCTCCGTACAACAAAAAAATCATGGCACCAGAGGAGAGAATTAGAGATAATTACCTCATTTTTTGATGAGAGTGAATTGAAGTATTAGGCATTAAGTCTTTCTGAAAAGAAGTCATGACTACTTGATTTTAAATTCACACAGCTAACATTATTATTACTGGCATCCAGTCTCACACTGATTGCTCTAATAAAATCACTTACTGCCAAAGTTAACTTCCAGAGGTTCTGCTAAATGACAGCCTTGAAGTTGGGCTCATTTTCTGTTGCCAACTATGAAAAACTTATATATTTGACCTTTTGCCCTCCCATCACATACCTGTTACAGAAATAATACTCAGAACTAGATTATCTGCAATGCACCTGCTGGCTGCGGAGTCAGTGTGTGATAAAAGGGGCACTGACATGTAAATACATACTGAAGGAAGGGCAGTCTGCCTGCAGGCAGGGTCACTCCTCTCCACTAAAGGTCTTACCAAATCCATGCAAAGTATTTGGAGCTTGCTCCTGATGTTATTCTTTTAGTAGTGGAAGGCTAAATGGGGAGGGAGACCAAGGACCACTGTATGATTCTGAGTCCAGAAGCAGCATCCAAGCTGTGAGTGTTTGGGACTGACAGGCCTTAGACAACCCTGGCACTCATCTCCAGCTTGACACAGACCAGACAGTTAAAAGAATAATTCTCACTCACTCTCAGGCAGCTGCAGAAGAATTAACAACACTCGCTCCTGTTGCATACAGTACTGGCTGCCACAGTGTGGCTCAGCTGCAGCAGTGCCAGAAAAAAAGGGCACTAGACCCTAAGGAAAGACTGAATCCTTTCCTATAGTGTGTCTTGGTTTCAAAGACAGGTATTTGCTGAAGAAGGCACAAGCCTCCTTTAGAATAGGAAAATGTAACCCCCTTCCCTCCAAATTGGCAAAATTTTGAAATCAAGGGGCTTTCAGGCAATGGTATGAGAAAAGAGGAATAACAGTCCTTTACTAATATATTTATATATATATATATGATCGGACAGACAAAACAACAACAATGGTAACCACAACAAACAA
>VYZT01063235.1:11026-39787 GCA_013400735.1 Pomatostomus ruficeps
ACAGAAGCCCACGGTGGAGGAAGATTCTTCCTGGAGCTCCAAGCAGTCTCTCTCCCTCTCCTCTCAGTGTCCAGGAGCAAAGAAGCTACCCTCCAACTCTGCTTGGCTCTTTTTAACTAGTCCCAGTCCCCCCGTATCTCTGCCCCGCCCTGAGGGGGAATCTCAGATGTCAGGGAATCTTAGATAACGGCTGGCTAGCCACACCCATCTCACAGCCAACTCTTTGTCTTCCTTAATCACCCACCCATTATCACAAACAAAAAAAAAAAGAAAAAGTATCCCAAACCCTGACATAGTGTTAGCAGCAGTGACCTCAGCCCAGGCCAATTAAAGCCTCATCTCCTAGGTGGACAAACTCTAGCCTGGCTTGACCAAGACAGAAACCCATCTTGTAGAGGGAAAGCACACCTAACCTCAGCAGAGACGAGCATGGTCACCTTAATGGCACAGCAATGCTCCCGATGAGGACAGCTGGACAGTGCCACAACCACTTGCTGCAGTTGTGCAGGGAGTGAGGGAAGGAGGAAAGGAGTCTTACAGGGTGGTAGGCTTATAGCAATGGCATGAATCCCTTCAAACTATGTTCATGCACAGATTTCCATCAAACTTCTTTCTATGTTGTGCTCTGCGAAGGTGGGTGAAATTGCCTACTAAGCAGGGAAAAAAAATAATGCCACAGGCTGAACAAGTGCCAGCACAAGCAACAGGGTGTAATGTTCCAAGCACAGTGGGGTGTTGATCAGCAGGAAGACCAGGAAACAAAACAGGCCTTTCTGGACTTGAATATTCTCCATGAAACCAATTTCTCCATTGAACTTTACTGTCTTGCAATCAACTATCTCAGTCATGATACATCTGAAAAACTCAAAATTGAGCAAATTCTGTCACTGCCCTGCTGAGTGAAAATGAAGTAATTTCTTTTATGTTCTTCCTTAGCTTCATGGCCTGTGGTATTGGCAAAATGTGCCTGCCCTCTATTCTGGGTATATTGAGTCCAGTAGAAAACTACATTATTCATGACTCCCATATTTGAAGGACTTCTTGTACCAACAGATGTTCTTAGCTCTATTTTTATGGAGTTTCATTTTTAATGTATGCAATTCTCTTTCTTCTCCATTGCCTGGGTGATTTTGATTTATAAGTACTGTAGGTCAACTATAAAAAAAGTTTTGATTTCCTGAGATCTCTCTTTGAAAATGAAATGGCTGTTTTGAGGAGGAAAACTTGGCATAGAGCAGAGAAAAAAGTGGAGCACATATAAATAAAAACATCCTTGTAGCCATAGGAGGATGATGATGAGAGTTATCAAAACTATATATGACCTTTATTCCCTCTGCTTCTAGCATTTTCTGAAAACCAGAAGACTTTGCTGCAATAACTTAGCTGAAACCCCAAAGGCATATATATAACTACTATAGTGTTTCCATACTGAAATGTTCCAAAGTTAGAAAAGATTTTATTGAGCTGAAATTTTAGAAATGAAGCTAAGAAAAATAACACCCACACACTGAAGATCTCAAAGAAACATAACATGTATTGACAATTAACAATTATTGACAAACCTGCAATTTGAGCAGATCTCATCCTTATCTGCATGCCGGCATGGCACAATAAACCAATAGTTACGATTCTGAGATGTCTCAAATAAAATAATGATTATGGTGTTACATATGATTGGAACAGACTTCATGTAACGATCATTTCAGCCAGGAGGATATATTCTGAAGTTTTTTAACCTTCTTAAATGTTTCACAATTCCTCCAGTAATCTTCTCTAAATTTTTTACTAGTTTTACTTTCACCTTCAAGTAGGCCATTCTATTCAAAAGTAAAATTAAAACATAGTCGAAGCAGCTTCTAACATATTTGAAATATTTCTTTAGTGAAAAAAATTAAAGCCATAATACATGAGATGGTCTACATCAGACTTTGTTTTCCACATTACGAAAATGAATATGCAATCTTGGATGACCTGGAAATGACCAGACCTTCTTATTTCAAAAGGCTATATTCCTTGTTATGAATTATTGATCTATTAATTGTAGATTCTCTTCTTTAATGTTGAACTGCAGGTATTAATGTGGCGCAGGCATATTCTGGGGCACAACTTTATTAAATGTTCTTGCTGAGATGCTAAGTCTGTTATTGTCTAAGCAGTGACTTTATGTTTGAATTTCCTAAGCACAGCAGAAAAGCTGTGAGTAGGTAAGGAAGTGCTCCATTCCCACTTTCGCTCTCCATTCCACAGGGATACTATGACTAACAAGGGAAAAGATTAAAAAAAGCCACCATTTCAGCTGGGAAAGCCCCTTTCATTCCTGCTCTCTCCTCTAAGAGTTAAAAATGAAGTATATAAGCAAAGTTTTGTGACCTGCATTGTTGTGTGGCTCAGTTACTGTCTTCTGAGAGAAAAAATGGAAAATTAGGCAGAATTCATTTTACTATGTTTAGGTGGAATTACATAAATGAGAAAGAAAGTATAAGCAAGCTGTACTTTATCTGTTTAAGGACTGCTGGATCTGCGATATTCCATACACAGTCCACAAAAGTAGTTCAGCTACGAAGAGGACTAAATGCTCTTCCTCAGGAGTAACTTTCTTCCCATTGACTAGCGAGAATGCCCACAGAGAATACACTCCTAACTGTAGTACTCCAGCTGTGGAGGATTGATACAAACACTCTATTTACTTACTTAAAATAAAAGGTCCATTTCTTTGCATTAAATATATGTATATATACACTTGGCTTAACTTTTTAAAAATGTGATTATTTTTCAAGCTGGAATGATAACTTAGGGTGCATATTTTGGGGTGCTAAATTTGGGTAGGAAAATCAGGATGCAAAGGAAAGACTGCCACCAGAGGAGGTCTCATTAACTCTTTTGGTTTTATCCAAGTCTGCAGCAAAAAGTTTCCTTTTTGTACAAAATATAACTAGACTTATCAATACCACAACATCTGAGCAACTAAAATTAAAATCAGCTAAGCTTCAGTTCTGTTTGTCCTCCTGGAACTGCTAGTCAACTCAATTTGATACAAACAAAATTGATGCTTTCTTTTTATGAGGGCACAACTGAGACTCTGTACCTTCAACTACTCCTTTACCTGTAACACAGACTCACAAAACATCGAGACTACAGCAAAATGCAATTTCCTCTGAGCAGCAGCCTATGAAAGACGAAAAGAATTTGATTATGGGACACAAAGAGATGAGGTGTCAGTTCCCATTTTGAAATGAGCTCTCAAGAGGCACCACTTAAGGAGAGAGATTGAATAAGCATATTTCAGTTCTAACAGGTTTACTCCCTGCCATGTCACTAAACAATAATTATAATGCATTCTAAGTGACCCAGGGAGAGCCTGCATAAATAGAAAAAAACAAAACTTAAAAGGGGCAGGAGCTAATGCCTCCTTCAGTTACTGTAATTTGTGTTAGTAGAGGGCTTCCTAAATTGTGTGTTACATGGCTCAGACACCTGAAAATTAAACACAGCACAAATAGGATTAGATCATGCCAGGTTTAATTTACAAATGCCCTACCTTTTTAGCATTATTTTTACCATTAGCAAAGAATCATATTATATATTGGTTTTCTTTTGCCACTTCACAGAACAGCTTTTGTAGTGACAGACGTGGCATTCTGGCAAGCTGCAAATGTGGCTCAGCATTTTCATCACTAAGACCCATTTCAAGGGGTTTATAACATAGCTTGCAATTAAAATCTTTCCTGTATAAAGGAGTCCATCTCAAACTGGAAAGAAAAAAACCAAACACAAAAGAAGACAATTCTTTTCCCCCCAAGCTTTTGGAACTACATAGGATACAACAGAGTGGATGGTAGCTTTGCCTGAAATACTTCAAAATATGTCTTTTTTTCCTCTACTGTCATGAACTCAAAGCTTTCTGCTTAGGAAGAAACATCCCACCAGTGATTTTCTCTTGAACTCAGGCACTGGATTTCTGTACTTGTTATAGGTTAGACATTCACTTGTATGAAAATGTGACCCTTGTCAGTAGCAAGTAACTCAACAACTGGGTTAGAAAAACAGGTTTCTTCCCCCTTTCTCCTTCCTGAGAACAGTACCTCTTCCATCTTTAATTTCTGGGGGAGTACAATAACCAATTTAACTCATGTTTGGAATTATCTTTTATTAAACATGCACATTAATAGTAAAAAACAGATGAGAATTTCTCCAGTCTAACACTATAAGACAGGACATTTTTATGCCCATTCATGCATCTACTTTTGATATATATGTTTCATTTCATGCTTTTGAACATTCTAATTGCAATCACTTTGCTATGCTCCCTTTCCGTTTTCCTGTTATGCACAGAAAAAGCAATCCAAGTGATAGGATTACTAACACTTAGAAATAACTTACATGACTAAACAACAAGTGAACAGAGCAATGTAAGCTAACAGTCCATCAGAAAATAGCCTTCTAGCTAAAACCTTTTTGAACAATTGGAGCATTACAGTTAATTATATGGAATATTCAAATTTTGAATCCAAAAATCAGGTTAAGATTGCCTGGAAACTAAAAAACAATAAAATTACTGGAATCTATTAAAACAATGATGTCAATGAGGGAAGAGAGAGTAAAACCCTGAGCAACTTGGTCTGATTTCACAATTGTCCCTGCTTTGAACAAGTTGTATCACAGTTTTTCTGTAGTTTCATGGAGAAAGGTGCCATCACGTCAAATACAAACCAGAGTTTTCACTTAGACAACCCAGAAGGTATGAAATCAAAAATTACAAACTGAATATACAAGACAGAGAAGAAGTTCTTCCAGCAGAACAACGTTTGATATTCACAGAGATAAAAATCACACTCTAATATAACTTGTGCCAGTTAAAATCACCAGGGGAGAAACCTCCATGGCCACACAGTTGCTCTGCACTAAAATCTTGGAACAACTGATATCAGAAAGAGTTGCAAGAATAATAATAGTGAAGCTGATGGGCAAGTCTAAGAAGACACAGTGCACTGGATAAATTCCAATGTAATGCAGCCTTTAGCAAGAGGAAAGGAGAAATGTCAGAGAAAGATAGATACATTTGAAAACTAACGTTCAGTTTTGTATAAATGTTTTTGGCAATGATGTTCATTTTCAGATAGGTCAGACAAGCTCTTATTTAAATCCAAGCAAACACAAGATTTTCTTAGAAAAATGACAAGGTACTATTACTGGTATTTTAAAAAATATTTTACATTCTTTTACATAAGCTGGCAAGAATAACAGATCTTTATCTGAGAAGCACAAATAACCACTGTGCAAGCACACACTCCTAGTCAGAACAATCTTTTTTCTGGCCTAACCAGAAACATGTGTGCTTCCTCCCAAACACACACTCAAAACAAGACAAAATTTCTGAGAAGACAGCACTTCTGTCCACTTTTCTACACTGAGCTCCAGACAGTATTTTACACAGGACCAAAAGTAAACTGCTGTGGATTTAAGCATTCACAGCTTGATTCTCAGTCCATTTTATTAAAATCCATTTTCTTCTTGAAGTTCTGGGATGTTTGTAGTTTCTTATGCTGACCTGGTGGTTTCTCTTCAGTAGATTTTTATCACATTAACTCATAGTGAATTTTTTCACAAAAATATGGCATAAAAAATGTTGTTTCAGCTTTACAAAAAGAACCAGGATTTTATTTGAATATATTTGAAACATGACCATTGCTATTTTCAAAGCATTTTCTAAAAATTACTTGCAACTGAAAAAACATAAAAGATGGAACAACATCACACCATTTGAGTCTTGATTTCTTTCTTTAGTCTCTAGACCAGAAGAAAATCTCAGTAACATTATAGTCTTTTATATAACACTTACAAATGATGCTCAGCTTGAATTTTTCCACTTTTCCCTTATGCTTCTTTTTTCTTTGAGTCTCTCATCAAATGCACTGATTGGCTTTATTTTGAAAACTAGAACAGAAGTGATATACCTATAAAAATTTCATGCGTATATTTCCACTTTACAGAATGGAACTTTCCATCTCGAGGTATTTCAGTTTAGCATTTGTGAGACAGATCGTTTTTCACTCCCTTTTTTTATTCAGTTGTTTGTTTGGACCCTTTCCCCTTGATATGGAAAACGAACTGTTTAAGTCGGGAGAACAGTGTCAGTCTGGTACTCAGACAGTGATTTTCGTGCTCTGTTCAGTCATGTCTTTAAGCACTGCCTTATTCCATTCTTACATCAGCTGTGGGGAGGTTATTGCCAAACCAGCAGATGTGGAGTGGAGGGGCAACAGAGAACAGGGACACGGGAATGCCTCTGAGTAGGCACCTCCTTGCTCTTGAGGAGAAGAGAAAATGGGAATCTGCTGATTGCCGTCAGGGAATTTGAGGTCTTTGCTTTCTGTCCTTGTCTCTGTGATGACGCTCAGCTACAGTCTGAGCTACCCAGATCCACTGACGCTGCAGTACATTTAAAAAGAGTTCTGCTGAAGAATGATGCTGTATTTCTACCAGGAAATCAGTATTAAATCGACACTTTTGCATGTGCCTAAACTTTTCTTTATATGGGCGCGTTGGGACCAGTAGGCAAATAAAAGAAAAAACAGACTAAATTCCCGACAGTGATAAGAAATTTGCATGTTTTCTCACCTATAATTCTGGGGCAATTAGCTAAAACCCTAAATATGTCATTATTTGATTGAATAAAAATTATCTAATTTGATAAATCTGAAAAAAATTTGAAGTAATTTGTGGCCATTTGGAGAAAAAAGCAAGAAAAACTAACACAATAATAAAGAATTTATGTCAAGCCAAACGATTTGCTTCTTTTGCAGACAGTGGAGAAACCATAAATCTCAACTAAAGCTTTCGAAACTGCCTCAAGGTGGCTTTCTGAAAAAATAATTTGGTTGATGACATTTCTAGATTATGGGAAAAAAACTTCCCAGAGCAGCTGAAGTGTAAGACAGGCCAGGGAAATGGGCTGAGGCAGAAGTGCAGAGGGAGAGGCATGGAGGGAACCTTCTGCTTCATTCAGCTCTGGAATGGCTTCAAGCACGGAGGCTTTGTTTCAGGCCAGATATGAAGCTCCATGTCTGCACAACCAAACCAGAACTGAAAAAATAATCAGAAGAAGGGAAAGTATTGCCGTCAATATTTTTGAAGGACAAAATAAATACACAAGTCATTACAGTCCTGAGGCATTTCAACTATGGAAAAAAAGGGAGAACATTTTGAAAATTACCATCCCTATCACAAATGTAATAATCCATAAGCAAATGCACAACACTTTTCCATAAAATTGTGCAGAAAAAGGGAAAATAAGATTAAACTAGTAGGAGAAATTCAATATGAATACAAATAAGTACTTTATACAACAGGCAGTGACCTTCTGGAACTTGCTGTCGCAGGAGACTGAGGAGGCAACTGTCTGCTGAACTTTCAAAGGATGAGACAAATCTATGGATCCACAACCAGACAACAAAAGGACCAAACTCTTTACAGGATTGCAGAATTAGGCAGGTAAACTGACAGGCCTGGGTGCTAGAAAATGCAAGGACACAGAAAGCATTGATGCTGATGTGTTCTCCCTAAGCAGCATTTCTCTGCAGAAGTGAGGCATTTCTTATCTTCTCAGGCAATGCGGGACAAGAAAAACTGATTAGGTACCCTCTCCTTCCTTACATTTTCTTACAGCAAAATCTGTGAAACACAGACCACACACTTTTGAAATTAGGTAAGGAAATTATAATAATAATAAAATAAAATAAAAGAGGTACAGTTAATTCTGCTTTAAAACTACATGATCTCTCAAGGTGTGTTTCAAATCTTGGGTGCAGAACCAGAAATATCTTAGGTTGTATTTCACCAAACAGGTGCCTAGGATGAAAATTTATGCTGCTTACCAATCAATTTAGCAAATATTTTACCAGTTCAGGATCTGGTTGTACTTTATAAAGCTGGGATCCTTGGATCTTCCATTATTTTGCTGTTCAGACTTCTACTGCTGCAAAATTAGCATTGGCTTAAACCACAAGCTTACAGGCATTATGAACAGAAGTATAGTTTTATTCTAAGCTATATTTGACATTGAAGGTAAAAGGAAATTACAGAGACATCCACAGATACATAGCTTGAATTTGAACACCATTTTCAGTTCAGTGTCAAAAGTTCACTCAAGTATAGGAAGAGGTAGGTAAAGATACTTCAGAAAGAATATTTTATTTTCTATCTCTGAGATACTTTAAAAAACATGAAGGGGTTAAGAGAAAATAAAGGTAACAAGCTGCTATTGAACAGGTGACTGTTTTCCAGAAGGGACTATACTCACTATGGCAAAAGAACATTACTGAAATCATAACTGAGCGATGAGAAAGTTAATAGGAGGGTGACATATTTTTACAAGCTTTTCACAATTTCTGTCTGAAGTTTACTGTTACAGTCTGCAAATTTATGAGATATGATGAAAGACTTGTTAAAGAAGCAATTCTATCAGGATAGTAGAAACACTTATAAAGGAGATAATCTTTATATCTTGAAGAGAACTGGGGGCACTAGAGAAACATGATGGTAGTGCAGAGACTGGTGTGTTTCCAGCCAACCCATAACAGTTACCAGCAGCTATAACCACTGCAAAGGCAGAATTTGTTAGTGCTAAAACCCATTTGTATACAGCAAAATGACAGAGGATTGGCAGAGTTGATACATTCAGGACACTTCGTTCTCAGAAAATGTATAAAATAGTTTTATATATTGCAAGAGCAACATCTTTTTGATGTGGATGTATAGTATTAATTAAAATCTAAAAGCTTAGCAAGGAGTATCTAAAGCAGTGTGATTCTTGAATGGTCTTGCAAGTAAAGGAGGCAGCTGAATTCATGCCATCCTTTTTCAGTGCAGAAATTCCAATGTGTTTAGAGAAATTGGCCTGATGACTCAATGAATAGCACATTTCCTACTTCAGCTGGCAGCGAATATGTAACTCATTGATGTATCAGGCTCCCTAAAGTATTTTACATATATTTTATTAAAAGTCCCTTAAGAAAAAGTAAAATGCCAACATCATTAGCTATTCTACTATTAATCATGAGTCTCTCCTGACTCGTATGCTCCCTAGGAGATATTTTCACCATAGATTGAGTTAGGGTAGATTATTACTTTTTTACATTCTGAATACTGCACATGTTTGGATGAGCTCTCTGTCTCTTTGAAGCCAAGACTAGCCGGAGATTGACTGTTTGTAATTTTAGATACCTTAAGAATAAAAGAGGGTATTGATTACCAGCTTAGCACAGGATATTTAAACAATTAACATGAGGCTGTATGTTTATCAGTAACTAATCTCTCCTGAGATTTATACTACTAACTGCAATTAGAGTCATATATGAATTTACTAACACCTTTCCACTTCTGTTTTGCAGAAAATTCTGTATGGGGTAATTTTAAAGAATTAGCTTATTTTAATAGGAAAGAAACTTTTAAAGCAAAANAAAAAAACAAAAAAAACCAAAAAAACCCTCCAGATTTATAATTACCACAGCAACACTGCAAATTACTTGGGTTGTCAAAATAAAAACCAGAAGGACTATGTCATTTATATCAAGTACCTGGGCTACTATATGGCAGATGCAATTTTACTGCAGATAAATGCGTACCTATTTCAGAATTTATACAGTATTTTAATAAATCAATCTGCAAAGATTCAAGGGAGAAAATGTGTATTATACTAAACGGAAGGATGATGTAGCATAATGACTTAAAAAAGGCCTCCAGCATCTCAATCAAGTATGTAATCTCTTTCATTTTCCCTGCCTACAATTCCCCGTGCAGTTTCAAATGTCTGTGATATTTATCTTCACTTCTTCTCCTAGACACTTTCAACCAATATTTGGGAAATAGGCAATTCACATATTTCTAAGGACTGAACATCTCATGGGTGAACAAAGATTCCACCTGAAAATATTTAGTTATTCATCAAGTACAGTTTTCTCCAATTTAGGAAAGAACTCAAAATGTTAACATGGATGGGGAAAATTGCAAGCATAAGGGATACGTTTTCCTCACTAATGCATTCTGAGCAAGACCTGAGGAATCAGCAGAATTCAGAGTTTCAGAGTCAGCAAAGCTTTGTAGGGCAGAACACAGCAGAGACACAGATGCCTAGGAATTTCCCACTATACATTGGATGGCTACACTGCTTAGCATAGACCAAAAATTCATTCCAGTCCAGTGCAATGGTGAGCAGACTTCTCAGAAAAGCAGTAACATCTTGAGCTAAAATGCTAAGTAGTGGCTTCTGACACTGCCCTTAACTTAAACCTCAATAAAAGGGATCATGGTTAGCACATTTTATCTCATGAATCTGACGGTAATTCATAAAAAATCAAGGCCTTCCTCAAGTTGGTCAGTCCAAAGAGTTAAGAGGCTAGGGGAGAGCTGTCAATTTATCATATTTTGAATGATATCACATGTGGCAGTTGCAGCTACAGTCAAATCTCTCCATGAGGCTTTTCTTTTTATTTAATGAGAGACAAAAAATGCAAATAGTTGCTGAATGACATTCCCATCACTTATCATTGGTGCTTCCTTCAGCAGTGTGACAGGAGCTCCAACGCCCAGAGACAAGATGAAGAGTTATTTATTGAGATAAAGTGGGTGCTGGAAAATAGAATTACAGTGAAATATAACTTTAATGAACATTCATTAGGCATTTGAGAATAGATGGCATTGATAGAACAACGAAATGTCAAAGGTTTAACATCAAAAATATTGTGAACCAGTCATAACAGAGTGGCTTATTCTACCCATGCAATCACAGAAATGCAGAAAAAGGAAATGCTTTTCAGGTGTGCGAAACAGTATCGTGTCTCTGGGTCTCTTGCCCATTGTCATTACTCACTGCTACCAGGGTAAAGACAAACACTTTGAAGCAGGATGGTGAATCAGTTGTTATTCTGAGAGACATGATAACCGTGGACACATAATAATTACAAGGGAAGAAAATCTGGGGAGAGCAGAGTTGTATCCTGCTTAGGAAAGCTGAAAGTGTTCATGTCTTCAACTCATTTGCATTCCAAGTAATCATCAGTGGTAATAATGACAGAGACCATAGCGACCTAAAGAAAATAATAAGGTAAAATACAAGGCCCAGTTGAATTTTCTCTTTCCACATATATTTCCCCCCAAGTTTGCTGCTTAATAGGTTTGCTAATTGCTCCAAGAAGCAATACAATGTATAAAACTAATTCAGCTTTGGCTTGCTTCTGTCATTTGCTCCTTATAAAATATTGTATTACCAGGGAGGAGGACCCTCAGCTTGGCAGAACTAGATAAGTAACTTTTTCTTATTAAATATTTGTTCAGTTACCTAAACATTTTGCTTCCTTTCCCAGTAGACCGAGCTTCTTTTGCTTCCTCACTTTCATTTCACATCAGACCAAAACCGAAGTTTGAACTGTGTGGCACTGGCAGCTCATTATCAGAAACAGTGATTTTGTGATTCAGTATCATTATACCTATTGTCAATACTTACTGGTCTCTTGTGCAAACTTTTCTCTGTACATTTCGATCATCTATTCGCACATTTCTACTAAAGAAGTATATCCATATCATATTATAACACCTTTCAAATAAAGAACTATTGGCAATGCCCTTCTGCAGCCCAAAACCAGATTATCAGGCGGGGAAACAAGAGGTTCTCTACGTTTCAAGACACAAGTCTGTGTCAGACTTCTCAAGTGACCATGGGGACATCACCTATGATGGATAGGGACCTTGTCACTAAGGCCATTCCACAGCTGTGCCAGTCTGTATCAGCCTTCTATGATTTTCTTGCAAGGGACTTTTTTATGTTGACTTCACTTCTCTGCCGTTAAACACATCTATGGCTCACCTGCCTTTGAAAACTACGGATGAGAAATGTAGTATAAATGCTCACGAAAATTATTTTAATTTTTTGTTTCTTGCTCTCTTTTCTTTGCTATAGTTTTACCGGTGCTTTATCTACATGGTTGTCCATCATCCAGGGACAGCTGACATGCAGTTTTCTCAGAAATGAGCAAAAAGGCCTCGTGGATATCTGCTTTTTTCAGAGGTAAGATGTACGTTCTGTAGAAATACAGCCCAGGGAAAAATCACTCGTATTGATGGAAAGACTTTTTTATGGAAGAAGGTTGTGTGAGTATTATTTATGATACAAATGGAATTGAAACAGTATAAGGGAAGCATACCTTCCTGAGCAGTGGTGGCTATTTAATACACATTTTAAGGTTTTTGGATTTTGAAACTGTTCTATAAGAACAGACAAAGAACGAGCCCATGAAGCATCTGAGATGCATGTTTGTTCTTAGGTTCTCATGGAGGGCTGTCCTTTGGTCACACTTGTGACCATCATAGGGGAGCGGGACACAGAGACACTGATTTTATGCTGATTGATGTCACTATAGCAATGCATCTGTTAGCGTAGAAACATATCACACGGGATGATAACATGTGGTGCTTTTATTGGAAGAGCTCTGGAAATCAGGGGTAACGGACCCAAATCCGACTTCAACATGGATTCGGAGTGAACATATTTTATACCCCCTCCGTTACCTGACAGTTGGTTAATCATACATTANACTAACTAACAATCTCTGAGGCCTGTTCTAGCTAACAGATTCCGAGGCCTGCTTCAGCTAACAGATTTTAGAAACATTTAATCCTTATACTATCACATCCATTACAATATATTTGAACTCTAAATAGACCTGTGATCTGGTAGGTTTATTAACCTGTTAATTATTTAAGCCAGTCTCCATTAATGGGTTTTTCCTGTTAATGGGACCTGAGCTGCCTTGCACTGTGCAGACTTCACAGGTCTAGTGGGCAGTACCTTGAGCATTTCCAAGCCACACGGGCAGCGTCTTTTAGCAGCTTCCCACTGATGGAAATCTTTTTGCCAGGGGCAGTAACAAACATCCTGTCTAATAACTCTCTTAGTGAATTAAAACTCTTGTGCATTTCAGTTTCTAATATACATTTTTTTCTCTCCTACCTTAAAGCCCCTTCAAGTCTCTTCAGAAGAAGTCTGGTTCTTTCATCTGGAAAAAAGAGAAACATCTGTTCACGTTACATAAGGAGAAAGTCTCAAGCAGTTGTAAATACAACAGGATATTGATTATTGACTCTACTTCCAGAACTCAAATAATATGACATCATGTTGTAATCCCACAGGTCACCAATTCCCACTCAGAAAATATTCCAGTCATCAATCGGTGAGTCTAACTCAAGAGCTGTGCTTTAAATTAGGTAATTTTCCACGGCACACGAGTATTTTTATTAAAACCTAGCTCCCATTGTCAACTTACTAGGGTCAAAAGTCAAGTTTTCTTTAACCTAAAAATATGTTTTCCCACCAAAATTGCAGAACAAGTAACAGCAACCACATCTATGTTCTTCTTTTTAAAACAGCTATCTTTTATGATTCTTATAATGTCATTATGCAAATGCCGTAAGCATTTTAGATCTCATAGGCCTGAAGCAACAAACAAAATTTTTTATATACAGCTCACAGAACAGAATGCTTTAACTGAAAAACACAGTTATTGTTTTTTATGATTTCAGCAAGCAGTGGAGCTCTGTGAAAGTGGTGTTATCTACCCTTAATAACATCTTAATTTCTTTTGTAAAACTATATCCCTTTTCAAATGTTACTGCTGAGAAACAATGGCAAGTGGATTTAATAATAAAAAATAGTATTATAGTTGAGCTATATAATCTTCTGTCATATACTCACTGTATACCAAAGCCAAGAGGAAATCTGAAGGGAAATGAGTGAATAGTTTGGGGTAGGGGAAAATGTGTCTATTTTTCTAAGGAGAGAGAGAAAAAATATTTAATCAAAACTACAATAATTTTCAATTTTTTTCCAAATATTAATTGTAAAGAGTTTTACAATTATGCTCTTATGATCACTCACAGAAAAAGCAATATAATATATATAAACTACACAGATCTTTGAGGATTCATTCTACCAGCTGTCTGCCTCTATAACAAAATGGGAAACAAAGCTTGATTCTGTCAAAGAATACTTGATATCAAAGTATAATAAATTAGAATAATAAAGAACAAAGTATGTCACATTTTGCATTCACAGACAAATGATCTACTATTTTGTAGTACTAAAGTGTAGGGCCGTGCTGCAGATTTTCTAAATTTCAGATTTCACAGTTCTGAAAAAAACCCAAAATATCAAGTAAGTTCCTTGCAAGGCTTGTCAAGAGCAGGATGAAAGTTGGAGTTGTAAGAACTACCCAAACTGCATAGAAATTATGTACCTTTTTATTATATATCAGTTGAGATCCTGTATTTTTTGCAGAATTCATGTGTAGTGTATGTCGTACCTCACCTTTGTGCTGTCACGCTTTTGTTGGTTTCTCTGAGTAACACCATGTGATGTAAAGAACATTTAGATGCGGTGTTAATTTTCATGTATATACTTACATGATTTTATATTAATTATGGATAAAAATAAAAAGCAGACGGCATGTATTGTCTACCTGGGAACAATCCTGTAGACACCTGAATAACCTCTGGAGCAGAATGAGGGAAAGATGTTTCTGATAAGAGAAGATAATTGCTAGGGAAATTAGAATGTAGTAAGATAGCACGGTATTAATAAATCTCATCTAAGAGAGTAAAGGTTATTTGTTTTCATTGTAATTCTGTAATAACATTAAAGAATATTTTAATTACAATTCTCCTTTGAAAATCAAGAATAAATCCTTTATATTGGTTTTCTTGTTTATTACCTCCCACCAATTGATTTCCCTACTGAGAGACTCTCATTCCACATACAAAATCATATTTCCTACCTCCAAATGCTCTTCATACCCAGGCATTTTTTTTGGTTTTGGTCCAAATATTGCTGTTATTAGTGCAGATACAGATCAAAGGGCAAACAACACTTGAGAAAATCTCATAAAGCTCAATCAGAAAAAACTTCTGTGAATGTAGTGTTATTGGCTTTATACCTCTTACATCAACATTCATTTAATTTAATGCTGTACACAAGAGCAGTATCCCTGAGTGTGAAAATCGGACAATGTTCAATTCCTAATCTAAGTAATGAACTAGATTGGTTTTTGTCATTTATAGCCACAGAAAACCTAGTTTCCTGGTACTAATTCGATTAGACAATGAAAATAATCCAATTAACAATGCTGTTAAGGGGAAAAAAATGTTGAAACCCGGTTTAGTTTCAGCTTTGTTGTTTTTCGGGGGGTTTTTTTTGTGGGTTTTTTAAGTCAAAAGATTAACCGTTCGTTTCTGACAATATAGCTTTGCAAATTCATTAAGCAAGGAAAAAACTGTTGCCTTTAAAAGGGTGAACACGACACTTTCTGTAAGCTCTAGCACATTGTCACATTGGGTGGCTTTCCACGAGCATTGATGCAAGACGGGCTTCTCCCATAAAAAGAAGGCTATTCAGTATCTTTTCACTGAAATTCTATTTTAATATTGCCAGAACTGAATACAATTAAAATGTCTCTTCTTATAGTCAGAACCTATATTTCTTCAAAAGGCAGAACTATTATTTGGATGATTCATGAGAACAAGACTATCCTATATATAAATACAGCAGTGAAACTTTTTCACCCTAATGTTCTTAAGTATTTTTTGAGATAATTGAGTTTGCTTCAGTCTTCATCTCACTAAAAAAATGCCACAAATGTTTAGAACTAGTTAGATAAAGAATACATTAATTTTCTGATTTAATTTTGAAATATTTTACAAAATATCTAAAAAATAGTAACATTTTAAAAAGTAATATTGAATTTCTGTATTCTGCAATATTTTAAAACCATTTTTCCTGCTTTTGATTTAAACATATTAAGAGATTAATACTAGAGATAATTCCCCATCAGTGATTCAGGTGGAATCCTTCTGGAGTAAAATAAGGCCAAAGAGGAAGGATGTACTTAATTTGAACTCTAAGTGAACCAGACTGCTGACCTTTAAAGACAAGAAGTTCATAAGTGAACTTTTAAACTGAAGATTGGGGAAAACCTGAGATGTATAAAAGAGTGTGTGTTTTACACAGAACACCATACAAATTTATAACTTGTGAAGGATAAGAAACAGTCCTGTAAGAAATGACAAACTGACATTTAAATGGCATGCTAAGAGGACCAAAACACATGATTTTACAGCACTGTGAAAAATAGAGCAAATAAGAAAAAGCAGAAAAGGAAAGCTGAGAATGAATAAGCATGCTGGAAACTTGGTGGAACAAAATTACTGTCGCTCAGAAATAATCAAGGTACAAGAAATTTGCAAGAGTGGGCTGTGCTAACGATGAAACCCTGTATCTTTAAAAGGCTGGTCCTATTATGACACGAGGGCAGAGTGTAACTTTGTGCTGCTTTATGCATCTACTCACATCTGAGGTTAAAATGAGAAGGTTCCGAGAAGGGCTACAAGATATAGAGTGGCTGCTGGATGAGGAGTAAGTAAATTGGGACTCTTTAGATTGGGCAAGTAACAACAGAGTTTTGGACAATCAGAAGAGGCAGGAACCATGGTACAGAATGGGCCAACTGCTTGTACCCTCTTCAAGGACAAGAACTGAGAGGAAAACAACAGCCAGGTTCAAATCCAACAGAAAGATGAAATGCTTCATGCAGCAGGATGTTAGAGAGAGAACCTGCAGGCTCAGGGTCACATAAATAAATTATTAATAATTACTCTATAGGTACAGATAACAATGAGGTGAGCAGTTTAGAGGACTATTAAATGAAGCATGCCTGCTTGCTTTTGCTTTTCCTCTATGAGATGCTCATGCCCATTGTTAGAAACAGAGTACAGAGGAACATGATCCTTTGGTGCAGTTTGCTAGAGCTGTTTTTCCAATTGTGATTTGAGGAATATTTTATTCACAATCAGATACTTGTTAAGTGTCCTTGAACACTCCCCTCACAGAAGGCATTGCCCCTGCTTACCAGATTTGCCCCAAACCTGAAGGAATAAAAAGTTAAACCCTATGAAGTCTGCTTCTAAACTCAAATTCAAGTATGCCTGCAAATGTGCATGCATACAATACTAGAAACAAAAAACTGATCCCAGAAGGAACAGATGTGCCCACAGTGGGAAGGAAATAAGTTTGTGCACCTCTGGCATGCACAATTTTTTAACCAAGTCTTATTCTGTCGAGATTTTGATCTGTTTCTGTTCCTCTGAAACTTACTCCATGAGAGCAAAGAGGGTGAAAAACACAACCAGTCAGAAATAAATGTCACTTTCATTTGTAACAAAATTAATTTATTATCACTAGATACAACAAAACTGGAATATAGAACCAAGCAACTGTACTTCTTCACTCCTCTTGAGCCTATCTAACCTACACCTGATTTAACAAAATCAGTGTTTATTGCACTACTGGGCATTTCATACAATAACTCAGATCTTTGAAGGATATAAAGGAAATTAGACCCTCTGAAAATGAATCAAAAGAAAGTTGCTAAAATCTACTCATTTTTGGTAAAAACCATTGTAATATATTAGCTTTGTGCAATGTTTTTTGTCTCTTAGCATTAAATACAGACAGCAGCAATACAACAATTATCCTGTCAGAGATTGAATTTTTAATTTTACTGACTATATAAGCAACTTCCATTAAGGAGTCATCAAAAGACACATCAAGCATGTTTTTTATAGTCTCTAGATCCCATAGATTTAGGCAAACAGTATTATCTATAAGGCTTGCAGAAGCTCTAAATGGTGACACCAAATATTATTATGGCACGAGTTAAAACACTCATTGTGGTTTAACCCCAGCCAGCAACCAAGGCCTACTCAGCTGCTTATTCACTCCCCAACCAGTGGGACTGGGGAGAGAATCAAAACGGGAAAAGTTTGAGAACTCGTGGGTTGAGATAACGACAGTGAACTGACAGATAATAACAGATAACTAACAGTTTAATAGGGAAAGCAAGACCCCCCACACAGACAAAGCAAACCAAGGAATTGATTCACTGCTTCCCATGGGCAGGAGCATGTTCAGCCATCTCCAGAACAGCACATGCAATGTTTACTTAGGAAGACAAACAAGATCATGCCAAATGTCCTCTTGCTTCCACCTTCTTCCCCCCACTTTATATACTGAGCATGATGTCATAAGACCTGGAATATCCCTTTGGTCACTTTGGGTCACCTGTCCAGGCTGTGCCTCCTCCCAGCCTCCCACGCACCCCCAGCCCCCTCACCTCTGTGGCAGTGCAAAAAGCAGAAAAGGCCTTGGCTCTGTGTAAACCTGCTCAACAACAACAAAAACATCTCTACGTATCAACCCTGTGTTCAGCAAAAATACAAAACATAGCCCAGCCACTGTAAAGAAAATTATCTCTACCCCAGCCAAAACCAGCACAAACACAAGAATGACAAGGATCAAAATGATCCACGTGAAAGGTTGGCAGCTGAGGTCAGACAGATCTCATCTGTTTCACCTTCTTTATATTACAAAATAGTCTTTGATGTAAGAGAGTGTGTCGTCACAAACCACAAGGTGTCAGCTTCAACCTGGCAAGAAAATATGCACATGAAAATAAAAACATTAGGTGGTCAAAGGATGAGAGAAAGTGATATATCTGAACTTTTTGGTCCTGAAACTCCACTTGGAAAGTACGTACCTGCCACAATCCTGAAGGGTGAAGGAAGACTATGGAGTTTTGAAAGGGTCATCTGGAGGCACCAGGTAACATGAGGAACATGCCTTTCCTCCCTGCAGGTGTTTCTGATGCTGTTCCGCTTCTTTGAGTTGGCAATACCAGCAAAAAATATTCATTACTCTCCCTGAGACCCTTGAGAGGTATACTAGTGCTTTTTGAATAACTGTCTTCAAAATTCAGTTACCGAAGCATAAAAAAAAAAATGTAAAAAAGACAGGATAATTTAACCAAAATCTTCTAAAACAACCTCATACAGCTAGGCCACTGAGTGAGCAAATAATCCATCCTTCCACATCATGATTGCAGACACTTTGTGTCAAGTGTCTCATTTACCTGAAACACCAAACCATATCCCCCATCTTCTTTTTAGTTTGACTCCACCAATATTTCCTGACTTGCTCATTAGTTTTCCTAGATGAATTTAAACTTCTATAATCATAGGAAAGAAGAGATGCAAACAATTCTCCCAGAGTCCTTCATTACAGGCTTCATGAAATCTCCCTTTCACCTGCCATTCATGGTTACTGAGACTTTGATACAATCGTGATGCCCTTCTGAATTTCAAAGAAAAATAATAACTCCAGCACAGTAAGTGCCAAGCTTTCCATCACAGGGCCAGCTACCCACACACCCCTGGGTTTTTATGTTTTGATGATCATGGGCCACAGTTAGCATTGGTTTAACATCTATGCCCTTAGAAAACTGTCTTTCTGAAGATACTGCTGAAAGGCAAGAGAAAGGCAGTAGGACACTGTGAATGGGAGGTTGAAGAGGGGGCACTGAAATATGCACTAATAATGCTATAAAGAACTGTACTAATAATGCTATAAATCAAAATAATGCAATGCTAGCTTCTGACACTGACATATTAAAAGGAGTAAATTCCCTCTAAGTCACTATAACAGGGCAAATACTCCAACATAATCTTGCTCCTACTGTACAATCGCCCACAGTAATAACTGCAGACAATTTACTTCTTCAACTCTTCTGAGTACTCAGTATTATAAAAGCCCTGTGTTTTCACCCCTTTCAGACTCCGTTCTTGACTGCTGTTCTACAGATGACTTATTTTCTCTCTTTCTGTAACACAATCTTTTATTTATATGCAAGAGACTCTATTACAACAACTTGGAACAAAGCCTGATTTTGTCAAGTAGTTGATTTAAAGGATTTGCATTTCTAAACATTCTGTATGCATTTTAATGCACTTAAATAAGAAAACCATCTGTGCATTTCTTTCGTTATTTGAAACTATGCTTGGCAAACAATCATTACAATTATAAGTAGCATACCATTAAGCATATGGTTAAATGACAATGTATTTGCTTATTTCAAGATCAATTCACTTGAAAGCACTGCTTTGCTTAATATTGAAATGCATAAATCAAGGTTTTATAATAATAAAAGACATACACCTATAAAATAATGCCGCTTTGCCTCAGGAGAAAATACATGACCATTGTGTCTAGAGGTTTAGAGCTGTACATAAAGTTAGGTTGTTGGCACAGTTCAACATCCCACTTGGCCTCCTGCTCAAGGAAACATTTGTTAAATTCTGACAATCTCAGACACTGGGCCTGGAAAATATTTACCACTTCTAGACGAACTTAAGGAGCCCTCATCTGAGCTGCAATATGTATTACTGCAGTTCTTTCCAGCCCATAATGAAATGTCACAGTACCCAAAAGAAAGATACTGTATGAATATTTGCAATATCCCCCTTCCTCGCAGTTATCTCTGACTCCCAGAATAGAAGATAAAAGGCAGGAGATCAGTGCCGCGATGCCACCGGCGGGGGCACCGGGCTCCCGCTCGCGGTTCCGGGGCTGCCAAGCTGCTCCAGGTACGGGAGGGCTGGCGAAGGTCCAGCAAGGTTTCACCTAATCCAGCGATGTTCCAGGCGTGCCAAGGAAGGAGAGATGAAGCGGAGGGGCTTCCCAGATGGTTTATTTGGGCACCAGGATCGTGCTGGGGAAGCGCTGGCACGGGGAGCTACAGTTACATAAATACCAACATGAGGGGACAGGGGAGGATACAAACATCCTATGGGGAAGGAGTGAGGGGTTTGAATTTGGCGGGCTTTGTGTAGGATTGCAAAATACAGAGCCCTCCAGGGGGGAAACCAGATACCAGGGACAGGGGGAGACAGCAGCGCCTGGCCGTGAGAAGAACCAAAACCTGGCCAACAGCACACCACAACAGATCAGGCCTTATATAAAAAAAGGAACTCATACACAAAATTCAGGCTTAAATCCCCTTTAACATTTATTTGTTCTCACTTATGCTATGGGAGATGGTAAAGTTTGCCTGTGAATGCCCACATAAAAAGCATAACTGTGCATTATCTCTCAAGTCGTGAAAAAAAATCTGCTTTAATTTGAATTAAAAATGGGATTCAATGAAGCTGTTTCACCTGTAAATGTACTCTGGGATGTGATATTTAGACTACATTCTTTCTTGTTCCAGTATCACGCCCAGGCTAATATGTTAAAAAATTGGATGAAAAACTGAAAGTTTCCAACACATTGTCTCAACTATATATTTACTCAGCAGAATGAACATGAAAACATGTGGAAGTAAGAGAGGAAAATGGATATATGACTGTCTGATCTGAATTGCATGTATAGGATAGTGTTGTGCTTTCTAAATTACCCTCTTCACATGTAAAAATTAAAATAAATTAGGAGAAGTATATGCAGACACGTTACCTTTTGACAGACGTGAACAAACTCCTCTGTAAAACAGCTCATTCTGTTTTACCAGTGAGGGTGTGGAGTCACAAACCACAAGGTGTCAGCTTCAACCCAGCAAGAAAATATTTACATGAAAATAAAAACATTAGGTGGTCAAAGGGTGAGAGAAAGTGATGTATGTAAACTTTCTGGTCGTGAAACTGCACCTGCCACAATCCTGAAAGGTGAAGGAAGACTATGGAGTTTTAAAAGGGACACCCGGAGACATCAAGCAACATGAGAAACATGGGTATTTGTTTATTAGTTACTAGAATTCACATCAGATCCTGTTCTCCTTTGTATAATGTACAGCTGATGTAAAGCAGAGGTAATGCTTTGCATATTTAGGATTTCAAATCTAGTGGGGTGAAGGGCAATTGCACTTTTCCACCAAGTCGATGAACAGGAACAACATAGGGCACAAATAAATCTTCCCTCGTGAGGAGGTGTTTTGTAGACAGAGAGCAATAGAAAACATTTTCCAAGATCAATGCATGAGAGCTTGGAAGAGTCAGCTCAGCTCACTCAAGTAAATTGATGCAGCTTTTTTCCTTTATTTTCTCTCTCTGTGCTTTTCATCAGAAGAACAAGTCTTTCTGTCCTCTTCACTCCTGCTCTGACCAATCTTTTAAACTTACCAAGCCATATGGAAAATGGATTTTTTATTTGTAACAGGATGAAGCCAGGCTATTGACTAAATCTATTTCTCCTCCTTTCTTGCCCTCTGAAAATGTATTTATTTTTATCAGCCTTCCGGCCCTCAGGCTTTGCTATAACTACCAGACTAGAGCCTTACTCTCACAGGCAAACCATGGGTTCAGACCCCTTATTAAATCCACCAGAGATCTTAGCTCAAAAAAAACTCCACTGTGATGTTTGATTAGAGATTTACCTTATTAACACCTGCAGAAGGACAATAAATAAATTCTACAATATTTGGCCTGTTTTCCCTGTAAATTTTTTCTCTTAACCCACCGTAGCATAACAATTCTTCTATGTTGCTTTTCACTGTCCAGTGTATTTTTTTTCTGTGGCCTCCTTCATAAAATCCTAGAAGAAATACTATCTTAGTTCTGGAGCCTTGATAGTTTTCATTTGTGCTAAATTACTAAATGCTTCCGCCTCACTGGTCACAAAATCATTCACAGTGTTACATACACAGGTAGTGTCAGGTGGCATATTTCTCCTGATCTCTCAAGTAAATACACTGGGAGAAGCATCCATGTAATTGTATGCTTTATCATTCTTTCCATCTTCTTTTCTAATTCCCTCCTCTGATGTTTTAATTTCTTTCTTCAGTGACTTCTGGGGGCTTTTTTACCTAAAAAATAGTCTTGTCTATGTGTTTCTATAGGTATAATTTTAGTTCTCCTCTAATGCACTCTTGTTTTGATAGCCTTCAGTATTTTACTTAAATTCTTTTCATGATTTATGTCTTCTTCTGTTGTTGCTTACACTTTTCACATAGTTGTTGACTTTTATTCTTGTCTAAATTGGTCTAGTGATTTTTATACTATATTTAGTCAGGATTGTTTCTTATGCTGAATAGATATTTATATAAATGAAGATATTTATTACTGAGTCCTTCATATTTCACTCAAGTTCATTTCAGTCCAATAAGAACTTTCAGATGCTTGTTATGTAAAAGAAGTAAAGGAAGAACAGTAATGCCTTGAATACAGCAAATGATCTAGAGGTTCCATCTCCCCTACCCCTATTCTTTTTTATTAGTATTGATCATTTCTCTTTCTATTGCAAACTGATTTAAACTTTTGTTCAACATTTATTGTTTCACCATCTCTGAGAGTGATAAATAGCAATATTGTGACCTTTGGATGAGCCAGGCAGGACAGGTAACCTTCAGAACTCTCTCTGACACAAGCTCCATTCCCTAATGTAGGATGCAAGAAGCAGGAGATTTGCAACAATTCAAATCTCTGTTCTGTCTTCTGTGCCACAGGCATGATTATGGGGAACTTGGAGCCAACAAAGATGCTCCATGTCCAGAATGATTCTTCTCTTCACAGCTAAAATAAAAGGTTTCTAAATGAACAATGGATCAGGCCTTGAGGGAAGATTTTATGTAAACTGTAAATTAGAACAGTTTAGACTCCTTCAGGTTAATTTCTGATGTTGGCTATTAGTCCCTTTCTGCTGTAATGTGAGCCATAATAGTTTCATTCACTTTGCTCTTTTAATTATACACATCTAATGAATATTACTAGGCTTTGTTTCCCTGTTGTATTCTGTCCTTTTGAAATATTGCATGACCTGAACTTAAGACCTAAATGATGGATCTTTAATGATGTGTAGGTAATGAGCCTCATAACTTCCTCTTGCCAAATAAGCTTTCATTTCAGACAATTTTATTACTCCTCAGCAATATAAACACAAGTGTGCCTCTTTTTTTATGAGAGCTTCCATTCTTGGTGTTCTATCCATCCCTCACCCATTTCATTTCTGCAGGCATCACAGCTTTTGCAGTCTAAACACCCAACTAGAACACTCTTTAGGATACCCTGTACAAAGAAACTGGCCACTCATTGCTGACACACACAGGGTATTCAGGAACACAGGGTGTGTGGATGATGACTTCAAGTGCTTCAAATCATCTTACATTGAAATGAGCACATGAGTATCAGGTCTTAGCTGGAGCAAGGGTTTCTCTGCTCCCAAATAACATTCATTTGCCTCTGCACATTGTGCTCTTCTAAAGGACTTTTCTTTGCATGTCTCAGGCTGGCAAAGTCCAGTACCCTACCAAGGTCTCCTCCTTGCAGTTAGTTTATTACCTTTCCTATCCAAAGCATACACTCGTGACACAGGTCTTGGGATGTTGGCTTCACCCTATCACCTTCCATTAACTGGGAAAAAATTGTGATCCATTAACTGGGAAAAAACTGTGATCATGACTAAAAACAAAGGGAAGCCTCCTGCTGATCCTAAGACTGAACCACGTAGAGAGGATGAAACATTAAGCATTTCTGTTGATTGACAATTTCTGTCCAGGCTGATAGCTGTGTTGAATATTCAACAGGAAATCAGTGTTCCACCCCCCTGCGAGTCATAGGGCTGGATATCATTCTCTTACACTTGCAACAGGACTCAGGCTGTTAACAATGCCAGATATTGACTCCAAGCATCAGAGTAGAACATGTGGGCTTCCAGAATCATAGAATATAATCACAGAATAGTCAAGGTTGTAAGACTCCTTTAAGATCATCAAGTCCAACAGTCAACCCAGCACTACCACTGTAACTCCTAAACCACTAAACCACATCATCCAGCACCAGATCCAGATGCTTCTTAAACACCAGAAATGGTGGCTCCACCACCCCCCTGGGAAACTTATTCCAATGCCTGACCACCCCAACAGAGAATATTTTCTTTTAGAGAGGATGATTTTCTCTCTCATTTCAATATAAACTAATGACACATGTGCAAATTCTGGTCTAAGCTGCAATATTCCATCTCACCTGCTCCAGGGTGTTAGCTTTTGTGGTTAACTTCTCCCATAGTCAGCTGTACTACTGACAAAATATAATATCCACACTAACAGAACTTACCTTAGAATCTTTCTTTGCAGCTATTCAGCATGTCCTGTGCTATCATGCAAAAGAATTACAGGGTGTGCTCATAGCTTCTCAAAAGGAAAGAGAAGTTAATAATCAGATACTTCTCTAAGTTCTATAAACAGATCTTTGAAAACAATAAAAGTCTCCTACAGTTCAATTACAGAAACAGTCTTCACTGAATATGTCCACAGAAACCTAAGAAAAGACACAAGAATATTTGCAACAGCCCCCGCTCTCTTTACAATGGAAGATTGCAGTACTGACTTTCCTGTGCATCAATATATGCATAATACAGAAAAAAGGGAGCAACAAATGTAGAAATACTGCTGACTTGCTATTGCCAGATGTCAGATTTGTTCTACTAGATAGGGAACAAAGAAAACAAGCAGGAAAATATCTTTGATATATCTTGATTTTTTAGCAGTTTGTTCCTGTCAGCAACCTCTTAGAAACTTCTTTGCAGTGAAGAAGCTGCACCCCGGAGATAGATAGCAATATGTTTATTTGGTTGTGAATCACAAAGATTTTTGTGCTGTAGCTATGTACTGTCGTCTATTAGAGGAACCGCAGAACTGTCATAACCTACAGTTTGCTCTGATTCCACCAGCAGCCCTGATTCAGAATGCTCTCCAGTGTCTCCAACACAGCCTTCTGTGTGGCTGTAGGAAGGCATAGTAGTATGGCAAAAATTTGCACCAAAAATTTTCATATTTTGGTGTAAATTTTTGCCATATTCATATTCATTTCAAATATTCATTCTGATAGCAATAGCCATGAATAGAAGTGCTGCCTCCCTTTGGATGATGGATATCTGTTAGGTTAAAACTGTACCTGGATTTATACATGCTACATGAGAACTTTTTTGCAAAGGAAAACACTGACTGAAAATTGTAGCAAATCAGGATAAAGTGAAACCTAAGACAGGAAGATCACACATGGCTTTGAGGCACAATCGTTTGTCTAGCAGCAAAGTGAGTCAGAAATTTTGGTCACAGATAAAACTGGGACTTTTCATACCACCATCATTGATGAATCCATCCAGTTTTTCATCTTTTTCAGACTGTAATAAATCATGCATATTCAAATCAAGCAGCACCTTTTATTAAATTACTCTTTTTAATATAAATAAAATGCTTGCATATTTAGATAGAAATCTACAGGTGTAAAGAGAAAGGTTAACTTTGTCTGTGGGGGAAGAAAATCTGCTTATTGCCTTTTTTCTTCTTTTACAAAAAAATGGAGAAATAGGAAACTATGACACCCAGACAGCAGGACAGTAGGATGCATTGTTACCTGTTACCTTCTTTACAAGTCCACTAAAGTTTAAACTACTATGCCACCTCTTCTGAACACTCCTCCTTACCATCTAGTGCTCAATAAACAAGTTTACTAAACAAGAAACTCATTCTTAGACATGAGGTAGGTGAACAAGTTCCTGGAGATACCATCAATCCAGTCAGGCAGCTACAAAAAAACTTTGTGCACTCTTTTAACCGATTGGATGAGAACATGCTTTCCCTTATCTCCAACATCAGTGTTATCACTCCATTCCGTGTGACTTCAGGAACACGTACTGGAGGCTGAAGGGATAGATACAGTTAATCATTTGAATTCAGTCACTTCTTCTAGTAGACTCCTACATTTCATATGGGTGGGAATCAGTCTTAGCCATCTCAACCTCACCCTGTTCCAAAGCTTTGTAAAATAAACCCGAGATATTCACTGTGTGACTGATCCTCTATGAAAGGTAAGCATACAACTGAATATCACCACTATCCTGAAAACACTGCTGCTGTAGATTCCAAATGGATTTTAATATATCCTATCAATCCCTGGGAGTGCTCAAGGACAAGCTGGATTGGGCTTTGAGCAGCGTGGTCTGGTGGAAGTTGTGTCGCTGTTACACATGACACAGAGCCAGCGCACACACAGAGTCAGCCAGTTCAAGAAGCGAGAGGAGCTTTATTTTTTCTTCCCTTATATACATTCTAAAAACTCACAGATCATTGGAGGAAATCTTGTCACGCCCAATTCCCAAACACACAGTGTAGTGAATCCAAAACAGACCTTGGAAAACAGGTGTTCATATACTGTTTACAAGAACTATATCACTGTTTTCTCAGAATACATGGGAAAGCAGAATTTCTCATCAATACTACACAAAGCAGAAGAAACTGTTACCATTAATTTTTCAGCATCCACAGAAAGTTGTCCCTGCCAACAGCAGGGAGGGTGGAACTAGATGATCTTTTGGGTCCCTCCCCTTTCAGATATTTATAGACAAGGATTTAAGAGAGAGCAGTCACCACCTCTGTCATTCCTCATTTTGCACCTTATCTTATGCTGGAACAATGGGGGGCAAAAATCATCCTCATGCATTGTATTTCTTACAGTAAATACGTGCACAAATATATATTTCCTATCTTCAAATATGTAGATGTCCAGATTTCTTTTATTCAGTACTCTGAAATCTGATTTAAAGTAGTATATTGCAGAGCTGTGTATCCTCTTCTACTACTTACAACAGGATTAGTGCAGAAATGTATGTCATCTTTTACACTCACTCATCCCTCTGCAATCCCTTTTCTTTACTGAAAAATATTGCTGGCACTTTCTCATTCAAGGAGATTATTGTCAAACATCAATGTCAGATCTCTCAGAAAAAAAAAAAACAACCTACAAAACCTTTGTCATTTGTGCTACTACAAAATAGTATATTCTGACATATTTTTAGTGAGATAAAAATGCAATACAATTTTTATAGATGACAGAAGAAAAAGAGCTTTCATTTAAAAGTTTTTTTAAATAACATATAATCTGAAAGACAGATCAATAGTGTCTTCAAGAACATAAATCTAGAATTAATAATAATTTTATTTGAGCTTTCAAGTTCACTTTTATGACATATTTTTGAATCAGCAACTAGCAAAGTTCAACAACTAGTCTGAGTACTTGCAGACATCGCCTACTGGGAGATGTGGTAATTTCAATTAATGTTGTCTCATGTGGAAAAGAACATTCTTTTGACTGAACAGCCTCCTACAAAAACCTTACAAAAGATAACCCACTAAAACAATTAAGTGTCTTGTATGGATAAAACACACTTAAATTGTCTGGAAATTATCAACTTTTTTGACTTTGCATAGAGAACCTTGCATTACATTGCACACCTTTTGATGCAGTATTTTTCATGTGCAAGAAACATTTTTTAACTATTAGAATTAGAATCACAGAAGATTAGTAAGTTAGAAGGGACCTTAAAGATTATTTAGTCCCAAATTCCCTGCCATGGACAGGGACACGCCCCACTAGACCAAGTTGCCCAAAGCCTTATCCAGTCTGGTTTTAGACTCTGCCAGGGTTGGGGCATCTACAACCTCCCTGGGTAACTTGTTCCAGTGTCTCACCACCCTCACAGGAAAGAATTTTGTCCTTATCTAACCTAGATTTCTCCTCTTAATTTGTACCCATTACTCCTTGTCCTATCACTACTGTTCCTGATGAAGAGTCCCTCTCCATCTTCCCTGTAAGCTACCTTCAAATACTGGAAGGCTGCTGTGAGGTCTCCATGCAACCTTCTCTTCTCCAGGCTGAGCAGCCACAACTTCCTCAGCCTGTTCGCACAGTGGAGGTGCTCCTGTGCTCTGGTCAACTTCATGGCCCTTCTCTGAACTTTCTCCAGCAGTTACCTGTCCTTATTATGTTGGGAGCATTTTTTTTCAACTTTTGTGACTTTGCATAGAGAACCTCGCATGAGATTGCACACCTTTTGATGCAGTA
>VYZT01063236.1:0-14813 GCA_013400735.1 Pomatostomus ruficeps
TGTGTCCATACAGTGTGACAATGGAACATATTTCAAATTTTAATTAAATTCAACTTGGTAATAGAATTTTAAGAAAGCCTACTGGAATGTATGGTTTTTACTCAAGGAAAGTGTGTTGTGAAGAAAACATTCCTTCACAGGTCTCCGAGAGACTGTTTTGCACTGAGGTAGTGTCAATTATTTTGGCTTCTTAGCAAGAAAGGCTAGCTAACTACATAGGATGGAAATGATAGGAAAGGTAATAGCAATCTCACATGCTTTCTGCTTCTGTGAGTGCTGACTGTTGCAGTATCAGATGACGCCCTCCTCAAAGACCCTGATGTGCTGTGCAGAGTTCCCATTCATGATGAGATCCACCAGCTCCAAGATTTTTCATACTTCTATAGTTTTTCTGACAATGCAGAAACATTAGTCACTTATCACAGATATGTCTGTGTGGACTTAGTTTTGAAGAGTACCCTTGGACAGTATGCCCCAATACAATAAAGTCATAACCCTCCAGCAGGTGTTTATTTCATGTCAACCAGACAAAACACCATTTTACACTCAAGTACACATGCAATTGATATATATTTCTCAACTATGCAGTGTTTATGTGTACATTGCTTAATTACACCATTCAATAGAGCAGTCATATGCTGCCCATTATATGGAGGAACACACCTGAGCAGTTGGGATACTCTGGTCCACCTGGCTGGTAAGTTGACATTGGCTGTTCATGGTGCACCTCCATACACAAGAAGAAATGTTCTGACACAGAGAGAGTTAGCCTAAACACTTTTCTTTCTCCTTGTCTACACATCCAAAACACCAGTTTTTCTGCAATTTTACCCTTTTTTAACTGTAGGTTCAACTCTGCACTTACTGACCCATCCTGGTTATTTTAATATTCACTTCAATAAAATACAAGGACTAAAGTATCCCGATCTGGATTCAATGTGCTAAGAAGATGAAAAACATCATTTCATAGGTGGTTTTGCATACTTTCAAGAAAAGAAACGCCCCTTCCAATGTATCATAAAGTCTTGCAATAAACCCCATTAATGTCTAAACTATGAACCTGGAAAAGTGCAGATCTATAATATCTTGAATTAGCAAGACATTGAACACATTTTTTTCTATACAGACAAGGGAAAGATCATGATGAAATCATAGAATTGATTAAAAATGTAGTCAATGAACAACTTTCAAAGACTGAGTACAAAGAAGGACATTTCATAAGACTCCGCCAGTACGTGCTTTGTTTTCCACTCAAGAAGTGAACTGTGATTAAAAGTGAAGAAGTTACTTTAGGACAAGTGCAAGACAGATCTCAAAAGAGAATCTAAATTCACAAATCAAAAAGTAGAGCAGCTGAGTAGTAAAGCACTAAAGAAGTGTGTTTAAAGAGCCAGGTACAGGAGTCATAGTAGATCAAAGACTGAAGACATTTTTGTAGTGGTGTTGCTGAATAAACAAGTTTCATTAACATAAATATCCAGCAAAATGCGATTGTCTGGGTAGACTGAAAAACAGAAAGGAAAACTTACGATGGGAAAAGTCTAGCATGCAATAGCCCAAGGAGGCTGAGTAAAGACATAATATTTACAGAACACTGTATTCTTTTAAAGGGATGTAAACAAAACCCTGTCACTTCTTCTTTCTTTTCTTTTTCCCTTTTCATTTTGTTTATCTTATTCAATATAGCAGGACTGGAGTTACAGTACTGTATTTGGATACCATAGCTTAGTGTTACTCAAACTTAATTCTAAAGAAATGAGACACATGTAAAAAGAAGGTTGTAATTAAACTGTGAGGAAACATTGAACTAGGGTTTTTTTTGAAAATAAAAACCCTAGTTTTTTACCTTTTTTTTAAAAAAAATAATTTCCTATACAGAAATATATAGGAATTCTATTTTATAGAGATTTTTACATAAAGAATGTAAATATTTATTGTTCTTTCTGTCCACTAAAGGCACTTACAGTAATGATTACAGGGAATAGGGAAGAAATGAAATTGTAACTCCAGTTATGCTTTGCTATGTTATCAAAATGCCAGAGAATTAAGAAATCCCATGCTCCTGTAACTCAAGAGGAAAGTCATATGTGAGTACACTGTAAACAAACGGTTCATTGTCCTTTGAAATGCATTGGTCAGGTGCCACTGACCAGGGACCACTGATTACATAATTTGTGTCACTTTATATATCCTTTTCCACTTTCCTTTCTCTCCTTGACTGTTCATCCTTACTGCTGTTATCCCACTGTCTTGTCTCACTTTCCCCATTATTACATCCAAATTTAAGTGTTTATATTAAGGTTGTTTTAGCAATCCACTTTATCCAGGATTTACAAAGCTGCTTTAGGTTTTTTGGGTTCTATTGAGGTTTTTGGTTGGTTGATTGGTTTGATTTTTCTTTAATTTTCCTTATCTACATTGCGTGGCCATTTCTCATAGTTTTAAATCATCTGGGTTAGTCATCCATATGGAGATTATATTCTTTTTGATTTCAGGAAGGACTTGTTTTGTTAGCATGGGTACATAATCAAAATAGACCTTTGTTCACATAGCAGCCAACTCATAATTCATTCATAATTATCTTACTTTCAAAAAGGATCAAAAATCCTTTCAGAACTATAACTCCACGGTTAGAATTATAAGATCTAGCATTTGATACAGAAAAACAGCTTTATTCTATTTAATTACCAAGCATCTTTTCCAATACTACTTTTTTCCCCCTTTAAATTCTTCAAAATGGATCATATAGATTTTTCCGTGAACTGTGCAAACAGATAAAATTGATATCAGTTTCACTGAACATTGCTATGTTTACAATATATACAAGCAAGATATTCCATGAAGAGAAAAAGCCCTACTTTTTAGGACACACATTAATGTGCAATAAAATAATAAGGAAAAAAGCTGTAAGATACACAGATGGTATGTCTTGTTCAGATCACCTTATTTACTGCCTAGGTCATAATTTAGTTACTGGAACAGATGTGCCCACTGCACATAGCATAACCCCCATTTCCCCTCGTCCGTTAATACTGTCAAGAGGCCAGATAAATAACACATCTGAGTTTCTTTCTAGAGCTGATAGAAACTAAGAAAATGTAATTTACTGTGGCTAGTCAACTTATTTAAAGTATGGAGTTAGTTATAACAGTTTGACCGAGTCCTACCGAACATCCTACACTTCATATTTGTTAGTTGTTCTGTACCAGCTGGTACAAGCAAATTCACTTGGAAATGCATATACAGTGTACCAAGTTACCTCCAAATTCTCTGTGATGATGGGAAACAGATGGCTTAAAGTTTTCAGTTAAAATTGTTTTGACAGAAAACTGCTTTTCAGCAGAGTAATTCTTGTTTGTGTAAAAAATGTCTGCTTCCTGTGGAAAATCTCATCATTTTGTCTATAAAAAACAGCTCTCCAAACATGATGATACAGAATATTTTCCAATAGAAGTCCACAAGCCTGAGACATAGGATTTATTGTGCAAATGCGTTGTATGCTCAAACTTCTGTTTCTGCCAGATCTCCCAGATGGATTATATCTTCTATGATGCAATAAAATTTCATCAAGTCTTCACTGGCTGAAAGTGAAAGGTCTGCAGAATGACATGAAACAAAACATTTGCTGAGGGATTCAGCTGACAGAAAGTAATGTATGCAAAAAATACTTCAACAGCACTTTTCATAGATTGATTGAGCACTTGCAAATCAACATTCCTCCTCCCCACTATTCCCCCATACACTACTTTTTCCCCAAAGCTTTTGTTGTGTGGCCCATATTCCAGAAATATGCATTTGCCAGTTGAACAGAAACATTGGCTCCTTCTTTAGAAAGAACCTTCTGTCTTATCTCCTATCCACACTTACATTTTCTTTGTTTTAAAATAATATGACTGCTGTTCTTACACGTTTGATTTGTAGTGATGAAAGGTAGGATCTATAAAATGATATATGTTATTATTATCATTCTGCTTTAGTTTCCTGAACTCAAGCCTTATTCCAAAGACTCTAATTCTGCATGTTTTTTCTACTCATTCTCCTTCCATTCTCAACAACCTTCTCTTGTTGCACTGATATAGTCAGCAGGTTTGATATTTGAACCAGAGACAATGGCAAACAATGATGATTTATTATTTGCTTTTAATTTTAAAAGACAAATTGGACATTTATTTTTAGATATGATATTCTTAAGTAAATTATGTAAGAGATATTGGTAAGAAAAGATGAGAGAAAGCACAATCTGGTAGCTCATCTATATAGTCAAAGAAGATTCCTTTCTTTTCTGATTTATGTGGACTGTTTCACCTATAAGACTTTAAACAGCAATATTTCCCCAGAATGTTTTAGTGACATTCTACCATAAGTAAAAGGAAGTCAAGCACTTTTACACCTACTAGCCAATAAATTTGCTAACATAGTTTATTTAGAAATGTATTTTCTCTAAATCTAAATTTGCTAAAGAAACAGAATGAAAAGTCAACAATCTTTCCAATACATGTGTCTTCATGAACTTCCAGTAACCTGTGGATATGTAGATATGAAATATCTCAGGAGGTTATGTTATCACTAATATTTTTTCATAGGATAACATACTAGGATATTGAGGAAAAAATTGAGAACAGTTGGAATACATTTAGTCTGGTTACATTTCATTGCATGTAGAAAGAACTGCGATTGTGAATTTAAAAGTCTTTTTAACTGGTTTGCTTGCTTCAGTCAAATATATGAATTTGATGTCAAATGTTTGTAGTCAACCAGAAATAGATGTATTCAACACTGAAAGATAAGTAGTCACTGAAACACAGGGTTTAGGAGGACAATACCAAAACTAATGACACCAACAAAAAAAAAACCAAGTCAAAACCAAAAAACCTTGTCGTATTACTCTTAGGGTAAATTTTTAAAGTTCAGCGTTTTCATTTTCTCACTTTCTTTCTTTAATTATTTATTTCATGAGCAAATAGATCTGCATAAATTAGGCTAGTTGACAAGTACTTTACAAGCAGAAAACCAAATTCATTATTTGTTGAATATGATTTGTATCATACTAGTCAGTGTGTAAATAACAATTCAACGATATTATGCTAAAGCATGATACTTCCATCTTTGCAGCAAGTTCATGGTGCTATCAGTTTTGTAAAATGTCGTATTCCTCCTATGTCAACTGATGATTCTTCATTCCAGTAGAACAGTTATCAGGATTAACTGCACTGTAGGTTGATTTCTCATGAAAAAAAATAAATTATATCTACTTCTTTTTCTTTATTCCTCCAGGAAAATTGTGGATTAGATCATATCAATTGCTATGTGACAGGACCAGTAGGATGAGCAACACAATTAATTGCTCTTAATTCACTATGGCTAAATTATCGTCCTTTCAACTATGAAAAATTGTGATGTGAGAGTTTAGTTTGGAAGACTCTACAAATATAGTTTGTGAGGCCTCAATACACAATCTGTGTAGCCTCTTAGATATTTATACTTTTGCACAAAGTTATGAAGATTCAGGGATACAATACAGAGAAAAGTAAGATCATATATTCCCCATATTCATGATTGTAATTTGCTAGTTGTACTCATATTTTTGGGGGTGGTTGGCTTATTTGTTTGTTTGTTTTGTTGTTTTTGTTTGTTTGTTTTTTGACAGCTCACAGTTGTAGAATCCAGAAAATTAAGGGAATTATACAGTGTATATGGTACAGTTTATATAGTGGAGAATTTATCGTTTCAGAAAGAAAACTGAATTTATACATTAGCTTCTTGCTAGATTACCATATAGGGGCGTTTTACAAGAGTTCAGTTTCAATCTTCCTGAAAGATGAAATTAGATTAGTCTGTAATAATGAAAGTATTGGCACAAAAAATTACTTCTTCAATCTAAAAGGCATTTGGAGATTATCTCAGAGCTATATTTTTAAACTATATGCACAGCAATCTGTTCTTCTGTCTAACGCAATTTTGATCAATCTAAGAAGAAAACAGAACAGAAAGAGTCTAAGAGATTGATGGGCAGCAAGAACAACATCCTGAGTGGCAAAAATCTTGCCACAAGCTGCACGGCCTATGGGCCTTGGAAGCTTGCCCAAAGTCACTTCTTTGAATTAGAAAAAAATTAATTAGAACATGTTGTTAGTCTACTGGCAGGTAGAGACAGGTCGATACTCCATTCCTGTGCCTGCTTTTTTTCCAACTTAAGTTTGCATATCTAATCGATCTCTTTGCCTGTATGATAGATCAAAAGAGAGTGCAATGCAAAAGGAGATGCTGGAGATATGCAAACCCATGTCTTATGAGAGGTGGAATCTAATGTCACATCATGCAGTAATTTTCTGTCACCTTTTTCTTGGTGAGCTGCACTACAAAAAAAAATGTACGTCTTGCTAATATATTTCTGTTCTGCCTTCTGTTAATTGTTGCATAACTTTATCACTCAGCACTCTGTGATGAGCTGTCTCCTTTGCTTCATGGACAGTGACAATACAAGTAGTTCAGCAGTGATAATAAAGACATGGCCTAGATTGCCATTAAAATACCCATCCTCACACACTTCTACAGACCGTGTTTCACACATGTGTCTGAAAGCAGAAAGACAGTAAGCAGTGTTAAGCAGTTGCAACAATAACACCTTTCTTTTCCTGCAACAGTCAGAAATGCCCCCTCATGTCTTTAAATCACAGTGTAAATACAATGCAGTTATTTCAAAGAAAAGACTGTAGTAGAAAGTATCAAATTAAAAGGGAATAGAGGTGACCTAAACACTACCCAATTCTCTCCAAAGCCCATGTGAGTAATGGACAAGGACTTGCCTGTCCTACAGATTTTTATTTTTTTTTACACAGGAAATCTTCTTTAATTTGGTATTAAAAACCTCTGTACTAAAGATGCACAAATAATTATTTTAGCTAGAAGAATCTAACTATTTTCAAACTTACAAATTTGTGTATTATGCCTCCTGCTGTCTGCTTTTTTCCTAAAAGTATGTTTTTGATACTCTGACCACAAATCATCTCTTCACAATTTGAAAAAAGGCAGTCAAGGAAAGCACTAATTGTTTATGCTGCCTTTCTGATAGTGAGTCGTCTCATCTTGTCACACGAGGTGGCAGCCAAAAATTAACTTTTCTTTAAATTTATTCTTTTTTTAAAAAATAACAAGAAAAGTAATCTCAGAAACAATTCTCATGTCAGAAGGGTTATCACATATTCTGAAAAATAAATCTTGTTTGAAGTACTTACTCACTTAGCAGCAAGTAAGCTATATGTTTAATATAATTGCACCCTTTGTTAATTGATATCAAAACTTTTGAAATTTTATATAGTGCCTTCTATCACAGATATTTACAGCTGTGGAAGAATCTTAAAATTTGTCATCTTATCCACTAAAACATCTGCTTTAAGTTCTTTTCACATGAGGCTTCACTGAACTGCAAGGGATGCTGTAGTGGAGGAGTGTGAGGAGTACCAGTGGTGGCAATGACGGAGAGCAATATGAGTAACATATCAGTATATGAAGAGTTAGAGGTGCTCTTCCCTGAGCTGGTCAGGCCAGGCTTATTTATTGTTCAAGCCAGTAAGGGACTCAGCCTGCATATATCAGTTCAGGTGATTTAAACAGGATTAAAAAATCAGTCCAGTTAATTTTAATAAATGCATACACATCTATAACCCAGCAGCAGGTATGTGGCAACATGAGGATCTCCAAAAACAAAACAAAACCAACCATGGTCTCTGCTTCTTCAGAGCTTCTAGAACCCATACAAACACACAGGCAAAGCACTGATCACAGCATGCAACCACCTAGGCTGCAGGGTGTGTCTGGAGATGGAGGATAACAGGAACACCTTTGGGAGGTACACTCAGGTAGCTGAGCGGTTCTGCTTGGTTGCTGAGCTTTGAGAGAAGGAGAACAGACTGAGGAGTATTTCAGTCTGAGAAGCAGATAGATCAATGGAGACATGGTCTGATATTTCTGATACACTCAAGTCAATTCAACATGGGTAGGTCCAGTATCTGTTTTGTGTCAGGATGAAGATGGTATTACTAAGCGATAAGGAGAAGTAAATTAGTTTGAGGAGCTGCCAGAAGAACACCTCCTTAACGTCTCTATCCTTTACTCTTACCCTCTTATACCTTTACAGAATAGGTATTAGGCTCTATGAATGGTTGAGGAAGGACATGACAAGGTAGAAAAGGAGTAATCTGTGTAAGTACTTTCACCAAGGGCAGATTAACCAGCCCTTTCTGCTAAGAGCTGCATTAAGACAAGCACTGAGAAGTAAGGTCACGTTATGGTCATCGGCGGCTCCCACCTGAGCAGAATGAAGACATCCACCTGCAGACTGGACTGTCTTTTCAGGGAACTCTTCTGTCTCTCTGGGGCCCAAATCAAGGTTGTCACCAGACAACTGATGAGCACATTAGTCTTTTGATTATGACACACTCCTCCTGTATTACATAGGTACAAATTACATTGCAATAAGAAATCTAAGGTCAACCAAAAGAGATTCCAGAGCCCTGGGAGAAGTCATTCAGGAACACAGGTATTGTTTTCCTTAATCCTCCCATTAATGGGGAGAGACATTGGAAGATACAGATGTGCATGAAAACCCAGCTCCAGGACTGCTGTCTCTTCCAGAGCTATGATTTTTATATTAATAGAAGACACTTTCATGTGCAAAGTGTCCTGGAGCCTGATGGGTTTCAGCTGTCTTAATGGGGTAAATGTACCTTTGCTTGTAAGCTGGTAGGACTGATTAATGAGACTTCAAACTGCAATTTATGGGGAAAATGAATACCATCAAGAGACCTAAAGATAAGTCAGAGTTAGGCAAGACATCACCTCAGAGTGACAACGCTAATGGGGGCATTTATACTCATCCAGAAAACACCTAAAAAAGTCATACACCAAAGCACATAGTATAAGAATCAAACAAATAAGACTGGAAGTGTTGGTCTGTTAAAAAATCTGTTATTTCATTGATATTGGTGAGAGTCCCATGACTGGAGTGCTGGGATGGAGAGCTGTTCAAGAGGAATAGGCTGGGCAGGCAAGGTGGAAGAATTTCTCTATATGCAAGGGAGAGTTTTGACTGTGAAGCCCCTACAGTTAAGGATTATGTGTTTGAAAGCCTCTAGATGAGGAATAAGGAATGGAAAACTATGCAGATGCTGTACTGTGTGTCTGTGACTAATAACCAGGCCAACACTGATGAGGTATTCCATAGGCAGTTACAAGAAATTTCTGTACTGGTAGCCCTTGACCTTTATGGGAATTTTCAACTTCCAAGACATCAGCTGGAAATACTATACTGCTGTAATAAGCAAGCCTGGAAAATTCCTGAAATTCGTTGAAGCTATTTTATTGTCACAAATATTCAGTGAGGCAACAGGAAAGATGCTCTTCACAACCTGTTATTTGCAAAAAGAGAAGAATTCATGGGAGATGTGTTGGTAGATTGGCAGTCTTGGCCACAGTGATCAAGAGGTGGCTGAGTTTAAAAATTTTTGTTGTAAGGGGGAAAAAAACAGCAGAGTTTTTATCCTAGATTTCAAGAGAGCAAACACTAAGCTATTCAGGCAGTTACTTAGAAGTATCCTCTGGGAATCTGTTTATGAGGGCTTGGGAGTCCATGAGTACTGATCAGTTTTTAAGAATCACTTTTTAAAAACACAGGAGCAGACAACTCCCTCATGTTGCAAATCAAGCAAGCAGGGCAACAAACCAGTTTTGCTGAACGAGGAACTCCTCTTGGAACTCCCGAGGAAATAGAAATGGTATGATTTCTGAAACAGAGGTCAGGCTTTGCAAGAAGATTACAGAGCTCTTCAGGGAGAAGTCAAAAAACACAAAAGCAATGAAATAACTTTTTATCATATTCCAATCAAATATAACAAGAAAAGCCTTCTCTGACTACCTCTTTTGATAGTACTAAATAACCACCTGAAATTTGAGATTTAAACACATCCATAATGCCAGTATAGCCCTTTAACCAATCTGACTTTTTTACATAAAAGTTTATATTTGTCAATTGACAAGAATAGCTGCAACACTCTAAAACTGCTTTGGATTGTATTTTGTTGTCCTTTCTCTATATTTGACTTTTACTCGTCTTTTACTCATCTTCCTAGTTATCTTCCAAAGTTACTAGATTTACTTCTTTGATATTTAGTGAGAAATATTAATAATCTTTCTTGTAAATATACCAAATAGTTACACTACCTTTGCTTAATGTTAGCATATAGACTTCATGGAATTTTACATGAATTAATGCTGAAGTATGAATAGCATTAAATGCCAAAAAGATGCTCAAATTAAAAGATACAGCTATGAACTCTGACATTTTGATTAAGAATTATGCAGGGAATTCTGAATCACAAAATTTTTAAAGTCAGAGTATGTTAGACTTCTTGGCATTGTCAAAGACAGTATGTAACACATTTCTTACTTTGTTCTGCCCCTCTTAGATTTGACCTATGATTTCAGTGCAAATTCATCCACCAGATAAAAAACAGAAAGAAAATCATTACCATCATTATTTTTCATGAAGCTACCAAAAGCACCTACAAAGTATAATGTGGTTTGGAATTTCAAAGGAAAGTATGAGATAAAAAAAAAGATTAATAATCCAAAGTTATGACATAAATCACTATTACTATGACATAATTGTCAATAAGATCTTTATAAATTATAAAATATACTTTCATCTCTTGAAATGTCTCAGATTTTCCAAAACATTATGTTCAGATTCAACTTAAAAAAAATAAGTCTGAGAAATTTTAGCTAAGGGATTCCTTTAAATTAAATATATCATTTAAAAATGAAGTGTTGCAGGCTACTGTGCCTTTCCTCTGTTTTCTCTAGATTTTTCCCCATGTCCAAAAGTCTAAAGCCTTACATAATGGATATTGTCTGTTATAAGAAAGAAAAAAAAAAAGTGAAGTAAATAGGATAATCACAGAATCACAGAATATGCTGAGATGGAAGGGATCCATAAGGATCATTGAGTCCAACTCTTGGCCCCTACAGGACCTCCCCAGGAACCCTGTGTACCCAAGGGTATTGTCCAAACACTTCTTGAGCTCCATCAGGCTGTGACCACTGCCCTGGGGTCTGTTCCAGTGCCTGCTTCAGTGCCCAAGCACCCTCTGGGTAAAAAACCTTTTCCTGATATTGGACCTAAACCTCCCCTGACACAACTTCAGGCCATTCCTTCAGGTCCTACTTCTGGTCCACAGAAAAGACATCAGTGTGTGCCCCTTCTCTTCCTCTTACGAGGAAGTTGTAGATTGCAATGAGGTTTCCCCTCAGTCTCTTCTTCTCCAGGCTGAGCAGACCAAGTGACCTCAGCTGCTTCTCATATGGCTTCCCCTCCAGATCCTTCACCATCCTCATTACTCTCCTTTGGACACTCTCTAATAGCTTAATGTCTTTCTTATATTTGGTGCCCAAAAATATCTCCAGCACTTAAGGTGAGGCCACCCCAGCCCAGAGCAGAGTGGGACAATCCCCTCCCTTGCTGGGCTGGCGATGCTGGGCCTGATGCCCCACCAGGACAGGATTGGCCCTCCTGCCTTCCAGGGCACCGCTGGCTCATGTCCAACTTGGCATCAGCCAGGACCCCCAGGTCCCTTTCTGTGGCATTGCTTTGCAGTATCTCATTCCCCAGTCTGTCTGTACATCCAGGGTTGCCAGTCCCAGGTGAAGGATCTGGCACTTTCCCTTGTTCCACCTCCTATCATTGGTGATTTCCCATCTCTCCGATTTGCTGAGGTCTCTCTGCAGGGCCTCCCTGTCTTCAAGGGAGTCAGCAGCTATTCCGAGTTTTGTATCATCTGTGAACTTGCTAAACTTGTGGGTAAAAAGGACTCAAACCATAATAATAAAAAAAGATATTGTGATAAGCATCATGTGGAAATTCAGTAGGAATGTTATTGCAAAAAATAGCTATAATGGAATTATATCTAAACAGATTAGAATAAATCTAATTATAGTTAATTATATAGAAAATTTTGAATAAACAAACACAAAAGTCAAAATAAAAACCTTTTAAAATTAATGTTATTTTGTTTTGGAAATTTGGTCCATCTCATTTTTAGACATTGTATTATATATAGTTTAGTCATGGATTTGCAAGAGACAATAAAAGGGTTATAAGTCCTCATAAACCTGACTGTACAGTACCCTCTCAAGCTCTATGATGACAGTTTAGCGTCAGACCTACACTATCCATTATTTGTTTTTTTCCATCACAATGACTCAGGCCAGAATTAAATCTCATCTTCTGAAAAAAAATTCACTAAAAATGGAAAAAATTTCATTTATTTTCAGGTGGTTTTAGGGACAGGTATATGAGTCCTAATAAAGTTTAAACTGTTTTTATTACAATCCATGAGTTTCTCATGAGTTCTCTCTTTTACCTTTCCAAGACTCCTCTCATCCTACCAACACAGGGGGTATTGAGTGGGTGGCTGTGTGGTGCTTAGTTTCTGGCTGGGGTTAAATCACAACATCCAAGGAGGGAAAGATGCAGGAGTCAGTATTTCTGTGCCTATCAAAATCTCTTGTGGAGGAGCAGAATTCATTTGTTTCATGGCACGTGTTTGAGCTTTCAACCATTTGCCACATCTGTCTGTCCCATTCATAAGAAAGCCCCATCTGTCTCACTGTAAAATATGTTCTTTTGTTTCCTTCATTTACAGATTAAAAAAAAAAAAAAAACAAAACAACATTTTCACACTATTCCTTGTTTCTTTCGACCTTATATTTGGCATCTTAACAGCAATAGCATTCCCACATACATCTGTAGCAGCAAAAGAGATTATTGTAGAAAGAGAAGGTGGGAAATATATTATCCATTATTCTTACAGGAGAAAAAGTAGGAAGAGACACAAAAAATGAGCAGAGAATACAATAAAGATGAATTACTAAAGTTACGAAAAGAAAGGAAACAAAACTCTTCTAGCTGTTTGTCAGCTACAGTCATACCAATAAATGCTGCCTAGACGAACTGAGGATTCCTGGGTTATTTTAACCCTTTCAAAGACTGCTTAAAAGGTATTTTGGTAGCTGACTTATATACGTTTCTCTCAATTCCTTTCTTGGTTTTGGTAATGCCATATTGTTTTGTTTTCTGTCATTTAGACCCCCCTCTGCTTGCCCTGAGGGCTGAAGAGTTACCACCAGCCCTACAAGGTGTATCTCCCTCTATTTTACATAGAACTAGCTGTCCCTTGGAACAGAAGGAAAAGAAAGTGAAAAGAACATTGTTAAGAGTGAAGATGTGACTGATTTTCCTGTTTTCAGGGTGACACAGAGGAAAGAGCTGCCTTTCCCTTGGTACCAAGTAATGCCTGCCCCTCTGGCCAGGAAGGGATTCTGCACAGCACAAAAGCATCTAATAATTTTCACCTGTGGCTGTACTCTGTGTCTAACATAAAGCAGGATAAGAAGCATGGGGCCTTCAAGGTTTTATGAAAAAATGAAGGAACCTCGACTTGTGACTACAATGTATGTGTGTCTATGTAGATGTGTATGCATGTAAAAAGCAGACATTTTTTTCTCTTAACAAGTTTTAGCATCCCTTTGGCCTCTGAAGGGCTCTTTTCAGATGCTGAAAACCTAGTCAGCTTAGACAACCAACAGGAGAATCTATTTTTTGATTTCCTGTAATTTCTTAATGAAATTACTTAAAAGCAAAATAATACATATACAATACTGCTGTGTCTTTCTAGAAGGCTGCATAAATGTTAAATGCAGAGAAGATGGAGGCTGGAATGAAAAGTGAAAAATAAACATTGGCAATAGCTTATGAAATGGTATTAACAGGAAAGTAATAACAGCAATCCTTAACATGTGTCTAAGGTCTGTTCAACTTACAAATGTCTGATTCTGCTTTTTGCTTTTAAAAATACTGAAAGCAAAAGTCATTAACTGAGGTAAATCTTGAGAAGGGAGAATAGATCTTAATTTTTATTAATCTTACTGTAGTAAGATCCTGAAAGTAAGATATGTTTTAGTTCAGTGTTTTACAACTGACTCCAATAATAGAGTAATTTTGACAGGAAAGTATGTGTATTTCCCACATGAATGACTTAAATGTGAAAATACTGGTAGAGTTATGAAAGAAGTTATTCAGTACAATGACAATATTTTAGACATGTACCAAACTCTTAATCACACCTTTTTGTTTGAGTTTTTTTCTTTTTTTCTTCAGGGGGAAAAAGTAGGAAGAAACGGGACCACAACCAGACAAGACCTTTAGTCAAACCAGAAACAGTTTTTTGTTGTTTGGGGTTTTTTTGCTATGTCCTCACAGAGAGAAAATATGATGTCTGTGACTTTAAAACATATGGATTTTCTATACAGTTTTAAAAACCCACTGTTCTCCTGGACTTGAAATGTTTCCAATAGCAACCTGAAGGAAAGTGCAATGAATTTGCCTGCAATTCTTCCTGCATTGGTAAATTTAACTGCTCTCTGTACTGAGTACTTCTTGACTCTGTATTTTCATGAAACCAGAAAGAAACCAACATAGAATGTCAAGACCTTGAGTCCACCACAACAGCTGTCCATAAATAGCAGTTGCCATTGTTTAGAGATTCTTTTGCTTTTATTGCCCTATTTTAATAAACTATTCAGAAGTAATCTTTGTCTTTCCACTTAAAAGTAAATGAAAGTATCAAGTTGAAAGCAAAATGGCTGATGATAACCTATGGTCTGTGCCATAGTGCCTAGCAGCAGTCATGAGAACCTCTTTCAAAATGAAGACTGTGATACTGGATCCCAAATCATATACAGCAACTACAGGTGTCTAT
>VYZT01063237.1:10482-258434 GCA_013400735.1 Pomatostomus ruficeps
GGACTTTTTTTCCCGTCTCAGTGAAGCAAGGGTCATCTCCCTTGGGGTAGGATGTAACAAGTACTGCCAAGCCATCCATGGGAATTGCATCAGTTGGACGGGTATACAGCACAGGGAACAGACTCTGAACATCAGTTCTGCATTTCCCTTTTGTGTTTAAATAATATGGTTACTGCTTATGTTTTAGGGTTTTTTCCCAAAGGTTTGTCAGTGCATTTGTCACTGCTGTTAGTATTATTTGAAGGTCAGTTAGATAACACATCTTCTGATGTTACTCATATTCAGTTTATCATCCCTAATTCAGGTAGGGATAAGGGTCCTCTCCACTGGCCACTGCATTCAAACCAACCAAAAGCCCATCCCAGCTGTAAAGGGTTTGCAGCCTGCACAGAGATAATGGGGTGGTTATGTCCCATTCATACACAAAATACTCTCCTCTCTTTTGATGCACTGCCTGCCTACAGGACACACCAGCTCCTCTCCTCCAAGGATCCACAGCAGTTAGACTCCCAAAAAGCAGGTCACTGCAGTACATATACAGGGTCCAACATCAACAGCACTAATTCCTTACAGCTCATCTTTGTACCGTACTGCAGGTCAGTCCCAGAACTCACGTTTAAGATGAAAAATAGGGAACCTAAACCAACACCATACTTCCCAAATACCCACACCCCCTTCTACACCAGGAAAGCAACAAGCAGCTGCTGGCAATGAAATGTTTCCAAGGAAATGGGTTCTGAGCTGTACTACTGTTATATAAGAGGTGCAACTGCTTGAAAAACAGGGTTACATACACTAGTACACTCTGTACATTAAAATCACTCCCTCTACAACTCTGACAAGGTTTTCATGCCATCACTCCTGTATGCACAATTTGAATGCAACAGCCTTGCAGGAGAGAGGAAGTCCATGCACTTGGAAGTTCCACTCATCTCCACACAGCCAGCTTGAGACAGAGAAAGAAGCAGCATCCTGCCTTGTACAGCTGCCTCCTGATATTCTCAGGAGTTTCCTCTGCTATTAGTACGTTCATGCAAGGAGCAGGGGAAGTACATTACCCTTTGCTGAAAGGGTTCTCCAGCAAACTTCCCCTATTTTGAATGGCACAGACCTCAAGAAGGATTCCGGGAATTTGGAAGCTTGAGAGAATTTTCTTTTTACACATTGCTGGCACAGCCAATGCTGCCTTCCAAGTCCCATAACAACCCATCCTCCCCAGATAATCTGTTTTCCCAAACATGCAGCCGTCTCAAGGCCCTGCTTGGATCTCTGCGAATGTTTATGACACTGCTATGTCACTCCTCCGTGACGCTGCCTGAGTGCTTGCCTAATGTCTGATTCCTGAAAAAACATGGCTGTTTATAAAAGCTTTAAATGATGCACATAGTGACGGGACGCAGCAGATTCAGCACACTGTGTCCAAAGCTCTGCTATTAAAAATAGCCTGGACTGCATCACTGCATTTGTTCTGATCTAGAGAATTCATGTGCTCTCTGTAGTGCCACTAGTAAATAATTAACTGTTTAATATAATGAGTGTCAGAATAATTTAATGTTTAATCTGTCTAGAGTTTTTGTTGTACTTTTTAACTCTTTGCTGCCTCAGACCAGCTGCTTCTTTGTAACAGACTACTAACAGAAGAGTTGAAGGAGAATATTGACTTCTGGTCACCTTTCTGGGTCTCTAGTGTTTAGCACTGACTTCTTCCCACTATGATTTAGAGCCATGTAACAGCTTCAGTGAACCTTCAGACCAGCATACCCACATCTTCTCTGACCCCAAGGATCTTTAGGGAGCCCCAGCTGGGGATAATCCACCAATACTTGCTTCTCTCACCAGGCACCACTTGTCTATATACTGCAAGAAAAAAACCAAACAAACAGAGTCTTTCTTCCTCTTCAGAAAAATCATGTGGCAATTGTTTGTTTTTCTGGACCATATGGAATTCCTTTCCTTATTTATCTATTTCAGAATGACCTCTTAGCAATAGCTCTTCAATAGTTACACTCTTAAGACAGCAGCTACTTAATTTCATTTCCAGGTTTGTAGGAAACCAGCACTGACGTAGAAAGAGCACAGTGGAGTATTTATGAAGTGCTGCCTTTCCATAAAGGGTGAGAACCTGGTTATCATCATAACTGTTCATCAAATCCAAAACACAGCTACAGGTGAACAGTAATTAATCCAGAACAGTATGGTATTTAAAAACTGACAGCTGTGGGGCCAGACCTATGTCTTGGCACACTAATCTTAAGCACACCAGAGTCACTGGAAGTGCTGGAAGATTCAAGAGATTTTGGATCACACCTGAACTCACACCAGTGAGTGCAAGTCTTAGGGAGCTGCTGGAAATGGAGATCATTAATAACATGCAGTGCATTAGCACAATGAACCATCAATCTGCAAGTTGCCACAGCATGTGCCACAAGAAAACTTATTCCTGTATCCCTCAAAGAGTTTCAAACAACTGGTGCAAAACAGAGTTATCTGAACCTCCTTTGTTATTAGCCCTAATAATCCTTCATAGAGAAGTGAACATTTATCCCCTTTGTAGTTCTTTATGAAAATATCCATTTAAACCAAATTGCAACACGGTTCAATTCATTGTCAATATTTTGGACAGATGAGAGAAAGATTTGTGCTGTGGACTAGCTACTGGCAAACACACATCGTGGGTTGTTTATTTCCTAACTCTTCCTGAAGCACCTTCCATCTTTTTCTGATACCTTCATCTTTACCTCTGGTATTGATATCCCACATTCAAATGAGTTGGATCTTGGACTTACCTGGTAGAGCCACTGCTAATCCTTTTTGTCCTTATTCCCTTTCTAAACCTAGCAGCTCTCCTATAGCCTTTCCATGAAAAAGTCTTCAGAAAAAGCAAACTGAAATGATTTGACCTTCAGCTCCTGCCAGGGCTGCCTTTGGTGCAGGAGGTGGGGTGACCTGTGAGAGACACCCTTAAGAACAACATTGGGTTCCCTGGGACTGGCAGATTTGCTCCTATAAATGTTCAAACCCACAACAGCAGGAGATGCCTGGAAAACAACAGCCCTTCCTTCTGGCTCAGGAACCTGAGGTAGGGGAGATGAAGAGTTTAGTGAAAAGCTGTAATTTAGGGGAATACTAACCTTGAGTTCTACACATCAAAGCTATGAGTATTACAGATTATATGGCATCCCTTACATCCCAGGGAATGGAAAGGAAACTCACAGTGAATGAGAGCTCTGCCAGTCCATGAGAGCAGCCAGATACCCTGCTCCTAATCTAATCTGGAGAGTCTCCCTTACGATTTGGGTGTCCTTGAACAATTTTGTGATGCACTATCTCATCCCCTATATGCCATATATTTTGTTTCTGAACTGAATGAGGACCACCAGTGCAAACAAGACACCAATATTTGCACCTTCTGTTCCTTCACCCACTTCCTCTATAGGTTGCCAGAAGGATCAGTTTTATGTGTCCTCCAGCAAGGCCCGTCAACCTGTCCTGCCGAGACAGCCACAGAGCACTCACACACCTTTGTGCACTCTGGGAGCTAAAGCATTCTGGTGTGGCTGTAGGAAGGAAAAGGGATGCAGATGGGTTCCTTAGCAGAGCTACACCCAGCACTCTCAGACAGGGCTCCTAGCCCAGGCTTTGCTGATATTTTTGGGAATCTGACCCACCTTCACAAGACAAAAGGAACATAAAATCTTAAAGCAGCCTCTCTCAGCGGAAAGAAGGAAGGTGTGGAAGCAGCCCAGCACCAGGGATGCACTGGGCTGAGCCCAGTCCCTGATGTGAGACACGTACTCTAGGCCAGTTGATGGACTGTGCAGTTTGTGTGTCCGTGTGTGCAGACACAGAGGCAAAAGCCATATTTACAGACATTTTAATTTTCTTGAAGGCTGATTTGCAGCCAACTACTTCAGTGCGGTAATTAGCTGGAGATTTTCAGAAAAGGCCAGCTCCCATGAGTGTTTATCTAGTGGCTACTTCATGCCTGTGAAAACTTCATATCTCTCCTCAGTGTCTGCAAAGCACCATTTTGTATTAGAGTCTTAAATAGGAGCAATTACGCTTGCTTTGGCAGTAATACAGCTCTTACAGAACGTTTTGTCTCCTCACTCCAGTTTCCTCCCATGGAGCTCGCTCTTTAATACCAGTCTCTGCACAACGTTTCCAGAACTTGTGCTGCTATAAAAACCTTACTTCAAGCCAGCTGACTACTTCCCTCTCCCTAAATCTAAAAAAATTACTTTCTGATATCTGGGGCTTATAATAGATGGGATACATGCCAGGGTGAACAATAGGAGGAAATGAAAGATGAAATTATTAGCCAGGAGTTAAACAGGAGATGAAATAACTCTGAAGTGTTTTGGATATAAGAGAGCCTTTATTTTTGAAAAAAGCAGGATTCTGATTCTGGGTGGGGAATACTCTTGCAGATAAAGAGACAATTGCTATCCTCTTCCAATCCTTATTTCACCCCAACATATTTCAAGGATCATTTCTATTCTTGCATGCCCACTACCTCAAAAGCTCTCACAGGTGTTTAGTGTGAGCAACTGCCTCAAAATGAGGCCCAGAAATGGGCCCTTTTTGGTCAGGTTGGAGTTCATTAAAAACAGGAACACAAGTTTAGATGCAAAACTTGTATTTTTTTAGTTGAAACTTTAGGTCAGAATGAAGCATTTCTCAAACAGCCAGTAGATCAGCTATTTTACTTCCTATGCTATTTTTCCTACTGTGCTATTGATTTTGTTTGGGCACTGCAGATTTTTTTTGTGCACTGAATTTTTAAGGCTGTTTTTTTCCCTTCTTCAGTAATGATGTTTCCTAAAGTTGGACTATAGAACCTGTAGCACAGAAGTTGCCCTAGAACAAGTAGTGGTCAGAATGACCTTCACTTGACACAGAAACCAAAAATCATTTCCTCTACAACCTGCTATAAAAATAATAAAATATGGCTGTTCTGTTAATCTTCTTGGCATGATTGTTGAATGATGAAGGCTATTAAAAAATTTGAAGTTATTGTTCTTTTGCTGAAAGGCAGAATTGAAGACAATGTATATTATTCAATATCTAAAAGTTTAAAATTATCCCAAACTGAAATTTTTATCTATGTCGAGAGACAGGCATTGTGGATAATAAGGCGTGCCCTGTTACTGAGCAGTAGGTGCACAGCCACTACATTAAAGGTGACTCAGCCATGTTGGGACATTTAGCACCAGCCCTGCCCTTTCTATGAGCTTATAAATCATAATCACTTTTCAGTAACCACCTTATCATTCTTCTGAGGAAATTTTATATCACCCTGGCACTGTCTGCTTTATGTACCATAGTGATGGGTCTATTAATTATTCAGTGCCTTCATGTTTACAGCTGGGCATTGTTGGTATCAAGCAGAACCTCTGGGTATTGTCTGGCTTTTGGTGCCTTCGTAAAACTGCTCTGAGCCTGGCTCCCCCTCACAGACAGGGCACGAGTCTGTTTTACAAAATTTCCATGTAGTATATCCTCAACTGGCTTTTGACCTAATGTTATGCAAATCTTTGCTCCCCTGGAGAAGAGTTGGAGAAATAAAAAAGAAAATATTCGAGACAGGAATGTTATGTGTAAAAATATATTAGACTGGTTTAAGAGAGGATATTAAGGATGAATTTGAAATAGGGCATTATTTTGCTTTAGGTACTTAGACCATCTCTGATGCCTGTTTAATTTTCCTGTTGATATTCTTGCTTTTCTGAGTATTACTCCTGGTTGTATCAGAGGTGCAGCTTTAGCTCAGTCTGAGGAGTAAGTCCTGATTCATTCATGGTCAATAAATACAAGAGAAAAATGGGATAAGGCCTCAATGATTGGAACAGTTGTCAGCACTGCAGCTATCTGAACACTGTCACTTCCAATCTGCATGAGAATACACACAAGGCCAAGTTCAGACACCACAAGTGAGAGCATCAGATAAAATGACGTAAAATCATCCCAGGAAGGCTTGTTATCCTAGATTTTGCATGTCCTTCACCCACTCAGTAAAATCATCAGTAGTGTCTGATCTCAGCAGGTTTCTCTCTGTTGTTTGTGGTCTTCCTGTATTTCTGCTGCTATCAATCAGACACTACTGCGGGCCAGGAGCTGGACTCAGGGATCCTGATGGGTCCCTTCCAAGTCAGCATATTCTAGGTTTTTATAATTGAATGATTCTAGGAGGGCTATGAGGGTGGTTCTTCAGCCCACCATGGTCACCTACTGTGTTTGGGAGATGAAGGCACAGGGTACACATGGCCTGAAATCTGATGCTGTTGCAGCAGCAGAAAAGGTTAATCATATGCAATATCTATGCAGCATAAAACCTGAAAATCCATACCAGTCACATTTCCTCATATTCAGCTCAGCCATGCCCCAGATTTATAAGCCATTTCTGAGTGATTTTGTTCCTAGGAATGCATCCTGGCTAAGACTGCCTTTGCATGCATCATGCTGCTTTTGATTTAATCTTGATTAATTATTTTTGTCCAGCCATTCAGAGCCCACTCATCAGGGGCCCTGATTTATGGTGCAGGGCATGAAATAGCCAGATTCTATTAGACAGATTTGCAGTTACAAGACTGAAGCATTATTTATTGGGGTTTCACTGGTAATTGGTAATTTTTCCACCAGCATGTGAGTGGGCAAGAGGATTCTGTTAAGCATTTTCTGGGATGATCACTTGTTTTATTTACTTGTCTGTTTTCAACAGCCATGTGAGAATAACAACAGTTGTGGGTATTGAACTACATACATTTAAATAAGACTGAAACACTCTCGGCTGTAAATGGAGGGGACATAAGACAGGTGTTTCAGCACTGAGCACACCTAATACCTGGATCTCTAGGCAAAAAGGCAAAGGCCTTATTGACTTTTAATGTAATCAGTTAAATATCCAGAAAAAGAAGTGTTGAATACTGACTTTTGTACCTCACAAATCAGCTGAAAGCTTTGGAGTACACTTTAGCTTTTGTGCCAAGCTAAAAAATGCTGCTCCCAGAGTTTCATGACTGGTATTTTCGTGGGAGTTAAAAATAGATTTATACATATTTGAACAAATATTTCCTCTCCTCCCCATGCAGATCTGATGCTGCTTGTTTGCCTGTGGAGAGGAGAGGCAGGGACAGCCTTGGACTCTGTGGAGCAGCCACATCTCTGCCCCTCAACCCCTGCCTGGGCCAGGCTTTACTGCTCTGCTCCTCCCTGCTCCTCTACTCTTTATAAACCAGCTTGTGGCAGCTGATTTTATTCTGGGGTGTAAGTGCTCCAAGAGAAAGGTGTCTGGTTATTTCTCAAGGGATTGTGTCTTTACAATGAAGAGGAGGCAGAGGGTCCGAAAGGAGCTGGGCTCAGTAGGTCAGGCAACTCTCCAAAATCAAAACAGTTCAGGAAAGCTCCTACCAGGCACCACATAGATGAGGTTTAAGTCTTTTTTCTGTGCTGTGGTGCTGTTCTGTGCTCCTCCCCAGGATGTTAGAGATTCTGCTCTTGGTTTATTGCCCCCATGGAAATATGGGAATTAAGAAGTACTTAGATATTTAAATGAATTCAGCCTAATTCATGCAAACTTGGTCAGGAAATGGTCCATTTCTGGCTTAAGGTACTGATGACCAAATTTCGGCTGGAAAGCCATGCTGCTCTTTCAGCAGCCCATGGCTCACACCACAGACCAACAGCTGCCCTGGTTAGGTGACTCTGGACAGAGTCACACACCCAAAAGTTCTTCATTTCTCTCTCCAGGACAAAGCCCTTTGCATTATGTGCAAAGAGAAAGCTCTCGTCAGTAAGAAATACCAGTTTTTCCTCTGCACCTTGCCCTGAAGTCCCATCTTTTTCGCAATCCAAACAGGACTGGCCTCTTTCAGTGTGTACTCAGGAGCCCAGTGAGTAACACGTAGGAAATGAGGGGAAGGATGCTGGAAGTTCTGTGGCACTTTTTGTAATAGATAGGGTCTTAACCCCAGGGTCCTGGATAAACTCCAGTTCTCGTAATTGCATTCTGCATAGTTAAAATCCCCCTGCAGTTTCAAATGAATCCATTATTCCCACTTCCTTCCCCAAATTGCTGTGCAGTTTTGCTTTGTGCTGCTGAAGAGTTGCTTTGTTTCACCTGAGGGATGATGGCATTTCATGACTGTCTGAAATGGGCCTGAGTGCACAGTTTGTACAACACTCAGTGAAACACTTCAGGATTATTCATAATTAAGTATCCGCTCCCTGCAAATGAATGGGTTTATAATGTTGGGTGAAGTAGGACAGCACAAAGCACTGCTTCTCTCTGTACTTGAAAGTTGGTAATATAAAACTTAAAAGAGCAGTAAAAGACAGAACTTTTCCAAAATTCCCCTTATGCAGCTAAGCATGCAAGCTCTAAGTGACTCAGTCTTTATGTTCCCATATTGTTATTGATTAGTTACTCTGCTTCAATTTCCTTGTTCTAAGTGGAAACATTACAATCGTAACTCCAGTCTCTGGCCATGATACAAACTGATTCTAAATCTTTAAATTGTGTCAGTGGGAGGAGGTGACGGGGGGTGGAAGGAAAGCTTTTTATTTTTATTACTAATTTTCATGTGTTCCAAGACTTACTAATTTCACGCAGATGTAGAGAAACCACAAGGTATTTCTGCTGCAGTCAAACCCAGGAGATGCCTCAGCATCATAAACTTGCTCTGGCATGATCCTGTCCCAGCAGTGTGTCCTGGTAAGAAACATGAGGATATTCCACAAACATCATAACATACCAGTCTTTCTAAAGCTGAGCCAGTGGCCTTTTTCAACTCCAGCTGGTTGAGTTATAACTTTGTTCCCTTCCAAGATTCAGGCTTGTCCTTATTGTGCTCATTGCTTGTGGTCTTTCAAGAATGTCACACGCATTTTGTGAATTTCCAGCCTGTCCTGGAAGGAGATGGTACCACCTAGAAGCTCTGTGTCCCATAGGTGAGATACACTTTCTAGGAACCTTAGCAGGGGAGAAAACAGGTAGGACTCCCACCCTTGGGAGCAGTATTCTTTAGTAATACTATTCCTCTGACCCACGGCTATTACTCACAAAGCAGAAGGTCAATATAATGACTTAAGTAGATTCTCATGCCCTTTTCTTCTCTGCAAGGTAGGTCGCAATCTTCTCCTCGATTGTTCCAGCACTGTTTCAATGAAGGCTAAGAATTAAATCAATAGAAAACATTATAGAAAATTATGTATGATGTGGCATTCTTGAAAAAAAAATGCTTAATATGAAACAGAAAAGTGTTGTCTTGGGAGCCACATGTGTATCTCATTTGAAAAAAAATCTATACTGTTATTAAAGGAGCTACAATGACAGTATTAGCTACAAGTCAGGTATGTGTGCAGGGAAGGCAGCTCTGTGTGTATGGGAGAGGGGCAGCAGTGTGTCTTACACTGTGAGACATCAAATGAGAAGCTGAAGGGTTTGTGGGCTGGGCAGAGGTCAGCTCAGGACCCAACCGAGCCTCAATGCTATTTTATACATAAACAGTATTTTGAACATAAACCACAATATCTTAAGAACAATCCTCTGGCAAATGAATTGTCAAAGAGTAAATACCAAGTCTTTCCTTGAAGATTTGGAGGGGCAGGGAACCCAGCATGACTAAAAAACCACAGCTGACAGTGTGCTACGCTTCAAATGCCAAGGAGCACGTTCATGGCACTGCTGCTCTGAGGACTTTGGCCTCTCCACATGGCAGCCTCGTGCTGTCAGAGAGAACCCCAAAGCCCAGTTATGGCCTTCTCCCTTCCCAAACCATTGACTTTTTCTGCAGCATCTGGGGCAAGGATCCCCTCTCCTTCCTCCATTCCCAAACCTACATTGCAGGGTGGGTCCTCTGGAAGAGAAAATAAGCAGTGGTTTGCTTCCCATATGCTCCTTTGCCATGTCACCCAAGCTTGTTCCCCTTCATCTTTCAGGAAGGAGGTGCTATTCCACCCTCAGCTTGAATATTAACAGCCCTTTAAAATTATATGAGAACTGGCTGGATTGAACTAGAGGGCTTCTCTCCCAGGCCCCAATTCTGCCCTGATTTTGAAATAGGAAATTTTCATAAGCAGTGCTTCAGAGATTTTGAAACTTTAAAAAACAAAGCTGGGAAATGAGTAGCGCATTTTTTTTCCATGTTCCTGCCTGCCCTTTTCCTTTTTTCTTCAGTGAGAAAAGTTAAAAAAAAAAAAAATAGAAGAGAGAGAGAAAGAAAGAGAGGGGGGGACAGAGAGAGAGAGAAGGAAACAGGAAGCATAGATGAGACATTATTCTAAAATGGATTATTTTGATTGAAAGTCCTGTCAAAGCTTTGATAAAAGAACGTCTTTTTCCCAACATTGTGGTGGGGAAAGGACCATAGAGGACGAATTAGAGGAGCGTCGCTTGTGCGTCCCAGCCGAGTTAATTCTGTTAGAGGACTGTCGTGAGAGCGGTATTTACATAACCACCCTCGGTGGGAATCGCACACACGGCGCTGCTCCAGCTTCCCAGCCAAGAAACCGGGCAGCGACAGCTCCCAAGGCCCGGGAATTCGCGCAGTGATTAAATTCACAGGCGAAAGAGCCCTCAGCAGCCTGCCCACGGAGGGCTGGGCTCGCCAGCGCGCTCCTCCCGGGACGCGCCCGGGAATGTCCCCGGGAGCAGGGGCTGCCCCGCACGGCGAGCTCAGAGCACCCCCTGCTGTAGCACTGCCCGTGCCGAGCGGGATGGGACGGACACCTGGACACGGGCACGGACACCTGGACATCGGGACGGACACCTGGGCATAGGGATGGACATCTGGACACGGGCACGGACACCTGGACACGGGCACAGACACCTGCACACAGGCACGGACACCTGGACACCGAGTACTGACACACCCATGGCTCAGCTGAGCACTCAGAGCCGCATTTTGCAGGAAGACCCACATCTGGCTGCTCCACTGGAGAGGGTCTGGCTGCAAAAATCCCTTTTAATACTTTCTAGACACACATTATCATGATTTTCAGCATCAAAATGAACTACTGTTACCTCTTCTGACTTTCGTCCTCTTTTCTTGGTAGGTAACCATGCCACCAGTGAAACTGTGTGCTATTTAAAAGAGAAATAGTTCTTAATTTAACTCTCAGACATTGGTTCTTGCTATGCCTATAGGCACTGGATGGAATACTACTTTTAGGATATTTATTCCTCATAAAAATATGTAAGGCCTGTCATCAAATCAAGGCTGAAATCTTTCTGATGGCCAAACAGATTGAGCTCTGTAGATCTCACACCATAAGACACACTTTCCTGCCCTTAGATCTTTACTATGGCTCTTTGCAGTGTCCATTCCAAGTTTTGCAACAGCCCTTCTGAGATGTGGGAGGCAGAATTGCATTTGTTATTCTGGTCTCACCATATCAATGGAGTAGGAGAAGGCTGAACCATTCATTCCCTGTTCTCCTATGTCCCTGGTCTCAGCAGATGTACAGGTCAGCAGCACTCCTGATGCTTTATTTCATTTGATTTCCTCTAAGAAGAGGATACAATTTTCATTCAGAATACCAGTAAAAAAAAAAACAACATCTTTTTCTTTTAAGTCCTGACCCTTTTATTGTGTGTCCATGAAATATTAATCTCTGATCCCGTAAGTGAAGTTGTTTTGAACCAAGAAGAATTAACATGACCTTGGTTAGCAAGTATGTTTAAGAAGACGTCTGGCACATGATGTTCGCTCCTTTTTTTTTTAGGGAAAATCCTATCTAACCATATGCCTCAGGAAAGAGTGCAGTAGTATTTTGTACTACATGAGACACTTCTGGTGCATTCAAAATTTTCCCTGGTGACAAGTATGAATTCTTCCCCTTTAAATAAGGAAACTTGCCTTGCAGTCACAGCAGCTAAAAAGAGGTCACCTTTGCCTTCAAAAAGGGGTTCTTCAGGAATCTGTGTTCTGCCATCATCTCATTGTTGGGGAAAAAATGAAGATAGAGCCATGTAAAGAGATGTATTTATAACCACCATTGGTTTCATTTCAAACTGTTAGTTCCTCAATACCTGAGCCATAAAGAGCTGTAAAAGCAACTGCTTGCAAGAAGCCCTTGCACTGTCCCATGAGCACTCATAGCTACTTATTTATGATGGAGATCATGGAAGAAGAGCAGAGAAAATTGCATTTACTCAGATTCCTTGAAGCAATTTTTTCTCTGTAAGAACTGAGCATTAATTTATCGTGTAAATACAATTTAGGGTCACTCTTTGAAGCAGAGGTGATTACTCAAGGATGGAAGTATAAGCTGTTATATGCATTGAACTGACAGAACGATGTGTTCACAGAACCAGGTACAATCCGTGCTTTAATGCCCAAGTCAGGCACAGGGATCTCAGCGAGTACAATTTAAAAAGTAATTGAAACATCAATATATATCTCCACATTACTTTACTTGCAGCCAGACCATTATTGTAGTACATGTCAACTGAGCTGTCCAAGAGATCTTACGTGAGTGCATTGAACAATCCATGTTGGCAAAACAGGCTCAGACTGCACATGCACAGCTCACACCATGGCCAGAACGGCTCTCAAGGGGTGCCTGGAATTACTACAGAAAATTCATCCCCCAAAACCCATGCACAGTACCTTAAATGGAGTTGCAGAAATAACATAAGGCAGTGACTAGAGGGTGCATTATTTAGGATGGTTCCAGTTGCCCAAATTCTCCCCAAAACCATAATGCTTTCATGGGGCAACCTGCAGGCAACAGGCTGGGGAGGTGGTGCCTGGAGCCCAGAACCCCCTATGGTCTTCTGGGCCCCACTGCAGTACAAATACTAAACAGTAGTAAATAAGCTGCATTTCTAATGTGAGCATCTTTTATTTTCTTTTTTTTTTTTGGAATGTAGTTTGTTGATGAAGACTCCATGACAGGAGAAAGAGTCACTTATAAATATTTATCATCAGTTATTTTTTCTATTCTCAAGAAAGAATATTCTATTTGCTGAGAAAACAGAGTCTCATTAGACTCTGCAGAAACCAATTATATGATGCTCATCATCTTTCAACTTTCATAGGTTCTTAATTGCTGTGGGAGAAACAGTTGTTGTTAAATAGCTATTTTTATATGATCCAGATATTATGACTGTTGAACCAATAAAATGCACAGTATATTTATACCATTGCTCTTAAACTTTTTATCTTCCTGGATTATTGATGTGGTCCTTGCAAACTGTCCAGTTAGCAAGATGGATACAATTAAAGTAAAATGGATGGAATAATAAGTTTATATGTGCTGTACAAAACCCCACAGGCATACGCAGATCCCTTGTGCATCCTCATCCCTCTCAGGTAAACCAGGGAAGATTCCAAAGGTGTGCTGCAGCTTGAAACTATAATTCCTCCCAGCTGAATTGCTTCAGGCTCTAAAAATTCAGGAGTTCATTAAAAACATCATAACATCTAAAAATAATTGGTAAATGATAGTTTTGAAGGTGGCAGACTCTTAAATTGCCTTCTGAATTTTGGCCCTGCAGCTTTGCATGTTCAGCTTTCTTTTTGGAGTCTGTTAGTGCACTGAATATTTACTCCTTTCCTGTCCCTTAATGAAAGCTGAAGTTCTCATGAAACATCACAACTAAATAACTTCGTATCACCTCACCAAAACCAAGTGCAAAAAGTCCTTTAGATTTTAAATTAGTGACTAACAAACATGGAAGAGTCACTGGCAACTTTGGAATAGGATACACCAGAATGGAGGTTATTCATCCAACCCCTCTGAGATGTCTGTTACTGTTTCTTAAGGAAGAGCTGAGGAAGTCAGGCTGTTCTGAGCCACAAATGCCCTTGGAATCCTGCTGATGGAGCTGCATAAACATGGCTTGTTCTCCAGCCCCACTGGAAGAACACAGAGCTTTCTTCCTAAAGAGTTGAAGGTAAAAGAGGATCTTGAGGTTCCCCAAACAGATCCACAATTGATGCAATTGGGCTAATCAGAAAAACTGAATTTATGGAATGGACATGCAAAAATAAGAGAAAAAGAAGCATAAAGAAGCCAAAAAGAGCCAAAGGCTTTGCTCAGCTGAGAGCATTTTCCAGGTCCTTAAGGAATAATCAGTGCTCCCAGCAGGGAAGCCTCACCTTGTCCTACCTGAACAAGTGACATTCACCATCAGAGTACATTAGAGAGGATGAGCTGGGAGGGAGTGTGATAAATTGCTGTAATTAAAGAAAGAAAAAGACACCAAATTAGCTGTCAAAGAGCAGGACTGCAAAAGTGCACCTGGGATGAGACGATGCACAGGGTGAGGCAGAGCTTGGGATACTCCAGGCAGTAAAAGCACAGGAGATCCCCAAACATCCTTTGGGTGCTTCTGTCACCCCTGGGGTATTAATCCAGCCTGCAGCACTCCCCATCCTCCTTTCACAGCCTCTGCAGGGCAGAGCTTCCCTTTGCTTTTCAGACTGTTGTATAATGCTGTGTGTAAATGACACCTGCAGCAAGAGGAGTGAGTTGACACTACTGAGGGCTTTGTAAGGCTCTGCAGGGTGCTCTGGGATGCCAGTTGTGGCACTCAACTGAGAGCTTAATATTGCTGTACCCCTGCCTGCAAATGATGGTTGCTAGGAGGCAAATATCACATTGAGAAACCTGAAGGGAAGTAACAATTTCAGGTCCAGTTTGGGGCTCATTGAAGTCTTTCTGTTGATTTTAAATAGGGTGTGAGGCAGCCTTTAGCAAAGGTAGTGGAATTTTTTTGAGGAAGCAAAAATGGATGTCACCCAAATGACTCCAGGTAACAAGGATGGACAACAATGGGCCATTGGAAAGAAAGAATTACTTGGAAAAATGAAAGGCATCAGCAAAGAGCTTCAGTGAACAAAACCCCACCAGACAAAGAATCTTTCTGGGAAAAGCTAACAATGAAAACTGGTATAAAACATATTATTCCTAGGCTCCTCTCACGCCAGGGTTAAATTTGGCAGGGCCACTGGGGTTTTTCCACATGGCCATTCTCTCTCTACCAGTAAAGCTGTACCAAATTGCTTCTGCACTTTGTCCTTCCTCCTCTCCTACTGTGGAACCTTGCAGTGATTTTAGGTGTTGATCTGGGCTATAGGAGGTTTAAAGTTCACTGGATGGGGCCAGGGGAAGTTTTCTGGCATGTGGTGTGAAGCCATTGCAGCACTGGTCTGGACCCCTCTCCACTGTGTGCACAAAAACACCCCAGGAGCCCTGAAACACGGCAGCTGTTCTGTGCAAACACAAAAGAGAATAAAAGAACTCTCAAAGTGGAAAAAAACCCCATCAGACCCGGATGAAACACAGTCAAATAAACCAAACCTCTCCCTGCCTACTGTACTGTTGCAGGACAAGTCCTTTTGTTCCACAGTCCCTAACAGCTCCCTATTAGCAGAGCCCCACATGGGCTCTCTCTCCTCATCCCAGCTGAGGTTTGGCAGGTTTTTGGCTCTTTTCTGGCAACTCCAGCACTGCTCATGTTACGGACTTCCTGGGAGCTGGGAGCATTGCCCAGCAAGGCAACTCCTTTATTTTGGGGAAGGACAGAGCTCCATCTCTCTGGTGGGGTGTCCCTGAGTCAGTGAGCAGGACATTGCAGCCACACAAACCACTGCAGCCAAACACCTGCAATTAGTAGAACAATGTCCCCCAGGTCTCCTACCATCCCGGCTAACCCAGATCTCAGGTGGGGGTGATCTACCAGCCATATCCATGTGGACACCTCCATTCCTCTTTCCTTTACCTGACCTGCCTTGCTGTGAGTGCTCAGGGCTGGGGACAGTGTGACACACACCTGGCACAATGTGCAATACACTCTGACCAGCCCAGGCAGTGCAAGGTTTAATAATCTCCACTGGCATCATAGGGTGGGGTTTTTTGCTGTTATTAGTTTGTTTATCTGTTCTCACTAAGAAGACAACACAGCGAAATCAGATCAGTCTGCAGTAAGACGTGGGGGGTTTGTGTGATTGTTTCCATAGGAGCTGCATGGGGATAAAAGCATACTGCAAAACAGGGGAAAACAGTGTTTTCATCACCTTCAGGAGCTCCCTGGTGGAGTATAAGAGTCTGCTCACTGCCGAGGTATTCACACCTACTCTGGTCCTCTAGGGAGGATAATTTCCACTGGGTTTGGCTGTGCTCAATAAAAAAGACACCTCTTTTTTGCTAGTGAAAGAAAACAACTCCCCAAAACAGAAAAATGCATCACTGTGATCCTCACTCCGAGTGCTAACGTGGCTAAGCAAAGTCACAGGGAGCATCTACCAGCTGAGGAATGGTCCTCTCATCTCAAACACAATACAGTCTTAAATACCCTCACCAAAGAGCAAGGAACGATTAATGCTGACAGTCCAAAAAGGGATAAAAATGCAATTCTGTCTCCCAATAAAACCTGATAAGTGATTTTTAGCAGGCATGATATGTGATTCCTTGCTCAGCCATATTCATATATTTGCACAAAAAATGTAGATTAGATGATTCAGGGTCTAGAAAATTAAAACCTTCACATCATGGGTGGAAGATTGAATCACAAAAGTCACCAGTCAGGGACTGACAGGATCCAAACTTTGCAGTGCAAACTCAACTTGACGTTCCCAGCTGTATGCAGTCATCTCACCTGCACATCATTGGTTGCTGCTGTGACCTCCCTCAGATGCCTATTACCTGGAATTTGCTCAGGTATAACAATAAGCCAGGAGAGTCTTTACCTTAACAAACCTATAAAGTGGCCAACAAACTTGAATCAAGTTGTTTTAAATAAACAATTTTTAAAAATTTTTTTTAAATTTTGTGAATGGAAAAATGGAAGTGAATTTTTAATGATCCCAGATCCAAGGAAACCTACTCTTTGTGATGGTTTCAGCTGGGGTAGAGTTAATTTTCTTCACAGTGCCTGGTGCAGGGCTCTGTGTTGGACAACACAGGGTTGGTAATATATTTTTGTTGTTGCTGAGCAGGACTTACACAGAGCCAAAGCCTTTTCTGCTTTTTGTACTGCCACACTGGTGAGGAAGTTGGGGGTGCTTGGGAGTAGACATAGCCAGGGCAGGTGACCCAAACAGACCAAAAGGATGTTCCAGGCCATATGGCATCATGCTCGTATAGAAAGCTGGGGGAAGAAGGAGGAAGGGAAAGGACAGGTTTGGAGTGATGGTCTTTGTCTTCCCAGGTCACTGTAATGTGTGATGGGGCCCTGCTCTCATGGAGATGGTGGAACACCTGCCTGCCCACGGGAGCAGTGAATTAATTATTTGTTTTACTTTGCCTGGGTGCTTTGGTTTTGCTTTCCTGATTAAACTGTCTTTATCTCAACCCACACGTTTCCTGGCTTTTAGCCTTCCAATTCTCTCCCTTATCCTGCTGGTGGGGGAGTGAGTGAGCAGCTGCCTGGGGCTTGGCTGCTGGCTGGGGTGAAACCATGACACTGCTGGAGACATCCAGTAATTCACACACGTAACAGAAGACCCAAACCTTTGTCCCACCAGCGCTACTGTTCCACTACCCTGATCTGAATTTCCCTGCACCTGATGGACTGGGAAGCTGCAAGAGAGCAGACCATTGCCTGTTCTCCAGCTCAGCTGTCCCGGAGCTCCAAATCCCACCAAACTCAATTGCTGCTATCCTAAGAAAAAAATATAAGTGGCAAAGCAGAGTCTCCTAAATAGGAATTATATTAGATTGATTAAGATAGCTATTGTGTGTCAATTTATTTAAATATAAATGGATTATTTGGAATGTGTTCATTGAAGACTAACAGCTCCTGAATGCAATACAGATACATGGCTAATTATAAAGTCAAGCAGCCATTATTAATGTTTCTAATGATCAATTTGTATTCCAACAACATACAATCATCAACTTTAAAGCTCCAACAGTCACAGTAATTGGGAGAAGAGACTGTGCTCTATGCAGAAAGCAAACAGCCAACTAGTGCCTGCCTGGAATAAGAGGTAAAAAGTTGGGTTTTCAGGGCCCACACTAAGGCCTGAGAGCTGATAGTTGGATGAAGGCCGGAGGGGTTTTTCTTTCTTGGTAGGCACAGCCTGGAGGACGTTGACTGAAAAGATGACAGAAATGTTGCCGGAAGGGGGATACATGCAAGGGTCTGTAAGGCTGCAGACTCTAGGCATGATGAGAGACCTTAATACAATCCCAGAGGGACAGAGAGGCAATAGGACAAGCAGTCCCTGCGTACAAATAAAATGTACTCAGTTAGATACACTTAAAATCCCTAAATTTTTCATGGAAAAACAGATCAGTTATAATTTTCATTCTGCATGTCAGTCAAAGAAGCAGCGATAATTTAATACACTGCACTTGCAATTCTGTGCAACTGGAGCATCATGTGGCTGGGTCACTGCCAGGAGGAAAGTGAACATGCTTTTCTGAAGAGACCATCTCTGGAAGTAAATTTGGGCCAAATTAGATTTATTGAGCACTGGCACACTTCAAGGCCTGTGGAGAGGACTTCTCCCACCAGGCCAAGGGGCTTTACCCAAAGGCATCTTGCTGAGGTTTCAGGGCCAAGGCTCACATGTGGATGTTGGGACTTTGGTGGAAATTGAGTACCCGAGCCCCTCCATGCACAGGGACCCTCATCCCTCATCATGGCCCTGGACCTGACTTTCAACTGGGACCCTGTGAAGTGTAGTGGTAGGGAGAGCAGGAGGCAGGAGCTTGTGGGTGGGCTCAGCCTCTGTCCATCCCATTGCCAAAGAACCCAGACGGACCATTCACAGCAAACCCCTCAGCACAGCCTTGCAGGGAGCTGCATCTGAGAGCTCAGAGCTAGGCTGGCAGTGGGGCTCGGGCAGAACAGCACTGAGGACTTCCATTTGCCTTCTCCCTCTTGCAGAAGGATGCACAGCCTTCCCTGCATCATAGAGGGGATGGGATTCTTTGCAGCAGCTTTCTGGTACAGGCTGGAAAAGTCTTGGGGCAGGTGTACATTTTGGATTTAGGCTTAGAGCTAGCTCCAAGTGCTATTCTCACCCTGATGTATGAACCAAGTGCTTCTCCCCCCAGATCTTAAAATTCACTGCAAAAGCAAAGGTGGGATGCAGTGCAGGGTGGTACCAGGCAATCAGTGGAAGGAAAGGGAACAGGGAAAGGAGGTGCCCTGCCCCTGCCCCTCTTGGCACATTCTTCCCACCACTCCAATTGTCCAGGTCTCATGAGAGAGGCCACCACAGGGAAATCAGCCCTTAAGGGCATCTCAGCAGAGGAACTGGTGTCCAAGAAAGACTTTGGAGTGAAGTTTTGGGATGTCTCTCCCAGTTATAGCCCAAAACACTGCAAAAGGAAAGAGACCAATTTTTTTCCTGGCAGAAACAACTTCTGCCACAACCTGCTGGGCACTCAACATTCCCAACATCACAGAAAAAAAAAATCACACCAGGGTTAATACATTTTTCCAGTCAAGACAAATGTTGTATTTAATCACCTTCTTATCACTCACTAGACATTGGCAAATAAATTCAGGCCTAAGTTTCAAGTTCATCAGAAGTCTTCCACCAGAAAACATTGATTAGATGTAATATGCTCCATGGAGACATATTGATTCTGTCTGGTCTTTGCGTATTAACCATGTCTGGCTTTTTACATGTCCCTCTTCCCTGCTTTTCTGGCTTCACCACTGCATACTTTTTGACGTGCACAGCCATGTGGCTCCTGGGATACACTCACAGGTCCCAAAATCCACAGCATCCCTCTGCCCAGGCTGCCTTTCACTGGGACAGAGGAGCTCAAAGCAAAGGCTCAGTAAAGCAGTGCTGTCACTGGGAGATGAAAATGCGGAAGGGGTTGAGCCTGGTAACACCTCTGCAAAACAGAATTTGAGGCCTTGAAGAACACAGCTTCTTTGTGGACTTAGAACCAGTCCCATCATGAAAGAGGGAGGAGATTGTAGAGATCATGGGGCAAGAAGGCTGGGAAGGACCTCAGCTGAGCACTTTTGGACTGTAGCACACCCTTGCCCCAAGAATCAGCTCCACCTCAACTCTCTCAATGCATGTTAGTCCAACATGTCCTAAAAGCTTTCCAAAGGCTGTATGGTCTTTCCCAGGAATTTCTCAGGACTCTTTGCCAGCCTTTTCACCAGGATCCTTCTGGCACCCAGACTGACATGGCTCAGCTCCCACTGTGTTCTCCTTCCCTGTGCATTGTGGTGAGGGAGTGGACCCAGCACAGCCCCACTGATGAGGGCAGCACAGCCCAGCATCCCCAGCCCTCCTGCCTCGAGCCCCCAGACAACTCCCAGACCCAACTCACAGGGCAGGATGTCACGTTTGCCTTTGCTTTGTTTTGCCAGAGGGTGGAAGGAAACTGCAGCCAGAAGCACAGTCTCCCTCTACCCTTTGATCTTCAGCCAACACAGACTGTGTCACCCAAATCTAGAAGGACAAGAATATTACTCAGAGAAAAGCTTTATGGCAATTGCTTGATGCTTCACCCATTCAGCAACTAAATCTCAACACAAATATATATCTGCCTTCTATTCTGAGACAGCGGCCCATCCTTCGGCATCCCTCGCTGCAGTGACAGCACAGCACTCAAAGTGTATTTTAGCTTTTAAGAAAGTACAGAGCTCAGAAAAACATTTCAAAGCTCCATGACTGACTAAAACAGTGTTAGTACCTGGCCAGTTGGTGTCTGATCTCTCTGCAACACAAAGAGGTGCAATTGCCATTGTCACCCCCTGCCTAAACCTCTCCTGCTTTGTTGTTTGGAATAGCAGGCAATCCCCAGCAACCTCCCCCTAATCCTCCCTCCCAGCCCTACCTGTGGACAGTCTAGCACTGCATGTGTCAGTAATGAGCTGCCATGGCCCATTCTCAGAATATCATCTTACTGCAGAAAACTAATCTCCCTCCCTTTTTATTCTTGGCAAGGCAGGAGGTTGTTCCTGCAGCTGTGCTGGAGCACCAGCCACCAGCTCAGGGGCTGGCTTCCCTTCTCAGGGACCTTTGGACAGAGGTGGAAGGGGCAGAGGGTCTCAAGAGCCAGTGCTGAGGAGCCACTGTAGTATGAAAGCAGCAGTGATTCCCTCATTTAAGAAACATCAGAACAAATTCCCAAAAACGCAGCCCTATCAGGGACAGCCTCACGATGGCTTGGACAGCAGGCACAGTATCTGACGTGTGCGGTGTGTGACAGCTGCCCTGAGTCCCCTGCACAGCACAATTCCACATGCACAGCTCCTGGTACAAGCAGAGCATTTCGAAACAGATGTGTTATGAATTGATAAGGTGTCAAATAGTTCTGACGCTGTCTCCAGAGATAATATCAAGACTTATATTTACGCTTCAACCCATTTTGCAACTGCAAATCCCCAGCCAGCTGACACCCCATGCAGCAGCTGGGGGTCTGAGGAAGGTGCTGCACACCTTGTTCCACACACACCCAGCTTAGATTAGTGTATTCCACACACACTCCAGCCTCAGCAAATACTAAAACCTCTGGGTGGTTATGGTCATGGCACCTTCATCCTGCCATGGCCACTTCTCCAGTTTGCAGGGCTTTGGTTGGGCTTTGGTTACATGAGAATTTTCAAGCTGTTCCCCTTTTGCTGTCCATATGACTGCTTCATCTGTGAGTCCAATTTACCTGCATCTGCACTAGGGCAAGTATTTTCCAGGCTCAGCAGTGCAATTGTGAAGTGTAAATTCATACCAGTTTTCCTTTTCCTGAACTTTCTGTCAGTATTCCAAAGAAAAGAAAGGATGATTTCACTACCATATTTATATAAAGAGAAGTAATTAACCTCATGGCAGGACTGTGAATCTCAGATGAGCCAGCATCTCATTTAAATGATGGGCACAGCTTTTCTTACCTGCCCTGGTTATCCAGCAGAGTGATGGCAGCCACTGTGTGGTGACATTCATGCAGTGTGTGCTGAGGCTTTGGGAGAAGGCAGCAATCACCTGGAGCTGCACCAGGGCTTGATTCTCACCACCAACGCCTCTCAGCACTGGTTATGAATGCTGACGATGACGGCAAAGTGGAAGCTGAGACTTAGCTCTCATAATCATGCAGCCCAAAGCAGTTTGAATGCCTACAGAAAAAACACACTTTACAAAATCAGACACATTCAAACTGGTGTCACTTTGCAAAGGATAAGCAGATACAGAGCACTTTTAGAGCAGAAGAACAGTGACTCATCAGGTGTCAGAACAGCTTCCCAGCATCTGCGTGATTTGCACATGCTCTGGAATAGCATTTGTTTCAATCCCTGTGTTAAACTGCACCAAAGGCTGCTGTGCCTGGCAGCACCAAAAGCACACCAAGCTCCTGTGTCTGAGGCATGTTGAGCCTCAGTCAATGCTCTCCATCCTTAGCTTCCCCAGAGGCTGCCCAGGCAGGCAGACAAGCATTTTCTGGGATTCACGTGGTCAGGGAGCTGATCACCTTCCAGATTTAGAGTAGTTTGGGTTGGGAAGCGTCACTGGAAGTCACTGACCCAAGCCCTGCTCCAAGCAGGACTCACTTCAAAGGGGGATTGGGTTGCTCAGGGCCTCCTGCAAAGTATCTGAATATCTCCAGGATCCCAGGGTCTTTCTTCCTAGCATTTGGTCACGTCCATTGTGAAAATGTTTTCCCACTTGTCTACTTGCAATTTCTTCTGCTGCTATTCATGCCTATTGTCTTTCTGGATAAACTCTTAACCTCCACAATTTATTCTGCTATTGAAAGATGAAATGGTCTACCAGGAAAGTTTTTCAAATGATAGGAACTAGTCACATTGTTCAAATAGGGTGAAATGTAGAACAGTGACAGAGGACTCAGGATTTTTGTGATTGCCCTCTCCAGCTATGTGTGGCAAAGCAGCTTCCAGCAAAGCATTCCCCACTGCAGCAAGTGTGGCACAGGAGAGTCACACACCCCATGGAGCACACAGAGAGCCAGCCCATGAGGCAAGCACTGATTTCTGTTGATGGGGTAACTCAGCATTACTTAACTATTCACCAGCCTCTACTAAATGGCCATCTTGAGTCTTTGGTGATTGCCACTAGAGAAGTAAAACTGAGTGGGATTCTTGGCCCATTTAGTCACCCCACTTGTGTGACTCTCCCAAACTGCCAGAACTGTTGTATCTGTGGTAAAGCCATGCCAGCGTTCAGCCAGGATTCATCTCACCTCACACTCTGCCCCAACTATCTGATCATCTCTGTTGGTTTTGCACAGCCTGATTTTTTGTAGTGGGAGGGGCACAGAGAAGCTGCTGGAAGCTTCCACCATGTCCAGGAGAGCCAATCCCTGATGGCTCTGAGGATGGACATGGTGCTGGCTAAGGCTGGGTCAATTAGAGAGGTTGGTAATGCCTCTGTGATGACAGATTTAAGAAGAAAATCAAAACGAAGTGCGGCATGTAGAGTTTCAGTTCCAGTCAGAGAAGAGGAGAAGATGAGAACATGTGAGGGAAACAACATGGAGATCCCAAGGGCAGTGCAGAAGGAGGGACAGGAGGTGCTCCAGGTGCTGGAGCCGAGATTCCTCTGCAGGCCATGGTGAGGACCATGGGGAAGCAGCTGTGCCCCTGCAGCTCATGGGATCCATGGGGGATGCAGAGATCCACCCACAGCTCATGGGGTCCACGGGGGATGCAGAGATCCACCCACAGCTCATGGGGTCCACGGGGGATGCAGAGATCCACCCACAGCCCGTGGGGGAGGTGCCCACGCTGGAGGGTGGATGCCTGGATGGCTGTGATCCAGTGGGAGACCTGGTGGAGAGAGAGGCTCTGCTCCCAGGCTGGAGCAGCCCGTCCTTGGAGGACTGACCCCGTGGAGGAGTGACCCACTCTGCAGCAGTTTGGGAGCACTGTGTGCCCAGAGGAGGGACTCACAGTGCAGGAGTTTTGAGAGGACTGCTACTTGTGACAGTGGAATCATGTTGGAGAACTGTCTCCCATGGGAAGGGACCCCACGGTCTCACAGGGGAACGGACTCCACTCCCTGAGCAGTGGAAGAAAATCTCAGGTGATTAACTGACCAAACCCCCACGCCCTGTCCCCTGCGCTCTTGGTGGGAAGGAGGGAGGGGTAGGGGGAAGAAAAGGTGTTTTAAGATCTCATTTACTTCTCATTATCCTTCTCTGATTTTGTTAGTAATAAATTCACTTTGTACCTTTAAGCTGAGCCTGTTTTACACTTGGAGTGTTTTCTCCCAGTCCTTAACTCATAAACCTTCCATTAATTTTTTTTCTCTCCTCTGCCCAGCTGTGGGAGGGGAGGGTGAGAGAGAGAACTTTCCTGGGTGCCTGGTGTTTGGCCAGTGTCAAACCACAACATCATCCCGTGGGAAGAGGAGTCACCCCTATGCAAAATGCCTGCAAAATTCAAACAACTCCTACAGAAAATGTGGTGTTGCAGTACCATTCTGTAGAAATCTATCCACTCTCCTCACCCTTGTTGGAATGCAGACTGCTTCCTTCAGAAGACAGCTTGGGCAGACAGGACGCCTGGCAGCATACTTAGAGCTGCCTGTTTACTCAAGATACAAACTTCCTAGAAATAGGTTAATTACTTTTCTTTAATTACACATTCTCTTATTAAATGCCAATAATATAAGGGAATGTCTGCCCCAGAGGTAAGATTATGCCACCTTCATAATGTGGCTTTTTGGGAGAGCAAATAAACATCTCAGCCATTTTAAAATACAAATTTTTCATTCATGAGAGCAATAAATAATGCAAACAGGATGGGTGGTTACAATGACATTATCACCTCGTCATTGCACCCTGGGCATGAATTTGTGACACTATAACCTCAGGCTCTTTGATAAATTATTGCCCATCACCATCCTGTCTAACACAGGGGAACAGATGAGCACTGGAAGGAATTTATGGTTGCAGTTGCAGTACTTTGGGGCTGTAGTACAATTACTGGAGTTATTGCTGAAGCAGAGAGTGATGCAGGAAACAAAGGGAAAGTCTGCATCCTCCTGGGAGGTAATGTGTAAAGAAACCTCAACAAGTATACCCCGTGGGGGGATTTCCTACCCTGCAAGTATTTAAACTGCTAATTAATTCCTATTAAAACAAGGTCTTTTGTGTACATCAAAAAATGGTGCCTGAGGCTTTGAGCCTGCAGTGGGATCTCCCAGGACTTTGCACCAGCTGAGCCTGACAGCCTCGGCTGAGAGGATGAAGCACTTCAGTGGTCTCCATTTTGGGGCTGGAGCTCTGTGCTCATGTCCGTGGCTCAAGATCATTCCCAAGCATGATACAACGACCAGAAAACCAGAGAGCACAAAAGCAACCAGCCTCCAGGCACAAATAAATTATGTATGCCTGTGCTCAACCCTTATTTTGCGTGTGCAGCAATACATGTTTCGAGATAAGCCACCACAGCTACACATAAAACCTTCGCTTTTAACATCATGCTTCCTTGAAAATGGGGGAAAAGTTAGAGATAACTCACACTCTCAGATCATTCATGAAAAACCAGAGGTTGACAAAGGAGCCTCAGAGGCCAGAGTGCTCTGGGTAAAACAGGACTATGCTGTGAAAGATCAGGTACCAGTATTCTTCTGGGGATGTGATGCCTGTTTTGTGGAAAGGTTCCTCTTCCCATCCCTCCCCTCCTTGGGAGGAAATAATCAGTTTCATACCCTCACAGTTGTTCCCATGCATAATACTTCTTTTTAATCTTTTTCTCATGTATTGCCCCAAAAAAGTCACTAACAATGAGCTTGTCTTTTACTGTCAAGGGTGGCCAGACCCTGAGTTGGACTGGTCAGTTTGTTCCTGCAGGTGCTGGGTGAGGGTACAGGGCACAAAGACTCCAGCAGTTCCATCAAACACATGGGAGCTGGGACATGTCACCCCAGCCATGCCAGGGAAGGGCCTTGGTAAAGGACTGGCGCTCCTGCCCTGCTGAACAAGGTAACAAGCAGCAGCTCTGCTAAGAGCTGCAGCAAGGGCCATAAATGGGACCCTGTGGCCAAGGCAGGATGGCAAATCCCAGTGGGCAGGGACAGACACATGCTGCAAGTCACAGCAAAGCCCCATGGGGGCCAGGGGGGCTGTTGGTACCCTGGAGTAAGACTGCTGCCCCACATGCCACGCCCAGCAGTGCCGCATGGCAGCTGTTGCTGATCCTGGCAAAGACGGCGGTTCAGGATGTTGGCCACCACTTCCAGCGCCCAGCCCCGGGTGGGAGCTGCCCTCACCTCACACAACTCTTCATCGATAGGCAAAATTAACAAGCCATGAACTGTTGCGGTGTTAATCGCACCCTTGTGCGACTCAATCCAACCTAACACTGCCCTCTTGTGCTGCAACACATAAGGGGCCTTTCCTGGGAGGTGACTGGCTCATTTTTTAATTGGAGGGAGGGGCGATCTATGAAACCACTTCTACCCAGGTGGTTGTAACGCAGTGCCAATTTCCTCCCAAGAGGCCAGATCATCTCAATCTCTTGTCATTCTAAAAGCATGGGTGTCCTGCACAGCCTACGCTACCCATCCACTCACTCCAGGGAGATTTAAACGACTGGTAAAAGTAGTAAAATCAAAGGGAAAATAACAATATAACCCCAACTCAAGGTGTCTGAACAACAGAAAAGAGAAAAAATAGAAAACTGCACAGTTATGAAAGCACTTTGCCTCACATAGGCTGTGTAAAAATTCTTAAAGCACTGGTTAATGACAGAAATCAGCATTTAATAAATACTCTGTTAAAATTTAGTTCTGTAGAGTCACATAACCGAAGCATTAAAAAAAAATCCATCATGATTAATGTTTTACCTAGAAAGAGCTACAAGCAGCTCAGTAGTCATAGGCAATAGCAGGTCTGAAGCTCTCCCTCCACACAGTCTTCAGTAGACTTTAGGGAGGGAATGGTCAAGATACACATTTAGTCATTTATTATCACAGGAGCCCCAATGGGTAGCTCAGTATTTCTGCTGGAGATAAAAACCTCAGTAGTACTGCCACACCTTTGAGATGAAATGCCATCCCTGAAGTCATCCACTGCTTCACCCTCCCGAAGGATGCTTGTACCCCATGCCACCCACTGTCCTTCCTCCTGGTCTCTGGGAACAGAACTGGAATCAATGGGACAACCCATGGAGAGAGGCTGCAGAAATGCAAAGGCACAGGACTGTGCACCATCTCTCTATCTGCACTTCAGGATCTCTCCCTGTGCTTTTACAGCTCATTTCAAGTGGCTGCAAATATCACTCATGTCTTCTGCAAAAGGGACATGGATCAGGTATGATTTTGTTTCAGTATTTATCAGACCTGCCTTGGACAGCACTTAATACCTGACAGAAATGGTCACTTAAGAAACTTATTTTCAGAAATCTGTGTGTGCTGTGCAGTAGCCAGCACTGAAGCAGTAAGACATTAGAAACTCACTGGAGGAGAAGGAATGATGGTCACAGAGGAGATAGTCACAGAAAATCTGATCATCTTACAAGGAAGAAGAAGTTTTTCTGACACAACACTGATTCATTCCTGGGTATTGCTATTTAATGGATTAGTTACATAGGCAGAAAGGAAAAAAACAGAGAGAAAATAAAATGGGTGCCAAGATACAGACACTGACATCCTGCATCATTTCCTAATTGATTTTAGAACAGTCTGTCCCTCTGCAGCTGCACACTCAGGCGTGGGGTTGACCCTGGGTTGTCACGCCATAAGCTCTAACGCGTTCACCTGTCATCCAGGGCAAGGCTGCCCATGTTGACCTGCACAAACATTTTCTTAAGTTGAAACCTTTGTCCCTGGATCCTTTGTAGAAGGGGGATAAACATTCGTTCACAAGGGGAAAGGACTGTAAGAGCACTTCAATCAACGGCCTGTGAAATATGTAATCACTGAAGCTTATGCTGGCTGAAACAGGATGAAGCTCATTTGCTGCAGTACAAAGCTATAGGGGGAAAAAGCATCTTCTAAATTGGATTTAAAATCCAGCTCTTTGCTCCCCTCTTGCTGTGATAGCAGAGCTGACAGTGGATGATCACAGGATGGAGGCAGGTCGTTTTTGTTGTTTGCCCCCAGTTTGTGAGACCTGCTCACAGTTTTTTGGCTGGCAGGAAGTGGAGAGCAGTCTTCCCTGGCATCTCCCAAATTAAATATTAAAAATGTTTATGTTAGGGAGAGATGTGGCTGAGGATTTGGGAAGCTCTTCAGACATTATTAAAATGCACTAAGTGGTTTGCTGGCAATTATCTACTATTGTCACAGACACAGGAAGGATCTGGTATGTCAGAAACCCCTGCATGAATTTTTCTAAATTAAACCTAAAGAAGAAAAGATGACACAAGTTTTTTGACCTGGAAACTTGACATTTTAGAGTTGGCATCTCTTACTAAGTATTTATAAGAAAACTTCCCAGGAAAACATCGACAAACTATTTTGTGAAGCTTTTCCTGGGCAGAGTTTAAGGTGTCCTAATGTGAACTGATTTAAAACTTCTGCATTCTTCTTTTTCTGACAGACAAGAGCAGAAACTTCTTCCAGAGTTACCAGAACCCTTATTATACCAGCAAGATTGATTCTTCTGATAAACCAGTTAAAGCAAATCACAGCATTGGATGAGAACAGAGCAGAGTGACCTGCCTGCCTAAGATTTAGTCCCAATAAAGCTGATGACATATTGAAGGGTTGTTGAAGCCCTGACTAATATTGTATTTTCTTTTCCAGTGGAGGGTGTCTTGATGTCACAAGCTGCACTGTGGCGGTTTGTGGATCCTCAGCTGACAGAAAGGGTTTTTCAACAGCAATGCCCTGCAATGCTTCCCATTACCTGCTGCTGACTTCAGCGAGTGAGAACACTAAAGTATTTGTTCACAAGAGTAGCATTCATCTGGTCAGGACTGGAGTCTGTAATGTATTTTTCCTGAGGCTACACCTTAAGGCACTCTAAAAATGGTAGGGAGTGAGGATACCTACTTATTAAGTATGGTAGGATTTTTTTTATTCAAGGAAGTTTAAAAAAAACTCTCCCCAAAACTAACCTGTGCTTCACTGCCTATACCAAGTGCTTGTGGTTTTTCCAAACAGACTCTTGGCCAACAGTGGGGACTGTGAGAAATCATTGAAAAGGCAGGACAAAGGGCTAAAATTGTTATTATTGCCCAGAGCAGATTTACTCTGGAAATGAGAAATAGGTTTATAAGCATTCTATGCTGGAACTTCTTTCAGCTTTGCAAGGAAGTTGCTTTATATTAAAGACTGTTTCATTTACAAAGGGGTTTATGGTGTGCTTGCCTATGGTAGCAGGGGATGGGACTTGCTGAGCCTGAGGTCACCTGTGGCCACAAAAGTGGTTCTGCCTCCTAAAATTGAGAATGTCTGAGGATTTCTCCCAGACAAGAGCTGCCAGGAACTAGGGCTCTGGCTGGCCTTGGACTGCTGGAGTCTATCTGTCCAGTGTGCCCAAGACACGAGGGTGGAAAGCTGTCTTCCTCTGGAAAAGAGTCATCATTGGCAGCCAGGTGCTGGGCTGGAAATGGGCTCAGGTAAGGGTTAGGGTTAGGGTTAGGGTTGAGAGAGTTAAAGATCCTACAGCTCCAGGGACACTTCGGGCTGGAAAATGCACTTCAAGATGATCCTGGCAGGGCCACAACGTTGCTGCTCCTACATCTTTCTGAATGTGGAGCATCCATGGTGATGGGGTTATGGTAAGTGGCAGGGTTAGCAGTAGGGGTCGTGTTTAGTGTCGTGGTTACGGTTGTGCTTAGATTAATTGGTAAGGGTAGTGAACAGCTTTGCTTCCTGTGGAAAAGAGCCATCATTGGCAGCCAGGTGCCCGAGGCCTAAAATGGACCGTTGGTGCTGTCGTCTGACTTTCCATATTATTATAGTTTCCATGTTCACTTGATGGGGAAGAAACCCACATCAACAATTACCAGTCCTTGCAAAGATCCTTCAGCTTCACCTTCTCAGGTCTTGGATCTGCTGTCAGAACTGGATTTGTTTTGTGCTTGAGTGCCTGGGAAGGTTTTCTTTATCAAATATATTGGCAGAGTGTGTGGGTGTGGGACCCCTTTGGCTTTCCAGGAGCTGGTGAAGCTGAGATGAGGTTGCAGCTCCTGTGGGGATCAGCCCCTCACTGCACTGTAGGGTGGTTTCCCTCCACCGTGTCACTTTGGGGACCACAGCATCCAACATGGATCATGGATCAGCCCAGAGAGAACCCATCACTTCTTTACCTTGGCACATAAAAAGAAACAACAACTAAACTAGACCAGCAATTTGGTACAAAGATTTTTTTCTAAATTGAATTGTTCTCTGATAAAGATGAAGAGGAAAATAAAAAGAGAAAGGAGGTCTCTTCCTATGTCCAGCCTTCCCCAATTTCTTCATATCTTATTTATTAACGGTCATACCAGCTCCTTAGCTATCTTCATTTTCTTGGGAACAGCTGTTTTGCCTGTTAAAGAAAACAAAGTAATATTAAAAAAGAAAAGTGGAAGTATGATAAAGATAAACACAAAGACTTCAAGGTTCTCAGTAAATACAGACCTCTATTGCGTATGTGCAATCAATAAGGTCACTTGTGTAGTAACTCATAACAAAGAACAGTTGACAATGTGTTATTTTTCTGCTGGAAAATATAATGTGAGGCTGAGCATGCTAATGACTTTTGGAAACAGGCAATGACAAAGATTGATTAATATCAGTTGACAGCCTGTTCCACATCTCTGAAGCAGGAATAGCAGTGATTGATTTGCCAAAATGTGGGGCACAGGCTTTAGCTAATAGAGAGGCTACATCTGAAGTCAGTCCGGTTTCAGAAACACCATTTAGGTGCCAAATGTGTATCAGTAATTAAAAGCTTACAGGAAAAAACAGAAGTGTAGCAGTATTTTCAAAAGGCACAAATTTCAACCAATTTTTTTCAATGTCTAATTACCTTTACAAACATAAACCTGTAGCCTGATGAGTTCAGGATCAGAAAGCTACATAAAATGCAGAAACGAAAAATAGCAGGGGGGAGGAGAGAAACCAGCATAGTAGCATAGTTATTTTCTAAAAATCAGAGAGAGACATCATTAACATCTTAAAGCAGGAGGTTTCGATGATGAAACCACCACCTAATGTGAACTACTAAAGAATCACTTTCTGTCATGAAGGACAAGGTGAACAAACAGCCATGACAGTTTGTAGGGCTGCATGCTCACCACCCAGGTTGCTAGGGCAATACCAGAGGAATATTGCACCCCAGGCCAACAGGGATCCCCACATTTTTAGTCAGTGCCATATTTGACAGAACATGATCCAGAAATGGAAATAAGTGGGGAAGAGAAGTAATCCCATCCTTACTGGATGTGAAGTCCTGTTCAAAGCTTGACCCATCCTTCCCATTTCTCCTCACATTATCAAGTTCAGCTCAAGAGCCCTGAGCATTGGAAAAGCCAGACCAGTAAGCAAATATCTATATTCATGCTTCATTTATAATGGTTTTGTCCATCACAACATGTAGGAGAGAGCAGGAGAGAAGGGTGGAAAGTTTCATGACAGATGTCTACCAAAGTGCTGGTCTTCATTATGGATGTGGTCATGTGTGAAGAGCTGGGTTAGCTGACACCCTGCTGGCTGCTCTGCTCAGAATGGATCAAATTGCAGCAGGCACTGTCAGCTAATTGCAATTAAAACCTCACTGCTAATCAAAGCAGAGCCTCTAAAGCAATTCCATCACCTGTCTCAGCCTGCTGCAGCCATTGCCTGTGCAGTGCAAGGCACCACCTCTGTGGTATCTCCCATGACAGACTGAAAGCTGCACAGTGCAGCTTGAATGAGGACAAGAAGGTGTTAAGATAAACAACAGCAAAACTGCAGGCATTTTCACAGAGCGCAGGATCTGTGAAAAAGTGGACAAGCGTTTGACTAGGGAAGCATGGGGATTTCCTGGGCTTCATTCCAAAATGCATTTTTAAATACAAATGGTGTTACTTTATTATGTTATTTTTCATAGGGGAGCTCATGGAGAATCCAGCAGGCTCCTGAGAAACTGAGAATGTGAGCATCCCTTTCGAATCAGACCTTTCAGGCAGGGTCTGAGTTTGGGGATCTATGACGCTTTGAATTAAATTACATTTATGAAGATGCTTCCAAAAAGAAACAGAAAACCATCCTCCTCTGAGGTCAGTACATTTATAAATCATTAGTATCTACAACTGAGAGGTTTTTCTTAATAAAACAAAGTGTTCTTGTGTACAACGATAAGCCAACCTCTTAAAACAACCAGCCACCCTTAACTAGTTAAGTCTGCAAAGTGACCTCCATCCAGGGGAAGTTGTCCCTTGGACAGAGCTGTGTTGATCATGCAGTGAAGAACTGATGTGCCTGTTCCTGGGGATAGGTTACTCAGCTAAAGAACTCCCTTGCAGCAGCAGTTGTGCCAGACATGAAGCAGGGGATCTCACCTTCCTTTGGGCACCTCAGAGTAAGGCATGGAAGGCCGTAGTAGGTTATCAAAAGGCTTCCTCCGCCACCTGCAGATAAAGGCAGCTGTCTTCAAAGAGGCTTTGTTTCTCCCATCCTGGAAACCTCCATTTGTGCTAGTGGACGTGGCATTTATGAAAGGAAGAATTTGAGAAAAGCTGTAACAGCGAGTTATAGCTGGAACACTCATGGTAACAAAAAGTCTTTTTATAAAGCATAATCTGTAAGGCCAAATGTGGTTACCAGCTCCAAACACTCAAAACAGTTCATGAGGGGTATGATTCACAAAGGATTCTGTGGGAGATGCATCTTTTCTCCCAGGGCCCATCCTGACATCTCCTTGGCTCCAGTGCATGCTCTTTGCCGGTGCATTTGGATACAGAGCCTTCTCTTGTGTGCCTCTGTAGCAATGATGAATGAAGACACATGGACTCCCGTTTAGCAGTTGGAAAGAGATATGGTTTATTGCAAAAAACCAGGCCTTTTTATGCTCTAAACTTAAGCAAAACAAGCACACATTGGCAGCCTGCCACTGCAGGTGTTGCTGTTCATGCCTCCCTCCACCCAACCACCTTTCTGATCATGCAGTATCCATGTGTATCCCTAACCAATCACTGCCCCACATATGGGGTGACCACAGGCTAGAACTTTGCTGTTAGCTGAAGCTTTCCCAGAGTGGTTTCTGGTGAGCAAGGGTGAACAGAAGTGAACAGGATTTAACAAAGGTGAAGAAGGCCCTTATTCTATAAGGCTTTTCTTATCTCCCACATCTCTCCCTTCTTTGTTTAATCAATAAAACACACTAAAGATGACTATGCCATATACTACTAAATGTTTAAACTATACCCCAAAGCTGAGGTCGTCTAGGCAAGAAAATAAATCCTACAAATCACGTTCATCACATTGTTGCAGCTGTCTAGTAAGCTGCTTAAGGTTGCTGATGCTTTTATGATTTTCTATTTGCCCATTTCCAAATAATCAAATTTACTTCTAGTTATTACTATATGATCACAATGAAAGCACGTTCTCAATACAAGTGTTACACAAAAGTCTGGCCTAATTTACTGAACAGTATGAAGAAAAACATGCTTGTTGTTATTCTCAAGTAATGAAGGGCATCACTTACCAATCCCATTTGTAGCACATACTTCTCATGGTACTTTAGTTACATACCAGCAAGATAGAAGACATGCTGTTAAATGAAGTTATTGGGAACATTGCACTTTTGAAATAAAACATTTAACTTACACTTAATACAAATTATGTACAAGATCAGAAAAACCTGAACAGATTCTGAAACATTTTCAGATGTAATACGACTGAGCAAGGAGGAGGGGGAGTAACCCAGTAACAACCCTTCAAAAACACCATACCTGTGACATGAACAATATTTACATGGTATCAGCATGTGTAGCATTAGAGAGGGTGATCCATACATTTGCTCTGTCCATCTTAAGGGGTAAGACATTCGTAGTGCCTTTGCCAGTCAGGATGGTGCAACAAATGGCTGCACTCACCCCGAAGGAACCTATTTCATGTGCTGACCTGTGGAGACATAAGCATAACCCCTGCCCCATGTTAGTAGATCTAAGGGTCCTTTCTATTGCCCTGTCAACAGGTCCTTTACCATCACTGAAGGTCTGGGACGAGCCTTCATATCAAAAGAATATTGTCTTTCACATGCTATTTGGCCAACCTTATCTCAATTTAAAAAACTGAGAACACACAGGGCTTTTGCTAATCTGTCATGTGGGCATCCCAACTCCCCCCCTTTTTGTTTTTCGAGCATGGTTTTCAACTTCCTGTGGGCACATTCAACAATAGCCTGCCCAGTGGGAGAGTGGGGAATACCTGTGGTGTAGGAGACACCCCATTGTTGTAAGAACTGGCGAGTCCATTCAGAAGTATAGGCAGGCCCATTGTCTGTTTTAACAGTGTCCAGAAGGCCTAAAGTGGCCAAGCAGGTGAGCCAGTGCTTAGTGACATCATGGGCCTTCTCTCAGCTGTGGGAGGTTGCCATCAAGTAATGAGAGCAAGTATCAACAGATACATGAACCTATTCATACGTCAAATTCTGGGATATGAGTGACATCAGTTTGCCAAATAGAATTAGCAGTCAAGCCTTGAGGATTAACACCTTCTGCCAAAGGAGTAGGAGCAACTCCACGACAAGAGGGACAAGACAGTAAAATATCATGAGCCTGTGAAGAAGTTAGCTGAAATTGTTTGCATAAAGAGTGAACATTTTGGTGGAAGAAGTCATGAGACAGTTTGACCTGTGCAAAAGCGTTTGGTACAATACCTGGCATAACCGTGATATCTTCGTAATTATTACCCTCTGTGATAGGGCTGGGCAAACTTGTGTGAGAGAGAATATGTAGCACATAAAAATCATGCTGTTGACTGTTAATCAAAATCCACAATGTCTGTAACTCTGTAAATGAAAGGGGATTATCAATGTATTATAAATAGGAGGATTCTAAATGAAAAATAACATTAGCAACATATGCAGAATCAGTTACAATATTAAGCAGTTCCTGTGAGAACAATTGAAAGGCATATCAAATAGTGGCTAACTCTAAAATCTGCACTGATGTGTCCTTCAATGTCAACAACTTTTTATGCCATTGGGCAGAGTCACCCTTAGGCCAAACTGCTGCAGCCTTGCTGGTTCTGCTGCATGCATCCATAAAAAGTCAGTCCGTCAACGGGGGTCACACTGCAGCGGCATTTCACACGTAAGGGGAGGCTACCCACCTTCATCCACAGGCGATGTGGAGGATAATGAACAGACAATTGCCCAGAAAAGTCTGAAAGTGCAATTTGAAAGTCAGTATCTTCTGCCAGCAGCCATGACAAATTATCCTTCCTCACAGGTAGATAATATGTGGGTCCTGGCCACTGAGGGTTTGCAGCCGCTCCCTGCCTTTTACAACCAAGTGTGAAAACACCATTGACAGTCCCCACAGTTTTTGTTGCAGTGTGAGGTAAAAACAACCATTCTAATACATGCAAAGGATCCTTATAATTTACAAACCACTGAGATAAAACAGCAAAAGGTTGAAATTTACTAGCAACTATGGCAAGACAAATGGGTTTATCAGGGTCCCATCTCCAGCCTTGGCGGTTCTCCAGTGCCTGAGCACAATGTGCAAGGGCATTTTTAGCCTCCAGAGTTAACTGTTGAGGTGAATTCAGATGGAGGTTTCCCTTGAGCAAGTCAAACAAGGGGTGTAAAAGTTCTGTAGGTAAACTTAAAATAGGACGTAACCAGTTCAAGGAGCCCAGTAATTTCTGCAAGTCATTTAAAGTTAAGGTGTCCTTAACACAAAGACTTTAGAGGCTGAGGTCAAATGGTCTGCTGAGTAATTTTCTGCCCTAAATAATGCCATAGGGACTCATGCTGCACCTTTTCACGTACAACAATCAGTCCTGCAGCTTGAACTGCCTGAATAACAGCCACCTGATTGGAACACAAAACAGATCGGTTGTGAGCTGCAAGCAAAATATTGTCCGTGTAGTGACACATGGTTGCCGTAGGAAATCCATGGTGGACGAGTTGCAAGGTGAGATCAACCACTCTTTGGCAGATGGTCAGGCTGTTGCACATCACTTGTGGCAGTACTGTCCGATGAAATCTTTTCATTGGTTCTGCATGGTTTAAGGTAGGTACTGAAAAGGCAGAATGAGGTGCATTGTCCGGGTGCAAAGGTACGGTAAAGAAACAGTCCTTCAGATCTATAACTACAAGAGGCCAGTGGAGGGGAATCATTGCAGGTGATGGAAGCCCAGGCTTTAAAGCACCCATTGGTTCTATGACCACATTTACTGCTCACAGGTCATGCAACAGCTGCCACTTACCACTTTTCTTGGGTAGACAGAACACAGGCATACTCCAAGGGCTAGAAGATGGGTGAATGTGACCCAAGGACAATTGTTCCTCTATGAGCTGTTGTCGACTTTGCAGCCATTTGTTTTGTAAGGGCCATTGGTCCACCCACACAGGGTCCTCTGTCCACCATGTGAGCTTACATGTGTCCAATATTTGATTTCAGAATGGCTGGTCAATGGCCTCTATGAGAAAGATCCTTTCGTGAAGCCGAATCTATCTGTATGGTAGTTCCAAATTGTCCTAGAACATCCTTTTCCCATAATGTACATGGTATGGCAGCAGTAAATGGTGCAATCCAGGCAGTTTGCCCCTCGGGGCCTGTCGCACTGTATGGACACAAAGAAAACACACGTAGCTGACCAGGTTGAGGAGCCAAAAGAGAGAGCCAAAAGAGAGAGGGCAGAACCCTCTGACCTTTATTTATATGTTCTTAGAAATCACCGTGGATTGGAGGTAGAAATTACCACCTCTCAATCACACTGGTCAAAGGAAAAATCCATCACATGTCTCCGCCTAGGAGAATGGAATGAAAACAACAAGGACAGTTAGCAAAAACATGGCCATGTTTACAACAGCATGCCTGAGAAAGTACTACAGCAAAGATAAACATTGAAAAACTGCAAAACTCAGGACAACAGGGGCCAAGAACAAGCTGGAGGTGAGCGCTCTGCCTAGGGCGCTGCATTCTTCCCACCTCAATTAGGGTCGATGTGGGGTTAATCATGGGCCAATTACTGGGCCATTCACTGCTTTTGATGATGGAGACACCAGCTCCAGTACCGACAAGCCCTTTAAATTTTCTGTCATCTATGCTGCATACCAGGGTTGGCTGAGCCATTGTGATAGAACTTGTCCAAAACATTTTTTGCTGGCCTGTGCTTCCAAAGCCACTCGAGCCACATTTACCTTTACCACCAGGGGTTTTGTTAGAAAATGGAACAAGTTGTGTTAAATGCTGACCTGCAGGTATAAAGCAAGGTGGCACAGGGGTCCACAGAATAATTTGTATTTCACCCTCATAATCCGAATCAATAATGCCAGGTAACACAAAAAGCCCCAGCTTAGTGGTGGTAGAATGTCCAATTAACAAGGCATGCATATAATTTCCAAGTGGTCCCCACACTCCTGTAGGAACTAAATGCACTGAGGAGGTCATGAGGGTTACCGACTCTCTGGCAGCCAAATCCAGCCCTGTGCTGCCTGCAGTTGCGGGCACAAGCTCACTTGCCAAGTGTTTTGGTTCGCATTTTTTTGTTTCTGCAGGGCACATGAGCCTGCCCCACTGGTGGTCTCCTGACTGTACAGCTTCACCTTTTGCATTGTAGCGAGAATAACATTTGGTAGCCCAATGTTTTCCTTCTCCGCATCGGGGACAATCCCTAAGAGGCTGTTTTTTCCAGCCCCCTTGTTGAGGACAATCCCTCTTAAAATGGTCAGACGAACCCCATTTAAAACAACCTCCTCCTCCCACCTCCGAAACGCGGACGTGCGTGGCTAAAGCTGCGGCGAGAGAACCAGTGTGATGGGTGGTAGAACCCACATTTTGACAGGCCCTGACCATGTCTGCTGTATCACAAGTATGTGGATTGCGAACAGTGAGTAATTCTTTCTTACAGTCCTCATTTGCATTTACAAAAGCAAGTTTCCCCGCAATAGATCATCTCAGGCGTCACCATTATCGACCTGCTGGGAAAGTGTGGCTTGCAGTCTATCGAGAAACTGTACAAATGATTCCACTGGACCCTGTAAAATCTTAGCAAAAGACATAAAGTGTTGATGCCCGCCCCAGGAGCCAGTGCAGGGCCTGAGGGGCTAGGCAGGTGATAATGTCATACACATCGTGAGGGTAGGCTGTCTGCGCTGCAGAGGCTGCGTGTGGGCCTTCTCCTGTTAACTGAGTGACAACAACAAGCAGATCTCTCTCTGGCAATGCTCCTGCCTGAGCAGTACATAGGTCATGGTAATCGGCAAGCCAAACTGTGAATTGTGTCACAGATAGGATCATCTTCATTATGCTTCTCCAATCATCAGGTGTAAGAACATACACGGTACTTATGGACTCCAAGGAACTGAAAACATGATAGGAAGATACACCACTTTCCTTTACCAGTGCCTTCAGTCCCTTGATAACTTTATAATCTAAGTCTTTGTAAGTAGAGTGTTGATTTGGTGAGTAAATAACAGGACAAGCAGTAACAACCATCAAGTCGCTCTATTTCATTGTGTCCTCTCTACATTTCCAGCAGAGCTGTGCCACAGCGTCATCATTCCATGGAGGGTACAAATCTGCCTCTTCTTTGAGGTCTAAGGGTCTGGGGTCAAGAGGATGGACTGGATAAGAATTTTCATCAAGGTCAAGCAGCACTGTAGGGAATGGGCTGACCTTGGAACTGTCCGGTGTGTTGGAAGTGGGTGCAGGTGGGGCCCAGGGCTCAGGGGAATCAGTTTCTGAGGTCACCAAATGGCAGACCTCTGTGACAGTTTCTTTAAGAGTCACCACAATAGTCCCCCATGTTGCGAAGTTCTTGCAAGCATTGGCATTGCCGTTCCTGGCAATATCAACAAGTTTCTGTCCTACTGCCTGCCAGGCCTTCAACTGAAAAGTCCCAGTAGAAGGGAAATCTTTTACATGTGTGGACACCCAGTCCAGCAAGGTACTTAGCTTAGCCTCAGAAATGTCTCTATTTTGCTGATGCAGGAGCTGCTGTAGAAGGTCCAGGTTCTGTCTTTGTTCCAGGGACATTTTTCCTCCCATGATTACACAACTGCTCACCTGGTAGGTGATGGGCGCACGTTTTGGGTCCGTTTGTTGAATTTTTCTGGTCAACTGACTCCTGTGGTTCAGTGGAGGTTGCTACCAGTGCGGTCAATATCTTTCATCATCTGTGAGATGCCCCTGTTCAGGCTGCCATTTGTAGCAATGATGAATGAAGACACACAGACTCCTGTTAGGCAGTTGGAAAGAGATATGGTTTATTGCAAAAAACCAGGCCTTTTTATGCTCTAAACTTAAGCAAAACAAGCACACATTGGCAGCCTGCCACTGCAGGTGTTGCTGTTCATGCCTCACTCCACCCAACCACCTTTCTGATCATGCAGTATCCATGTGTATCCCCAACCAACCACTGTCCCACATACAGGGTGACCACAGGCTAGAACTTTGCTGTTAGCTGAAGCTTTCCCAGAGTGGTTTCTGGTGAGCAAGGGTGAACAGAAGTGAACAGGATTTAACAAAGGTGAAGAAGGCCCTTATTCTATAAGGCTTTTCTTATCTCCCACATGCCTTGGCAGCAGAAACTGCTATTCCCTACCTGCATGGGAAAATAAGTGGTGACAAACTTCCTTGGGTTTTGATATCTTTCCACAGTGTCAGAGGCCTTGGTGATTGAGCAGGCAGTGTGATGAACAGATCCCAACACAGAAGGCACTGATAATGCTTGTACTGCTGACCTGAGTAATTAGTCACAACTCAGACCCTGGAAAGTCCAACCATTTAAGGGAAAGCTCATGGGTTTGGTGGTTCCACTGCATGACCACTGCATGAAGTCCATCTTTTGAAGATAAAAACAAGGAGACCAAACCAATGAAAATGGCCCCATCCTCATTACTCCAAAGCTCTTTCTAAGCTCCCCTTTACATACATAATTTCCAGGTTCAGTGCTTCTTTCTCTCATCTGCAAATTCACTCATACAGTACTTAGGAAAAGAGCATACATCCAAGCCTGGGCCTTTCAAAAGCCCAGATAAGACTAATTTGGTGGGGGTGTGGAGGGGGGGTATGTTTGTTTTGGTTTTTGTGTGTATGGGGGAGGAGGGATAGGGAGGGGCACAGGGCAGGTGTTCACTGTCTCTTAGAGCTGCCATATGAAAGGTAGTGGTTAAACCCATTAGTCTGGAAAGGATTCAGCTCAAATGAGAGTAACATCATACACTGCATTGTTGAAAAAAGAGCCCTGACTGTAGAAATGTTTAGCTCTGAAATCATGCTTTTGAGGGCTTTGTGAGATGTCCCTCAAGTGAATTTTCCCTTAGAAATCAATAGAATTGATTTTGTTTATGCTGGACATTTTTTGTGTGGCTGCATAGTGGCGGCTAATTGACAGGTCAAAATCTGTAGATGGAGTTTGGTAGAGAATACCTCAAAAGTTTATATTTAGGGGACAAACTTAAGTGATTATAGATAGTCACTCTTACATTTAATACCAGTTTTAATATTGGAGTTCATAATGAATAGCTAGAGCACAAAGAATATCTGTACCCCTCTGCCATAAAGCTCTTCAAGGCTCAGTTTCCCTGCTCTGAAATGTAAAGATGAGAAAGGTCAGGGACAACATCAATTATGTTGTTTTCCCAGACTAGCTACAAGTTTTATGACTTTAGGAGAACTTTGCTTTTTTTCCCCACTTCCCACTGAAAGAAGTATTAGTAAGTTTTTCTCGAAGTGGGGACTAAATCCAAATGTTTATATTTCCTAGTAGTATCTAATCGAAGTCTACAACCAGAAACAAAAAACAGTGAGTTGCTAGTTTCTACAAAATATATGAGAACATTTTATAGGGTAGAAGCCAGCTAAGATCTCATATGAGAGTTACACTGTGATTTACTTTAATGCAGAAAAGGGGCATAAAGTTCCTGTTAGTGGAGAAATAAGGAGTTTATATTTGGAGGGAGTCAAGTTTGAAATACGTCTGAAATATACAAAAAATGATGTTTTAGCATCTTGTAAGGCATTAGTGAACTCAGACTCTGGCTTTCAAGACAGCAGGAAAGAGCTGACCCCTGACAGCCTCTAGTGATAGAGTCCTGTATGGATGATTTAACAGCAAGATTAACCGGTGTAGTGAAGTGGTTTAACTATCATATAAGGAATACTTACTGTGATACACGGCATGCTTTGCAAATGCTTATGTGGATAACATAAATCTTCTCCTCATGTAACTGACAACTGCTGTCCTGCCCTGTTGACCTAGAGCAAAAACCCAGGGAGTTCTTGAGGACAAGAAAACTGTGGTTTTACGCTGAGAGGATGAAGAAGATCCAGCAGCCACTGGACACAAATGAAAGCAGGAGACCTGCAGGGAACTCCAGTGGTTTCAGAATGAACAAACTTGATTGTTAATTTGCTTCATGGTCAAGATATTCCACTTGATTCTTCAAACAAACACATCAGGTTTCATGGTAAAGAAATGTTTAAAACAGTGCAAAAAAAAGGGTATAATGCTGCAGGAGTCAACCATGATAGTGATCACCAGCATATTTGTACGGTCCTGTACTGATGGGGTGACATTATCCACAGATCAGACATTTATCAAGCCAGAATTCTTCTGTAGCCCTTCATACACCTCCCATACATACACTCAGAGGAGGGGTGAAGCATCACTGCAAAACAGCTTGGGATGTACTTTAAATGACACACACTGCAGTTTGGTAGGTACTCCAGTGCTCCTATTGAAGGGCTCTTGGAGGGACACCTCCAGGAGAGAGCTTGGGGGCAGAGAGCTCTGACAGGGAGAGAAGTTATCCTGAGGGATGACTAAATAAGACAGCTCCTTCAAAAAAAAAAAAAACCAACACATTTCTGTAGAGCAGCTTGGCACACAGGCTCACATATTTATGTGTATAAATAGCCACTGCCTAAGCTTGCTTTGGGCTCTGCTGTCTCATATACATCTCTATGAAGCAATTCCCAAGCTGGGAAGATCTGAAAGGTGAGGAGAAAGGGAGGATATTTCCTGGGAACTGCTAGAAGCACAGTCAAGGATGTGTCTGAAGACAGTCCAGGAGGTGAAGTGGGAGTGACCAGTGTAGTTGGAAATATCTGGTCAAGAGGAGGAAAAAGGATGGGATAGAGTGAGCAGAAACGATGGCTGCTGGAGCTTCTCAGCCCTGATGCCTGCTGCTCAGGACCCTGCTGAGCAGTGGCTTGTCCTCCCTTACTGCTTTCTTCCTATTCCACATCCTCTTGTTACACCACTCTTCCTTTCTGCCTCTTTGCCTGGTCCCCAGGGGCTCCTCCAGGGTACGGGGGCTTCCCAGAAACACCCCACTGAGATGCACAGAGCAGACACACGCATGTGAGGAGAGGAAAGCTCAAAGCAAAGACCTTACAAGGTGCATTCACGTGGAGCCCAGGGCCTCCAAAGCAGGGACTGCTACAGTGAGACATGGCACCCAAAGCAGCGACGGTGCCACTGAACAGTTGTGGGATGCCATGGGGTGACAGGTTCTCGCAAACATTTTGTTATGAACCATAAGTTATTTGGGGTTCTTGCACTTTTCTGTTTAGGTGATCACAAGAAAACCACTTAGCTTCCCGAAAAAAAATTCCTGCTTCTTAGGGTGCCAGAAGGAGCTTTAAATTTGGATCTAGGAGTCCAAAATCTTCATAAAATGCATTCAAAAGAAAACCAAAGCTATCTGAATTTTATCTCATGAAGTCTCAGCTTTTCATGATTTCCTGCAATTGTATTCATCATTTTTGCAACTGAGAACTGGAGGTTTATTTTCTCTCATCTCCTAGCCTCAGGGAATTGCTGAAGGAAACTCTGTGATAGCGTTTCTGTAACAGGGAACAACCCGGAGCTGGTCAGGCTAAGCAGCTGTGCCTCCCCTGTTCGCTGCTATCTGAGTAATTACCATCCTGCATTGCCTCTAGCTCAGAGGATGACGTTATTCCCTCACTGGATAACAAGCTAAAATCAACTTTCCTCACAAATCCCATTATCTTTGGAAGATCCTCTCGGAATGCAAATCAACAAGTTCAGCACTGACAGGAGCCCAACAGCAACCCACGGCTCAATTCAAATTACCTCCACGCTACAGGATGAGACAATCTGGATTACTGAGTGTTACCTGGGCAGAGCAGTGACTCTGCATTTTATGAGCTCTTGTTCCTCAGATCAAAGAGGTTTGATGGGCATTTAATTAAAAGATAAAGCAGCCAGCCATAAACCACCAGACTAACCTTTTGAGGATACAGGCCGAATTACAATTAAAGAATGACTATAATTGTCAGATTTTTTGCCTTCATCAACAACCATCCATCAGTAAGGGATAAATTGACTGTTGGGAGCAGTGCCCACCTTGCTTTTCAGTGCTGCCCTAGGGCAAGCTGGTTCAGGTGGTAAGAGCTGACATGCAACCCTGGGTGTCTCTTGTTCACCCAAACCCAGGGAGATTCACAGACAACATTATAGCTGCTTTTTTGTTCTAGAACTGCAGCAGAGATGTGCTGGTCCCAGAAGAAGCCATCCTCACTCTTGTCATATGGATAATATCTCAATGCGGTGTCACACTCCTCCTGTGCCCTGGGAAGGAGCAGCCAAGGAGCAAAGCCCCTTTAGAAGGTGAATATATGAACTCTGGGGAGAGTGTGCTGTGAAATGTAACAGAGAAAGTAACTGCAATATTATCTGCACTGGGTTTTCTCCTTTCCTGCACAAAGATTTAACTATTCCCTCACTGGCTGAGACAAGGTGTTAGCAGTTTTTAAAGACAGTGAGCATGATCAGTCTCCACACACATGGACTGCTGATATTCACTGGTTTTTCTCATGGGAAAACTGTCGTGCCTTGTCACAGCTACACAACAGGACAGCAAATTCCTGCAAGTTAACACCCAACAGAAATGTGCTTTTTTATAAAAGAGACACAAGTTGCACAGAGAGAGGAAGCAGCTCCTACCAGAGGAACTGAAGCAGCAGGAAAATGCAGATTGACTCTCAGGTGCAGAAATCCCTGAGATCTGCTTCAGCAATGATATCTTATCTGAAACAGCACAGTTTGAGAAGTGTTTCAACCCAACAAAGAAGCCAAAGCCAGACATGTCCCAGATATGCACACTCACCACATGAGAGTTCAAGAATCCAAGGTATCAAACTCCTAACACAGCACAAAGCTGAAAAATTCCTTAGACAGTGCCAGAGAAGGACACCAGTCGTTCCTGTGCCCCCAGCCCTATGTTCTCCCTCTAGCATTTTGCTTATTACCTCAAGTTCATTTTCACATATTTGGTGTTTAATTGTATTTTTCTCCAATGCATCCTCTTATGCCACCCCTGTGTATATTTACAGTCTGTTCTGAGGATGACTTACATTTAAACCCCAGCATTAACCCAGTGAAACATTTTGCATTGAAGAGTCCAGAGACATAAAGCATACCACAACAATTTCCTAAATCTCTGGCTTACTTCAAGGTGCAGAAGAGGCTATTATTTTCACTTTGCTTCTGGATCTGGCTTTTGCTCCTTTTCTCTGGCTGAGTAGCATTGTAATCCTAGAGGAATTAGTCTTTATCCACCCTTGATAAGAAGGGCAGGACTGCTCCCTGAGCTTGTAGAATTGAAGTCCCATTTGATACAGGAGTTGTAATACTCTTTGCACATTTGTTTCACTAATGAAATGTTTCAAAAATATTAAAGGATCTAAAGATGTTAAAATGTCTGGACACTGACAAATTCTTTGATAAGTTAATTTTACATTCAAAACCAATAAAGCATTGGTCAAAGTGACAGAGGGTTTGGATTTACCCTGGATAATTCCTTTGCTTTAAGACATTTCAATTGAATCAGTTAAACTCTGGCTGTGCTTAGTCATTGGGATGTCAGTGCTAGCACACCTTGGTAATTGAAGCAACACTGAAGAATATTTTGATTTAACTTAGCAAAAGATACATCAGCTCAGCTGTTACCAATCCACAATGAATTCATACTGCAAAAGCGAATTTAAGCGTCATTCTGAAAAATTATGCAGGCTACCAAGAGGTCACAAGTCAAAACAGCCGTGGTGGGGAAAGGAACCAGGAATTTGTGGGGAGGGGAGAGAAAGGATGTTAGGGAGAGGATGTCTTTAGGGCTCTGGTAATGCACACAGGTACCTTGTTGGTCTCAAAGCTGAAGTGCTCCAGCCCCACTGGGGTATTCCAGTCTGAGCCCTCTGGAGCTGGGATTTTCCAGAGTAACCATCCTGCAGGACAGTACCCAAGTTACAGAGGGAAATATTTGACATTTAGAGGAGGAAGAGATTAGATATACTTTCCAGACTACTGTGCAGTGAAGATATATCTGTTTTGAGCAGGCACTCGATTGAGAATGAAACTTACTAGAACTGGAGAGATCTACTTCATGTTCATTTCCAATCCAGTTGTGTCATTTTAGGTACTGGAAACTATTTAAAAAAGCAAGTACTCTTATTGTTCAGGAAGGTACATGCAGTCCTGTAAAGCTGCTTTATCTCCATATTGTTATTGCCACACAGAGCAGGAAGTGCTACATTAGAGCTGTTTGAAAAACTGCCAACAAATTGACAAATAGAACAAAATTAATGTATTCTGTCTCCTTGAAAGCTTCATCTTTCTCACTGAGAGGAACTGAACATATTCCCTTCTCTTGCACCACAGTACATGACTGTTCCACAGGATGGCCATGCAAGAAGGAAATTGGGAAGATTGTGTTTTCAGACCTTCAACAAAAACTTCCAGGGATGTTCCTTCCCACAATCATTTCCCTTGAACTTTCCAAAGTGCTTCCAGCATAACCATCCTATGCATAAACCTGGCACAAACTCCCCAAGAGCACAGACCACAGTGTGATCAGCATCTCCTTCCTTCCCCAGTCAAACCCGACACCAATTACACAGGCATAAGCCTGCTCTCTCCCCTCTTTGTAGCACTTACTCCTGGCCAGATTTGGCACAGATGCGGAAGGCAGCAGCAGAACAGTTGTAGAGGAACACGAAAACAGCATCAGAAGCTCTCCTTCCCACTCAGCAAGTTATTCACCAGAAAGAGCTTATGGATTGCACTAAAGCTGGTTGATTTTCTAAGCATCCTGGTACCAAAAAACTAATTTTTTTAACTTTCTGAGTCGGATGAAAGGGGACCAGATCCAAATAGCAGCTATGAATTTTCAGTCCATTGAAAGCCTGGGGGCCTGTTGGTGCTGCAGTCGTGGGCAGAGCTGCAAGTAATCAATGGCTGGCTCTGTGTTTACACACGGGAGCTGATTGATTGCTGACTGCCAACATGATTGCCCATGCTGCAAACATTTTTCTCTGGACAGTTCTCCAAGGCAGCCGGCTTGTGAGGCTAACAAGCACCAAGAGAACGGTATAGCAGTAGAGCAGACATTTTTAGGATGCTAAATATTGCAGTTAACATTCTAACTGCAATATTCAAGTGGTCTGAGACTCTGGAAGCCCCCAGAGCCTTTGTGTGCTGTAAGGTTCGACCAAGGTCTCGTGGCCAATGCACCACACCTTCAGTGGGGAAAAACAAATTGTCCCTTCCTTCCACAGGACATTTTCAGGTACATTCTGCTTGTATGTTTCGTGAGGAGGGAGAGAGAATTTGCTGTTTTATTCTCAGCCTACCTGAGGGCACAGGAGGTAATTTTCCCTTCCTTCTTGGTATAAACCTTCCCATCAAAGCACTCCACAGGACCTTGCTTAGAGTGCAAATTTTACTGGTCCTACAGAAGCCCAGGACCTCTGTATTCTCCATCATCTATTTCTGAGTAAAAGAATGGTTTGAGTTGGAAGAGACCTTAACGATCATTTCACTCCCCTGCTATGGGCAGGGACTCCTTCCACTAGACCACATTGCTCAGGGGCCTGTCCAGCCTGCCCTTGAACACTTCCAGGGATGAGGCAGGCACAGCTTCTCTGTTCCAGTGCCTCATCACCCTCACAGTAAAGAATTTCTTCCTAAATTATTTTTATCATTTTATTTGCAAATAGAAGAAAACATCTCTTTCATTAATCTCTCTTGTAAAATCTGCACTTATTTACAAACAGAGAGAGACAAGGGCCCCTCCAGGAGCTATGATGGTTGGCATGAACTGACATCCTTTGTGACTATTTCAAGCCTTAAACTGAATGATGCAGAGGGATAGATCACATCTCCCTCCGCAGTCAGAGTTGCTTTCAGGCAGAGGTGAAGCCAGGGGCTAGAGAATGCTTGTTATTAAATCAATAAACTGAACATTTGCTCCCAAAATGCTGATTTGGGGAACAAAAGGATCATTTTTCCCTAATCAAAGGCACCAAATAAATATAAAACCGTTTTTGTGTTTCACCCTTGCAATCCAAAACCCTGACAAACAAATGAAAGAATCCAGGGAACTTCTGTCAAATGCCATAGACAAGACAGTCAAACTACTCATAAGTGCCTCAAGCTTTCCACAAGAGCCTTTTACAGGACACTATTAATTAAGATTGCAGAAAAAAGTGTTGGCAGCTACTGATGATCAGAAAACACAACCAGCTTGATTTATATGGATTCTTCCCCTACTTCAAGACCAAGTCGAGTCTTAAAATTAAATCTCTATTTGCCTCTGCTGCCCTTTTTAGCACCTGACACAGCAATAACAATGCCAAGGACCAAAGCAGTGAGGTATTGAACAAGGGTGTTCTATATATCACAATACTCAACAGTAAGGTAAAAATTGCTACTGGCCTTGAGCTGCAAGAGATGGCAATGCATCAGGAAAGGTGATGGAAGGGTGTGGATGTTCCCAACACTACTCATAGACACCTCCAACTTTTCCCAAGCAGTTGGTCATCACCAGGTTTTTGCTTCTTTCCATCTTTCTTTTATTCATGTTTGACCTTTCTTGCTCCTGCTCTCCCAAGAAGAGGCCACGTGGCAGGCAGGGCAGTCCACCCTGGGGAGACAGTGCTAAGCTCACACCCCTTAGTAAAGAGAACTCTCCTTCCCAAGATTCCTTGCAGTCCTCCATGTTTTCGGGAGTCTCGAGACTACAGTTCCCAGAGGGCATTGTGCTGTCGCTGTGTCCCCTGGGATGGGTCACCCCCGGTCACGAGGGACCCTAAGGTTTTAAAAAGGCATGGCATGTGTCCATGAGTGTCTTTCTCCACATGGCAGTTATCGAGAAGCAGCAATAAACATCTAAGAAGCTTTGCCAAGAAAGACCCTTCTTTGCTATCGCCAGTAGGCTATATCTAAGGTAGCCAGGAGACTACAGGGACGGGGAAGGGATAAGCTGGGAGTGGTGTGGGCAGCAGAAGCCATAAAGGGAAGCATTAGGACCCTGCGATTGCTGCACGGAGTCTCTGCTGAGAGGCAGCGACGGACGCCGTGAGCTCAAACCGCGGGAGTTCAAAACACTCCACCACCATGTATGCAAGCTCTGTCTCGCCCCACCATGGGTGCCCCAGCCCTTGCAGCACCCCGCAACCCCCACCTTCGCAGGAGACCATCGAAACCCTCAGATCAAGATATAAGCCCAAACGATACCAGGCCACCTTGACTCCAAGTGACATTTCAATCACAGAGATAGGTCTCAAGCACAATACATTATTAAAAACCCACTAAATCAGAAAATGCCATAAAACTTCAAATGCTGCAGTTCTGATGCCATTGATCACTAAAATAAAGTCCCTGCTACAGACAGATGCATTGGCTGGGGATATCTTGCATAGGGAAGTAAGAGGGAAAGGGTTTTTCAAAGACAAAAAGAATAAAATAGAAAATTCAGCAAGTTGAGGGTTCAGCTGAAATACATTTCCATTTCCTCAAAAAGAAAGAAAAACAAAAAGGTGTTCTTTCTGAACTGACAACTTCATGGGCCGTTTTAAACCCTCCTGTTTTCACACATATTTCTACAGTCAATGGGTCAATGGAAAGGTGCACGTGTCACACCAAGGCATCCCAATGTCACCTAGTTTACCCCTCAGTGACACAGTGATGGGGCAGATCTCTTGCAGCTCTTCCCCTTCTGCCGATACATCTGAAAACTCCCATGTGACTGGGAATGCACTGCAGTTCATGTCAAGGACAGTGGCAATTTCCACCATTGCTTTTGCTATTCTGGATATTCATGCAAAGCTTTGCTTCGTCATCAATTTGGCTGTTTAGAAACAGCATCCTCAATAACAAGTTAAGTTAATGATCAAAAACTTTTTACTGAAACTTTAATTACACTTAGTTGCTGGAGGTCCCACCAACATTCTGCTCGTCTGAGTTTTAAAAAAGCACATGAAAGAGTACTGGATACAAGAGGAGCCTAAGCAACTAAGTGGATTACTCCAGAATCAGCAATATGAAGTAGTCAGAGAGGCACTGAAGTTCCTGCATCAGATTCCAGCAAAGCCCTTAGCACAGCAGAGAAGGGCTCTGCTCTGCAAACTTTGGCATCAAGTAAGATGTAACCTCTGAAAGAAAATGGTAAAACCGATGCCCTTACTTTTCTATCTGACGGCAGCTTTTCGAATAGCGCCTGTGTCATCTCACAAAGGTGTCCAACTTCGTATGTGCCCTCCTTGAATTTGAGCAGTGTGGCCATGGGGTTTCCCTACTAGCAGGAGGATGCTGGGGGAGATCCTGGCACGTGGGTCACTGGGTCAGCAGTTAGATTAGCCCCAGAGTGTCTCCTCAGCAGCTGAGAGAAAAGTAGCACCTTCCTCCACCCTGGCCAGCTGTCTTGGGGCTGAGACAAAAGTGGGTTCATGCCAAGCATGCAGCTGTGACAGAACTACCCCAGGAAAGCAACTCTGCAACAACATCTCTTCTATGGCAGAGCAACCTGAACTAAATGCATCTCTGCAGCCAAAGCCCCCACTCAGTGCTGAGGGAGCAGTGGTGCCAGAGCACAGCACCCCAGCCCTCACCTCCATTCTGCAGCCCAGCATCACTGAGAGGGGCCCGGGCACAATTTCAAACCCCCGTGAATTCAGGGGCACCAATCCTAATGTCCTCCATAGGATTGGCTTCAATCTCAGGATGGATTCCAATTCCACCTACATTTCAGCAAAATACTGCTGATTTCAACAGAGACCATCCCCATAAATGCCAGCATATACAGACACAGAAGCAAATCTTTCCTGCAATCATCCAGGGCATCTGCAACCAAGAGGCATCTTGGCAGGATGCATGAATGGCCTGATTGTGTCCATTCTCAAGAGGGAATACATATGTATAGCTCTGCATCCAGCTCAGCCTGTGCGAGGCTCTGCTCCCTTGATGAGCAATCAGTGTGCTGTGGGAACAAACACGTAATGACTGCTTTCAGCTGCTAATGCCACTGCTTTTTCTGGGACAATATCGAGGCCTGAACTGCAAATTCACATCTGGCCTTGTTGGAAATTAACTGGGAATCAAAACAGGTTAGCAATTAGCCTTTAGAAAAATCTTCACTAATTCACAAACAGGGAACAGGACACCAGAGCCCACAGTAACATTTCAGAGGGATTTGGTGGTGTGTGTGTAATACAGGGGTTGTGGACTTATTTTAGGGGAAGGCTCTGCTCATTTTTGGCTTTGGTCTATGAAAGAATTCAGGAACAGTGCTTTTCCAAATGTATGGTGATATTCATTTTCACAGCAAAATGCAATTTGACCACAGATTCCTGCTGTGTGCATTCAATTTCCATGAATGTTACTGGAATTAAGATTTTTCACAGCTCTTTTATTTTGCCATCTTCAATGAAAAATGGCATTGCTACTTGTACACTTGCTCTTTTCTTGAAGTCTGACAATATTCTATTCTGCTAAAACCCCTGAACATCTTTAAGGCTTACAAAATTCATGCCAAAAGATTGGTTTCCAGCATTTAACTTGCTTAAAGGGGGTCTTTCTTCTTAGCTGTTAAAATCATCAGTAAAATTAATTAATTTTTATCCAGTTTAACTATACTTTAGTCCAGTCCTCACGCACTTAAGAGGAATAGTCAAATCAGCTCTGGTCAAGCCAGAATAAAATATGGCATCTCCCTACTTTTCTATCAAGCAAATAAGTCAATTGGAGGAAAGGAAGAAGATAGCTAAACATTCTAGTATTGTTTGGGATAGTACTGTAAATTATTGTTTGTAATTATAAGTTGAAAATCACTATTTTCCAATGAAAAAAATAGAATTATGCTTCTTGCTCTTCCAGGGGGTCAGCATGCACCATCCACTGCTCCTGCATTCTGTGTCACAGCATGGCTTCTAAAATCCACTGGGAATTATCTCGCCGGTTCACCTGGTGTTCCAAAACCTCTGTGGCTGCTCCTGACTGTGTCACTCGAGGGGCTCAGGGGAAGAGGAATGCAAACAAAACCCCTCTCATTCATATTTCTCCTAAGTATTTAGGGTGGTTTGCTGACTCACTTTGCAGTTTATCTTGCAGCAAACTCAAAATTAAGTTACTAGAGAATAATGACCATTAAGTGACTGAGATTGCTTTATTTCTCTGAGCCTTAGCAACAGTGATTTCACTTGCCTGTTGCCATAACAACTCCGGCGTGCACATCAAGGTCACTAAGCTCACTTTGCTTCTTGCCTGTAGCTATGTCTCCGATGGCTTCTGCACCTCATTTTTATTGTAGATTCACACACGGTGACTAGGAAGAAAAGGTACTTTTTCATCTAGGAGTAAACAAGCACACAAAGATAAGCATTTCTCAAGGTAAGAGAAAATGGACAAAAGACAAAGCATTTGTGGGAAATGTTCATTCTTAATGGGAAAGCAATTTTTAGGAAAAAAAAGTAGAAATATATATATGAGGTCCAATATACCCAACATGCAAAGAATCAAATTGGCAGTAAATTCTAGCCTAGAAAGATTAAGAAAATTTTCCTGAAGAGTGGATATGAGTTCCTTGATTTCCAAGAGGACCTACCAGCCTGCCTGGGGATGTGAGCATGGGTACATCAAGGTCCCTCAAGTGGCATCTCAGATATTGAAGAATTCTGACCTTGGTGCTTAAATAAGTATAGCTCCAGTGGAAACTCCCCATTCAGTGTTAATCTAAGAATCCACAGTGCACAGCTGTGCACTGAGGCATGCTGGCCTGAAATAAGCTGGAGCTGGAAAGCAGGGGGGAACCACTAAGTTGATGAACTGCAAAGCCCCAGGTCAGGCGAGAAATCGCTTGCAGCATCATTTTCCTTTGTTATCCATTTCACAAATGTTAATGGATGCAAGTTTTAGTCCATAGTATTTACATGTCACACATCATTTTCATTGTATAGAAAGGTTATAAAACATTATTTTAATGCAAGTGAACCACATTCATTTTTCTTGTAAGCCAACCAGAGGCACTTTCAAAGGAAAATCTAAGCTTCTACATTACCAAAGCATTTTTTCTGCCACGTGGAGGGAGGGAAAAGAATTACTTTCTCTGAACAACTAACTAATAAATACCTTTGCCACCTCATCTTATAGCTGGTTGATTACAGCAGCCAGTAAATGAAAGACTTCGCTGTTTATTTGTCAGATTTATGCCAAAAATACCAGGAGAAAAGATGAAATGTCAAAAATTGCAGAGGGATTTATGAGGCACTAAATAGTTCTGTGAAACGGGACTGAAATGTAATTTCATATATGTGTGTAGCAGTTGGCTACAGGACAAGATAGGTAGAAAGACAGACAAATACATACCTGCACATGGACGGATAGACAGGCAGCCATCCACACTGGAGTCTGACCACAAAATGCCAGATTTCAGTTTTGTTTGATCATTTCTAGTAGGCCCAGCTGGCTCTAGCAGAGATTCTGGCCCAGCTCACCCTGAATCTTTCTAGAAAAGGCAGAGCATTAATTTAATTTTCCAGACAGGAAACAGAAGAAAAGGCATAGCTACAGACCTTACAGGCCCGCTGGGGCCAGACAAAGAACTTCCCATGTTCAGGACTCCCAAACACACAGCCATGACACAGAAGCTGCACCGTGATGTCGAGCTCCTGGCTGAACAGCAAAGGGTTGTTTTGGAGTTGACACCAAAGAATGGCTAAAAAAGAACTGGTTGGCTTTTTGGTTGCTATTGTGCCCTGGTGATACACATAGAGCATGAAGGTAGAGGGCAGAGGTGCTCCTGGCAACGACTACTGCCACAAGTTCAACACACAGAGGAAATACAGATTGCTGACTTGTTAAACAGGAATTGCCAAATTCAGGGCATTCAGGAGTAATCCCACTGCTTACAATGGGATCCATGCCCTCTTAAAAAGACTTGTGACAGCTGTCACAGCCCTAGTGATGGGTGGGAAGAAAGTGTGTGCTGCCTGCCAGGTACCAGCACAGACACAGCCTGGGTGGACGGGCTGGCTGTGGCAGGTGGGATTGGGGCAGCTCTGGAAGCAGTGGAGAGCTGATGCCAGCCCCTTCCATGGGTAATGGTGGGAAGCATGGTGCATCAGGGACCCAGAAGGATCTGTGTGGAGCTGTCTGGGGTCCACAGGAAGGTGGGAGGCAAAGTCTAACAGGAGGGCACAGTCTGTCCTGCTGAGGGTATACAAGGTTGAGGAGAAATTGGTTTCTGAACCCTTTAATTTATTCATCAGATCTAAATTTATCCTTTTCAAAAGTTGTCTTATTTAGTGCATGTTCTAGACACCCAATGTTAGGCCACTTCAATAATTTAAAGTCCCTTTGATGTCCTTAGTGTAGGCAGTTTACAGGAAAGTCCCAGCACGTCCACCCCAGAGCCCTGGCTCGCTCCAGGTCCCACCAGAGACAAAACACTAAACAGCTAAAACAGAGCCAAAGCCTCAGTATTAGTCTGCCTTGAAACTGGGGGAGCTCACCCTGTTCACCTTTGGTGAGTTGCAGCCCATACAGCTTTGCCTGCCTGCAGGGATTAAAAGTGTGGTGCTTAATGCCTTTTGCCAGAAAATAAGTGGAGATGTATCTCAGGGAAACAGCACATTCAATTGCTCCAGATTCTGTTGCTTCCCACAGAGCAACTCTTGTTATTACTTTAATAACCGAAGAGGAAATCCTGTTAATCATAAGTCGCAGGGTTGTAGGACCTGACAGCTGTGATATCACAGCTGTTGATAGCTCAACACAGGCACGATGAGATGGCAGATAAGGCACGTCGTGACTGTCAATAGGGATTTGAAGTGGTTGCCTAATTTTTTACCACGCATGCACCTCCACTCCCAAAACTGTCACATCTTTCTTCTCCTGGTTATTACAATGAATGCATTGCTCCTACAATCAGATGTCAGCCTACAATTAAAGACATGCAGGTGTCAAACATTGATTACCACTGCTTGAGTCAGCAAAGAGTTAAACAGGGAGAAAATGAAGTCAGCCCAGAAAGAAAGTAAAACAAATAACTGAATTAAATCCATCTCTGCTGGTGTAGCCTGGGTTTTGCCATTAAAAAAAAACCAAAAAACAAAACATCCAGCAGCCTGAGCTTGTCTGAAACATCAATAAACTTTTCTTTAAATCATTGTTTAAAGCTCACAGTTCATGTGCCAGTAAAAGCGTCAGTGTGGCAAAATGAGTCCGGTTTTGAGGCTCCTTTGTGGAATGATCTTCCTAAAATAGTGGCTATTAGGAAGCTTTTACATCCAAGCACACATCCATTACCACACATAAAAGTAAAATGTCATCCTGTGCCAACTAACTGAACCCTGGCAAATATTTTAAACTTTTTGTGATTTTAAATGACACACCGCGATCTGCTGTTTTCACATCACTTATTGCCTCTGACACACACAATTTGTTAGCATGCCCAGGGTCACAAGCCAACGGAGCAATGCTGAATTACACCAGCCGTGAGGGTTTGCCTCCACCTTGCTACACATCCTCTGCAGCCTTTACACAGTGCATGGTCTATAGCTCCTATAGGTGCTACAGAAATAGAGGTGACTGCTGCCACAGGAAGATGCTGGATAATGCACATGCACGTGGCCTCATCTTTCTTTCTCTGAGCCTTGAAGGAGGCTGCCAAAGGCTCCTACTAAGAATTCAAAGTCTTTTGCAGCACAAGGAAATTCCCATAAGAAAAGGGAAAACAAAAATGTTAGAGAAACCCAATCTTGACCAATGGGATCAACACAGGAACTTTCCTGGGAAGAAAGGGGAAAAATAACCCGCAAAAATATAGCCCAAAAGGTAATGAAATATCTTCTTCTGGGGGAGACTGTGGGGTCAGCAGTCCAGACCAGGAGCACAGCAGATACGAGAAAAGCCTCCACTGCTGCAAGTCAAACATCTCAGCAGAAGATGTGGCCACTCCCACAGCTGGTAGGCAATTCAACCTTGATGCTCTGGGCACCCCGGCACTCACCTTGAACAGCAACTTTAAATTTCACTGTAGAGGGCTGGTGTCAGTACAAAATCATGCAGTTTGTTTAAAGTAGTGCTTTTTACCTTCTATTTCAGCAGACCCTGCTGGGGCTTTGTGGAGATTTCAGGGGGAGGTCATTGCACCCTCCCCCAAGGAGAGATCACAAGCCCTGCACACACGGCAGCAGGTGTGTGAGATGCCTTCTTGGGAAGATCCCCCGGGATGGCCCTGTGCTGCCCAGATCGACACGGAGCCTCCAGAGAGAAAAGTTTTCCTTTTAATTAACTCAGAACTGACTTCATAGAAGTTTTTCACAGCCCCAAACTTTATGTAATTCTTCAAGATTAACCGTTAAATAAGAAGAGACTTGACCTGGAAAAAGTTCCTGCTTAGGCAAAATTTATCTTTCTTTTCCTCCTCATTTTTAGCAAATATAGAGATGACTGGCTATTGTAGGTACAGCTCTGCCCAGAAGCATTAGCTACTAGTCAGCTCAGGGTAATTAGTCATCTAAGATACCATTTTTTAAAGACCTCAAATAGCTCCCTCTGCATGTTACACTGAGGTCTTGAAGCTCAGTGCAAGAGAACAGGATCCTGTGTGGGGAACCCAGGAGGAAAGGCTCAGTGAAAGAACAAGACAGAGCTGGCACTGCACAGCCGTAGTGCCTGCCCACCTCAGTCCTCCCATAATGAGCGAGAAAAGACACTGACACTTCTTGCCGGTGCTTCAAGCCCTGGGCACTTAAAAGCACAGTGCCGGGAATATTGTTCTCAGCACTCCTGACATGCTGCTGCACTCACCTCCCTGTGCCGAGTGGGGACCATGGAGCCCTGGCAACAGCATTACAGGCTGTGATGCTCCCTCACCTCAGGGCTGCTCTAGGAGGAAGGTTTTCTGCATGGGGCAATGGGCTGAGGAGCCCCACAGGGCTGGCAGTGGCTGCACTGTTCCCCCATCCATGAGCCACATGGATCTAGACCTTCCCTGATACACTCTTCTCTACAAGGAGTAAAGAAAGAAAGCAAGAGTTAGAGATTTTTGTCCCACTCCTCCTTAAACCAAACTTTTATGATTAATTCAAAGGGAAAAATTAGTCTCTTGGGAAGGAAAGACATGAGCCTTATCAATTATTTGAATAGGGTGGAATGCAGTGACATCAGCAGCTAATGAAGTAAATCTAAATTAAGCCACCTTTTTTTTTTTTTACAAAAGCCAGAACATCTGGTGTGTGACAGCTAGACCAATCGAGTCACCAATTAATCTCGCAAAATGCCATTGCTCCTCATTGTTCTGTGTAAAACCATTTCTTCAGTCCTTACCACTGGTATAGAAAATAAAAAATAGCTTGTTGAATGAGCCACTGCAGAAATCTTCTTGTCATGAAGAACTCATTAGGTCAGCAATGAAGTGATTTATCAGAGACCTGGATTTCAGATCATCTTTGCTTCTACAACAGACTTGATGGCAGTGCTTCAAGCAAAGGCTTACAAATTCCATCAAAGCAAGCATGGCTCATCTACAGCAGCCAGTTCCTGACCAGTGGAGTGGAACTGAGAAATACAATCCTTGCTGTCCCCTATTATATCCTGTCAGCCATCCAGATGGGATGCAAGGAGTGGAGCAGGTATTAATAATTCTGAATGGTGATGAAAGGGAATTCATATGCTGGAAGAGATGCCAAAAGCAACATGAGATTACTTTGTGTCATCTTAACTTCTCCTAAGCCCCTTCTGCCTGATCACACCAGGGATGGGAGTGGATGGTCCCTCAGCACGTGGCAGTGATCAGTGCAGTCTTAGCAGCACCTGACCTTATATAATCCAACGTGTATCTGATGATATTTTTCAGTTCCCTTAAGGTGAAAACTGCCTTTTCCATGTCGGTCAGAACTGTGTGTCTATGTTAATCCTGTTCTTCCATCTGCCTGAGCTCAGAGAGCAGAGTGGAAAAGGTGGGGAGGGAGGCCATGATTTCTTTAAAAAGTCAAACCCCTAAATTTCTGTGGTCTGGAACATAAGATCAAGAGATCAAGTTCATATCCTTTTTCAGCCCTTCACATGTACAACAGATATTTTTCCTTGCAAGACAGATTTCACTTTCTTAACGAAGATATTTTTCAGACAAAAAGAAAATCCACTGCTAAGTACAGTTTCAGGAATAAGCCAAATACGTACCTCCCCCCCATCCCCATCTGTACTACATTTTCCATTCTCAGCTCTGCCTCTGATTCTTTCCCACTAGCTGGGTCTTGATGTCTCTTCTCACCATTTTCTCTCCCTTCCAACTGCTTTTCCCATCGGAATTCCTTCCCCTTCTCCCAGCACCCTCCTCTCCCTCAGCATGTGAACTCAGTTACCTCAGCACTGAACTCTCAAACACATAAGGTTCAAGTGGATTCAAAATTAGTCAAAACAAGCTCATCCATCAATAGCTTTTAATGTCAAGAGCTCTGAGGGCAGGGCTGGGGGTGGAAGGCAGGCCACAGTGCATATTCAGGCAATAATGAAACTGTTGTCAAAGAGCAATTAAATGTGCTCCTGTAACAGGTTGGCACTGCACTTTTGCTAAGGTGAGAGAAGTCATAAAACATTTACAGTTTACCCAGAACAAGCAGCATCAAGTGCCTTTTGTGTCCAGCCTGCATCTCCTCAGCAATCATAGGAGACCCAAACCTGCCTTGGGCCAAATGGTAATTGCATTTTTAAATAATGTTAATCACTTTTTACCATGACTTTTCGGTTTGCTGAGTCAAATGTCATATTCTCTAATGCTGGGCAGCCCTACTTGCTGCCCTGTAAGCATTAATTAAATGGATAGATGGAATTGGTTATCCTTTACTTGAGCCACAAAGCATAAACATAAATAAAGGAACTTTTTCTTTACTAGTATTAGTCTAAAATAATTTGTTTATTCAAAAAGTCATTACCAAAATATAGTAACGCTATTTTTAGGAGCTTAATCAGAGTAAAAACCCCATTCCATGCAGAAGAATCTGTACTTCCTTCATATTCAGGGCTATTAAATTATTTCCACATACCTGGGATACAGAACTTTAACATGTGACTCTGGCAGGATTTGGCTGCTGCAATCCTACCTGGTATGAAAGTCAGGGGCTGAATTCTAAGAAGAGATGAATTGAAAGAAAGCAGCTGGAGAGGCTGCTTGACAAACAGCATGTATCTCCACTAAGACCTGAACACACCAGGTAGGATTTCCATAAGGTGAAAAATATGGCTGCAAGCCAGATATAAAAATGGAAAGCAGAAACAGTGTAAAGAACTGAGTACCTGAAGACTAACAAGAGAGCTGCTCCCTGCATGGATGAAGGGCTGAGTATGCTATTGACTGAGATGACAGAGTTTTTGGACAATATGGGAAATCAAAGGATGCCAGAGAACTGGAGATCTAGCATTGTTCTGCATCCCCTCCTTTTCAAATAAGAGGAATGAAGCAGAAATTGCATAATAGAAAAAAAGTTTGTGCCTTCAGTTCTGGGAAAAATCCTTGTGTGGAAAGAAAGGGATATGGACAAAACACACACAGTGAAGGACTAAGAGCCCATTTCTTACTGCAGTGCCCACCTCCATGGAGACAGCTGCTGTTATTGCCCTGATTAATTACCCCACCGAGGAGAGACCAGGTACTGCTTCTCACCAGCCTCCACGCCTGGAGGCAGAAGGCAGGAACACAGCAGCTCAGCTTGTATGTCAAACGATGCAAGGCAGACCAAGCAGTAGGTATTTTTCTCCATTAGTGGAAGAGGATATCAAAGCCCAAGCTTGCTAAGCACTTGATTTGGTCCTTAGTCAGCCCAGGAGATACCAACAGGGAGTTCAGCAGCACCCAACACTCACAGGCACTCAAAGAAGAACATTTCTTATCAGTACCTTTCCAGAGCAGGAGGGAAGAGAATATTTTTGGCCTCACTTGTGGTGACACAAGAGTTGCTTTGCTTCAGAAACAACCACCTCTGGCAAGGTGAGGACTGGAAGCCACAATTCCTGGGTCTTTTTTCATCAGCACAGCAGAAGTGCTGGTCCCAGGCTGAGCCCAAGCCTTGAGCCTTTGTCAATGCACCAAAGTGAGAGACAGGCCATCATATTTTAGCTCCCCTCTTCAGCTCCTCTCTAGCAATTCTGCAAATATTGATTAAGACTGTGCTTTTTGCTCGTGGTTGATATGTCCTTCCAACAACTCACTGTGGGAGATTTCAAATTGCTTTATTAGACCATCTCCTATCTATTTACCTACCATCAACCCAATAATAGCATGAAATTAAAAACACATTACCTTTAACTGCAATTATCCCATTATAGAAGCAGGTGAGTGCTGCAGAGGCAGTCATCACATTTTTACAGCATAACTACTTTGGATAAAAATTACAGGAAGGCAGGATTCTTACCTGTGAGGAGATAAAGTAGATCATTTCAGAGCCTTGGTTGTTTTGTGACAGGTGGTCAAATGAAGATATTCTAAGGTTAAAGTCAGGGTTTCCAGGTGACTCACATTTTGCTTCCAGAAAGCTCCTCTTTTCCCTTATCACTGCAGCCTTTGTCACCTGTAGCACATTATTTAATAGGTGTTCTGTGGTTTTGTCTCCCAGCCAAGATCCATCTTGCTCCAGAACCAGCAGACAACCACAGAAAATGAAATGGCACCTGCTGGTCTCACTGTTTTATGGAAGGTTTATCCACCTTTACTCTCCTCTCCAAATGGCAGAAATAAAAAGCAGTTTTTATCCTGTAATACAGATGACAAATGTATCTACACCATATTGCTTGTGTCAAGCTGATATATCAAATTGGGAATGGAGGAGATGTGGGGGATGTGGACTGAATAGAAGAGCATTACCTGGACAGATGAGGACAGGGAGAATTCAGGTAAGACCTATCCCGTCCAATCCCCAGAGCCCCAGGCAAACATGAAACCATTCAGTCCAAAAATAATTTCTAAATCTAAACCTCACACAACAAAGGGTGTTTCTAGGCACAAAGCTATAGGGAAAAGAGACTAGAAAATTTGCCTTTTCTGAAGACTTTGGAGCTTCCTCACTGTTTCGCAGAGCTGGGAGTGCAATTTTCAAATGCTCCAGTGTTCTTATTAATTTTCACCATGGGAGACTGGATCCCAGGTCCTTTGAAGCCTCCAGAGCAAGAATATTTGCTTCTTGCTTGGCCTTTCAGGTTCATTTTTGTTTCAGATTCAGAGCATTTGGGTGGTTTCTACTGAACATTGCAAAGTTATTGCCTCTTCCCACCCATATAAATGGAAATTTTATTTTACAAAAGTAGAACAAAATGTTTATTCCAACCTGTCTCATGGAACCAAGTCCCACTTCTGATAATTTCTTCCAACAGAGCCTCCATACAAAGGGAAGATGTCCTTAAATACCCTCTCTTCCTTGATGAGTAGAGAGCTCTCCCCATCTGCTATCTGAACATAGACATGAGCCCAAGCCCTGTGTCAACATGTTCCCAGCCTCCTTTCGTAATATGGAAATGACAGCGGTTGCTTCTTGTGAAGATGAAATCAAATGAATAAATGAATGTCAACAGACTGTGGGTAGAGGCCCAGAGGTTGCATAACAGAGAGACTACAAGTGCACAGATGCAGTGAAGCCTAATTGGGTGCTGAGTGGATTGTCAGGGCTTGTTTCGGAGGGATGCACCTACTCATGTCACCAGCACAGCTGTCAGCCGATAAATTATTCCCAGTGAATTAAGAAACAAAAAATAATGTCCTGTACCCATCCAGAACTCATGGAGGCCATTCAGAGGGAATGTTATGTGACATCTCTAGGTAAATCAGATGGTGAATTATTACAGCATGGTTCCTCTTCCCTGCAGGAACGAAGTCTGGAGATATCCTATAAAATCCTTACTATGTCCATGTCAAACTCGATAATTCTCCCCCCCCAAAATTATTACCAACTGCACATGTGGCAATAATGTACCTTGGGGTGATTTTTTGATGATGTTTTATTCCTTAATCAACTGTTTTATGTCCAGAAAATGGCTTCTGTAGCTGTAGCTTTAAGAGGAACCAGGGGGCGGAGGCCGGGGCCCAGAAACCTCGAGTGGGCTCTGTTCAAACGCCCTTCAGCGTGTGCGCTCCGGCCCCATGGACCAGGACACTACAACACTACATTGCTCCTTTTTGTCGGATTAATTTTTTGCTAGCTTGAAGCACAGCAGGTTTTTTTTCTTTCTTTTTCATTTTTTTTTTCCTGGACTCCAGCAGAGATCCTTCAATTGTTTCCTTTTTTTTGTCATTTTTTTTTTTTTCGTCTTGTTTTTCCTGGCCTGGGAGCATGTGGGAGGGGTGGCCTCGAATGGGCCAGTCGGAATACCGGGAGAGACCGAGCCAGCACAAGAAGGGACATTAAACTCCACCAACTTCGCCTGCTGTGAGGAGGAGACCCACGCCAGAAATCCAACAGGTTCCCTCTGCAGCGCGAACCCTTCTCTCTCCCCAGAGGCAAAGAGAAGCAGCCGTAATCTTTGCCTCCCGGCCATGTGGTCTGGTGGGTGGGGGGGTTCAGGTCTTGAGTTCAATCCCTTTCTGTGCCTTGCGGGCAGCACCCCTTTGTTTTTTTCTTTGTTAATAAACAGTTTTACTTACCCCCCACCCCCCCCCCTTGACCCCACAGGTATATATCTATTTCTCTGATTGGAAGAAGAAAAGGGAGTTATTGAAGCCCTTTCTCTTCAAAGAAAATGCTGTCAAGGGCGCTTTTCTCCTAAATTTGTCTCCAGACCGGGACAAATGTCACACTAAGGGCATGGCTATATGGATGAAGACTGACAGACTTATGCTCCATGCCCCAGCTCTGAGCTGGCCAGATGCAAAGTAATTCTACTCCAGAAGCAGAGAGCCACATTAGCAGGGTAACAGCTTACGCAAGAACAAAGGCCAAAATTTTTGCCTCTGTATAGTTTTCTGAATGCCACTGTTTGGACCTATTTGTCTTCTTTTCAGGTGCCTGTCTTGCCTGTTAGTTCTTTAACCTGAAGTGGAATGCTATCTTTTTATCCTCCTCTCTTGCAGTAGGAGAACTATACAAACCAAGGCTGATTTCATGAGCCTGGCAACAGTTTCTTAAATAAACAGCACACTTTTGGGTTTTGTTCCTCTCAAACAGAAATGCTACTTCAGCTTCTTTGTGCCACTTCCCCTCCAAAACTGCAGCAGCAGCAAAGCAATCAAGAGAGCGTGAGGTAATATCCCATACAGAAGACCTGCTTCATTCCAAACAAACACACAAATAACCTCCAGCTTGAGAGGGAGGAATGCACAAACACTTAGAAGCTGATTCCCAAACCCAGCAAGACAAAGGCAGAGTTAAAAGACTCAAAACACCTGAGCAAGCAAAACAGTCTCTTATCCCTCGCTAAAGCAAACACAAAGAAGAATCGCATTCACTTTCCAAGCTGGCAAGCCACCCATAATATATTGCCTGCCACAGCAATGATGATTGTTCTTGTGCCCTCCACCCCAGCCTCATACACACTCAGCAGATTCATAACTCTTTCAAGTTCTCCAAGATAAACACGTGGGCACTTGATAAAGGATTTCAATTATAATGTTCCTTGGAGCATCCAACATGCCGCATGCACCCCCAACACAATGGGAGATACGGTCTGCAGGTCAGCTCCAGAGGAACCAGAGGTTCCTTGTGCTTCTGGAAGCCTGTCTTCTGTGTAGATGGGTCTCTGACTTTCACAGCTGCCCATGGCATCCTCCAGTGCCCCCATCCCCAGAGCATCACAGGGGGGTTGCATTGTGTTGGCCACCAGTGCATGTGACAGGAACACCCAAAGGCCTTGCTGCACACTGAACTCACAGGGGCTTTTGGCAGCCCATTTGTCTTCCCCTCTTCTATACTCACTGACTAAAGAGCTCCTGCTCAACTTGACTCCTACTTCCCATGGCCAAATCCCAGCCTGAAAGACCCTCTTCAAACGCTGGACTGCCACAAATGGTGTGGGAAAACCACTCTCAGCCAAAGGAGTCCAAAGCTTGGAAAAGCCATCTCCCCCTTCACCCCAAGGCCACAGTGGATTTATCTGACAACCAGCCTTTATCAGAAGGGGCTGCTGATGTGAGAAAGACACCCCAGAGCTGCGGCTAAGAGCCAGGGGAACAAAACAGCCTGCATTTAGATAAGGGCAGGTTATCTGATACATTCAAATCTTGATTCAAGGAACCCATTAGGTTCATTTGTTTGGTAGTTGGAAAAATCCCTGGCAGTCTTTGGCCATGTTTAGCATGCAGGAAATCCTGGCGGGAAACTGGGAACCACCTACATGTGTGCATGCACAGAAAACAAACTGCAGGTGTCTTATTTCCTGAGACAGCAACCAGCACATTCAAAGTGAGAATCTGTCCAGGACTGTCACATTACTGCTGCCAGATACATCTGCTCTGGTATAAAAGCCTCTCCTCCAAATCTCATTAGTCCTGAGCTGCACCACACACTGCAGCTGGCTGGGAGGGCACTGAGCTTTGCATCCTCAGTTTTTGGAAGCTGTTGCTCAGCTCCCAGCTGGAAGGTCTCTGAAAGCTCCTGCTCAGCTTGACCCTGGCCCCAGCTTCACCACCAGTTCTCCAGTGGGTGCCACTGTCACCAGCACCCTCACCCTGCCCCAGAGAATATCTGTGCTGCAAGGCTGGGGCCAGTGAATTCCCCCCAACATGTGGTGTGTCACCCAGAGGGACTCTGCAAAGCCAGCCCCTGCTGTACCCAGGGCTGATTGGATACCAAGCCTAAGAGCCCATTTCTACAACAAAACCAGAACGGTTCAAATATTCCCAGTGAAATATTCTGCCTTTCACAATGGATAATAGCTTCTGCAGCCTATGAAGCATGACAGATGCATCTTGCATCCTTTACACAACGGTACTGGCTGATATACTGCCGTCATTTCACTGTGCAACTTGGCCAAAACCGAGGCAGACACATGGACTGCTCCCTATACATGTTTCCTGCCTCCTCCTCCTCCTTACATCCTACTATTGTCACGATATTCTAGGATTCCACCATTTTGCCCTGGGTGTTAGGAATAAAACCAAACTGGAGTCTTCACACCATTTAATTTTAGGTCTTTGAGAGCACTACTTAACACACCAAATGTAGGGAAGGAAATTCTCCAGACGGTCAATACAGAAATCTCATTTAGGTGCTGCTCGTCCCACCCCACCAACCTCCTGACTGACATGTCTGGGGTAAGGTAATGTGGTTATCCTTCTGCCATGGTCTGACACTGACCGAATGCCAGGCATCCACAAAAGCCACTCGCTCACCCTCCCCTGCCAGAGCTGGGCAGAGAAGAGAAAAAAAATAATGCAAGGTTCATGAGTTGAGATAAGGACCATTAGAAAATACTTCAAGGGCAAAACAGGCTCAGCTTAGAAGTACAAAGTGAATTTGCTACTAACAGAGTCAGAGGAGGATAATGAGAAGTAAAATAAGCCCTTAAAACACCTTTTTCTCCCCAGCCCCTCCCTCCTTCCCACTGACAGCGCAGGGGACAGGGCACGGGGGTTTGGTCAGTTCGTCACCTGAGATTTTCTTCCGCTGCTCAGGGAGAGGAGTCCTTCCTCTGTGAGACCGTGGGGTCCCTTCCCACAGGAGACTGTTCTCCACGAACTTCTCCAGTGTGGTTCCAATCTCACAAGCAGCAGTTCTCCCACAGACACTGCTGCACCGTGAGTCCCTCCCCTGGGCACACAGTCCTCCCAGACTGCTGCAGCGTGGGTCACTCCTCCATGGGGTCAGTCCTCCAAGGCCAGGCTGCTCCATCCTGGGAGCAGGGCCCCTTCTCTCCACCAGGTCTCCCACTGGATCACAGCCATCCAGACATCCACCCTCCAGCGTGGGTACCTCCCCACGGCCTGTGGGTGGATCTCTGCATCCCCCGTGGATCCCATGGACTGTGGGTGGATCTCTCTATCCCCTGTGCACCCCATGGGCTGCAGGGGCACAGCTGCTTCCCCATGGTTTTCACCACGGCCTGCAGAGGAATCTCAGCCCCAGCGTCTGGAGCACCTCCTGCCCCTCCTTCTCCGCTGACCTTGGTGTCTCCATGTTGTTTCCCTCACACGTTCTCACCTCCTCCTCTTCTCTGACTAGAGAAAAAATTGTGCCCCCACTTTGTTTTGATTTTCTTCTTAAATCTGTCATCACAGAGGTGTTACCATCATCTCTAACTGGCCCAGCTTTGGCCAGCAGCGTGTCCACCTTCAGAGCCATCAGGGATTGGCTCTGCTGGACATGGTGGAAGCTTCCAGCAGCTTCTCAGAGAAGCCACTTCTGTGGCCCCTTCACTACCAAAACCAGGCCATGCAAAACCAACATACCCTCCTTCTGAAAACATAATCTAAATTTATTAATCATGAGAAAAAGGGAAAAATGAAACAGAACATCCCAACAAAAAAAGAGAGCAACTACAGTCTTGCTGTCCTGGGACCTGAAATCTGTGTGCTCTCAAAGCTTTTCTTTTTTTGGAGTTTCTCAGGGACACATTGAGGAATGGCCTCCCTTCCCACTGACTTTGTGTTTCTGAATAATGAAAAAAAAAGAAAGAAGTCTCTCACCTTGTCAATATTTAGCCAGATTTGTTAAAAGTCTATTTGTTAAGGGCAATACTTTGCAGCAGTCACAGCATATTAGGATTTACATTTCCCTGTAAAGTTGGGCTCATTTCAGAAACCCAGGAACAGTAGTTACTGGACTTTGGTCTGTCCTTTAAATTCAACTGTAGTATAAAATAATCTGTAATTACATACAAGGAGTAAATGCTACAACATGCTGACCCAGGAGAGTTTTCTATGAGAGGATGCTGGCAGTTAGACCAGTAAGTCAATGAGATCACAGAACAAGGAGCAGCACAAGACGCAAGGACTGCTCCAAGCCATGCTGGTCCTGTCTTCTCCCACCTTCAGAACCCCCACTGGGACCCTCTGGTTCGCAGGTTCCACTGGAACTGGGCTGCCTTCACCACTGGTAGCAACAGCCCTTCCCTGACTGCTGGAGCCCAACTTTTCTGAGGCACTGCTGCCCCTAGCAGAAACTATTGCATCCCCTCTGATGTTGATACTTGGCTCGGGGCTCTGTCCCTTGCCAGCAATGCTCTTGCTCAAGCAAAAAGGGCACTAAATGATGGCAAGCAGATGTGTGCTGATGTGCTCTTTCTATCATATAGGGAAGTTCTGCTTTCCCTTCAGCCAGGGTAGATGAGGTGCTTGACAGGGAGAGTCGCATTTAACCCAGCCCAAGGGTCCCTGCCCAGTCTTGTCCCCCACCCTGTCCATGTCAAGGACAAAGCCTTTCAGGCCATGGCTGCATGAAAGCCTCCCTCTTCCAAAGCCATGAGCCCTGCTGCAGTTCAGGCCTCCTGCCCTGAGGGTGCACATTGTTCCTGCGGCAGACCCCTCTGGTCCTTCCTGGCCGTGGTGTCACGATTAGTTTTCCGATGGTTCTTGCAGCATCTGCAAATACTTGGCCCATGCTTTCTCCACCCCTCCCATGTCTTCCTGCTGCCTCTGCAGACTCACTATGATTTATTCTGTGGTCTATATGAAGAAGATCAGGCTCGCCGACTCCACCAGGAATCTCATACCAGCCCTGCAAACTGACAGCAGCCAGAGGCAGCTCCGGGCTAATGTCACAGCCGCAGCTTCAGCACATGGCAGGGCGACTCTGACCTAGTTTTAACCCTGCTAAATATGCAAAGAAAGAACACGACAATGTGGGGGAAAGCAGTCCAAGGTTTTCCCTATTTCCTCAGTATTCTCTGCTGCATTATCTTAAATACTCACACTACATTGGAACATGTCCACTGCCAGATCTTATGGGTGTACCGAGAGGAAAAACATGGTAACATTTGGAGGGTGGGATGCTTGGGGTGGGTTTTTCTTTGTACAAGCTTATAGGAAGATGGGATTTTTCAAAGATTAACATTTTGACAAAATATAAAAAAGAAATGGAAAACCTTTTTGAGTGGAAATCTCTTTTCAGTTACTTACTTTTCCTTTTTGCTTGTTTTTTTCAGTCTTTATGTTCTTACCTTAGTCATCAAGAGCTAAATGTTAGCCTGACTATCATTCTGACAGGCCTGTTTTGTTGGGTTTTTCTTTTTTTAAGAAAATGGATTTTTGTGCACTTGGCTTTATCTTTGTTTCAACATCTGCCTTTCCCTTAGCATCTCTGGTTCACTTCCACCATAGAAAATACTCAAACTTCCCCTTCTCTTGATTATTTATTAACTCTAGACCATTGTGTAGTACATAACTACTTCTTTGCTATGGAAACACTATTTTATTTGGATCGCCCACACGGTTCTGGGTATTTCTGGTTTTCAGCATCTTAATTTCAATACAAAACTGTGTTCACTGACAGTGCAGAGGGCTTTACTGAGAGTAAGGGCAGCACAGCATGCTGATCTGTGTCCTTCAGATGGTACTGAAACCCCTCAGCCAGGATCTGGCGATACCCAAGATGTAAATGTGTCCTCTGAGTTTCATAACACACCTGAGGCTGAGCTGTGAAATTCCACCATGGCAAGAATGGGAGCATTGCCTGGCATAGGGACCACAAGAACCTGTGGCAAGAAAGAAACCCTCTAAATACTTGCTACCAGTGATCATGAAAGAGAAGAGATGCTCTTCTCATCCAACGCAGGGAGATGAATGGATATCCTCAGTGTAGTGCCATTTTCTGCCATGGAGAACCGGAGCACCACAAAGCAGAGCAAGCAGAAAAATGTGAAGAAAGCTTCCTGGAGAGGAATTTCCTGCGGAGAAAGAGGACAGTCATGGGACACAAAGCCACAACCATGTTTTGAATGTGCTCCTGCTGCATGAGGGGCACTGCCACTTGATAGCACATGTGGAACAAGTCCCAGACATGGAGATCCTTGTCAGAGAGCTCAAGAAAAAACGCAAGGACAGGAAGCCAGGAAAACCATTAATCAGTAGACCGCAAGTGGTGTTGTTTCTGGCATAGGTTGAGAGAATGCTGATCATTAACTCCTATGAACATTCCTGACCTTGCTCAGGAAGGCTCTTAATTAAATGATTATGTCCCTTGACTTCTCCAAGTCTCAGGCGTATGCCTCTATACTTTCCTCGGCAAGGCATTTTTCAGAATCAGGATCTCCGTGATTACAGTCAACTAATTATTTGAAAAGCATTTTCATCTGGACTCCAAGCAATCAAATTAAATACAGTTAATGTGGGTTTGGCAGGACTCCACACAAACAAAAGTTGCTCTGTTTTTGTGCAAAATTGGAGAATCAGTTTTTGCTAATAGCCTGATGTATGAAATCTGCTGCTACAGCTTTTCAATGTTTACCCATCTTCTCCATTTTTGCTGCAAAACTGTTGATGCAATTCTGCTGTGATAAATGAAGACCAAGACCTCACAACATCCTGCCTTTAGCACAAGACCTTGTAAGAACCAGAGACTGAGAAAGAATGAATTGTTCTGCTTTGCAGTAAAAAGTTGATAAAGACAAAGAGCATGCTCAAAATAAAGGAGCATGCTGAAAATAAAGGAATCAACTTTATGCCACTTTATCAAAAGAGATATGACATGATATAAATCATCAGGCTTTAGCAGCTATAGGAGATTTCAGGTAGGAAGGCAAACCGAGTAACACAAAGTAGAAAAAGCATATATATAAAAAAATACTGCAAACCAAACCTCATTTTGGAGAGAACTGCAAACAAGCAGATGGACACTCTCTAATAAGCTCACAAGTCTATTTGTCTAATTACTTAACACTTTGAAATTAATTTGACTTTTCCCTATGAACAGCTATCCTTATGGATCATTTTCCACAATGAACAGGGAGTAAAGTACACCTAAACCTGAAGACAGCATGTGTCTATTTTTGGCTCAGTGAATTAGAGTGCATACTTTTTATAAAGAAATTCTGATGCAAAAAACCCCCATGAGACTTCATTGCTGTAAAACACATGTCAGTCATAGAAGAGATTAATAATGTGTAACTGCCATGAAGTTGTAGTAGAAGACTCTCTATTAAGTCATAATTGGAATAAGAAGAGGCAGGCAGATTAATGAAATTTTTAGTAAGCAGAGGAATATGGATTTTCACAATATGTGGAAGCAATGCAATAACAGAAGTAACGATTATAAATATTAGTTAGAAACCAAGATTAATCTCTAGGATAGGCAGAATTTCAGGGTGAAATACTTGAGTTGATGCAATGTCACAGGTGATGGCAATGTTAATCACTGCTCTCAGCAAAAGGAAGCATCTTTGCGAGGAAAACCCCCTTGTGGCTCTGGGATGCTCCCAGAGATGCACTCAGGAGTAAGGCAGAGCTGCCAGCCCATGCCACTGAGTGCTGGGGTAAATGCAACCCAGCTGCCCCTGAGCCCCAGACGCTCCAGCTTTGTGGGTGGCTGGAAGGCACCAGGCAGGGATGTGCCCAGCAGGTACAGGGTCCCTCACACGGGCTTGTGTCACGCTCTCAACATCAGAATGGTGCAGGTTGTCACGTTAAACACTTCAAAGCTGTTTATAGTTTTCATATTTGCATATTTCTGCATTGTTGTTGCACAATTAAGCTGAAGACTTCCAGACCAAGCTGTCCCAAGAGCACAAGGAAATCCAGTAAACTTTCAATCTGGTTAATCAGTCAGAGGTGTAAAAAACAAACTGGGCCCATGTGAGTCATGCATGTTAGGAAGATACAGTCAATAGTTGCTTTTATAAAGAATTAAACCTTTTCCAGGTTAGCAAATGTATATTAAGTGACATCAAGTATCACTTGTATAAAATTATACTTTTCAAGGACCAATGAATAACTGGTTTAGACTTTTTCTCTGAGGTTCCATCAGAAAGATTTAATTTTGACATGCCCAGCATTTTGTCTAAAAACACCTGTCTCATCAGGTTATCATTTCAACTAGAGAAGGGACTGGAGAAGGAAAACAGATGTCTGATGCATGCTCCAGAAGAAACAAGAAAACATATGCCATGAATATTTTTATGGTCTTTTCTTTTTCTCTTAATGTTATTACCATGCAAATAATGTGCATGGGAATCCTTAAACATCTTCTAACCATTCAGTAAATCATTTCAAGAATAATGAATTCAAGTACTGTGAATCAGTCTCCAAAATTTATTGACATTTTAGTTTTTATGTCACATCTGGAAACCAGTAGGACATGGTATTTGGGTGCACCTTCAGAAGGTGATTCTTGGCTTTTCCTCAGCCCTCCATGCTTGTGGTCAGGACCTCTGTTTCCACAGAAGAGTAGGAGCAGGACATGCTGAGCGTGTCTGCTGTAGTGTACAGCAGAGAAACTGCCTTTTGTTCTTGGAAGTCAGCCCTGTGTTACACAACTGCAGTTCAAAGGTTACAAAGACAAAGGGTTTGCCAGCAGACTCCACACTTCAAAGCCGTGGCAACAATTGTTGGATCAGAGAGGAAAGAAGTTGCCTGTGGGTCCCCGAAGCAAACTGGAATCTCAGAAGAAAAAACAGGATCCAGAAGAATCTTACTGAGAAACAATGAGAAAAAAACCCTACTCATTTATATGGAACAAAAGCCCGAGTCCTCAAGAAACTCTCCAAGTTGCTTCCACATCCAATCAATATTTTCTTTAGCACATATGGAATGAGCCTCAGCCAACTTCCTCCTCCATACATTCCTATTTCTGACTATCCTTAGAAAGAAGCAAGGCAGTGAATTCAAAATCTCATTCATATGAGCAGGAGCCACAAGGCTTGCAGGGACAGTCTCACCATCCTGTTTTCCTGACTCAACAAATTGCTGCAGAGAAGCTCAGCCATACATCCAAATATATCCACACATATGCCCTTAGCTCAGAGCAGATGTGAGGTGATGTCACATGAGCTCAAACCTCCAATGACAGACAGAAAATCTGAAGACTGAAATTTCTGACAAATGCAAATGAAAGAAAGGAAATTTAAGACTTATCATAGATGACACTGGGGTGGAGATGAAGCCTGGTCTACAAAATCTACATAACCAAGGTGGAATTCCTATTCCCTATAAGTCTGACTCCTTCTTACAGTCAGCGCCAAAGTCACATCAGCTTAGGAATGGACCAAATAATCTTGGCTGAGGCACGATGCCAGCAATTCGGATTTACTTGAGTATGACCTCCCCCTCCCGCTGCAGCAAAACCTCCTCAGAAGTTCTTTTAGGAAACTCTTTGCTACAAAAATTAAAGCTAACAAGACTTCTCAAGGAGGTGAAACCGCCCCCGTTTCAACTTCAGCATCTTGAGGCTCAGTCTGTTCCTTGAAACGAAGGATTTGCAATGCACATGTTGCCAAAGATTTGCTGAGGATAAGAGCCTCTTCCTCTGTCCAGTCAGCAGCATGGATGGTGGGCGTTCATCTCTGCTGTTTCAGTGCAGAGCACATCCCTGCAGCTCATGTTATCACCAAAATGGGTCTATGCAGAGATGCCTGACATTGATGTAGAAGGGCCAGGGCACACATTATTTTCTGCTGACTTGTCAGAACTCATCTGCTGGTGCCTCTACATCCAGATATGAAAGTCTAAACCCTGCCAAAATATGGGGGTAAATACTGCCTGAGCCTGAACTCATGCATAAGCCTCACTGGATTTTAATGGCAGTTAAACCCTATTTTGTAGGACATGCTTGGGGTATTTATAGAGAATTGAGACACAGGAATTCAGTATGCCTTAAATTCTGAAAAAAAAATCTCAGAATTGAAGCTCATGTTTGTGTGTCAGACTGTCATATCACGGTCAATCCGAACCACTGAATTCCTACATGCATTAAGCAGAAGTCCTTGTGGCAGCACATATTTTATACTCCTCTCTGTCCTGAAACCCCAGCATTTCCATTTGCGTGACATTTTACTGCCTCTTCATTATATATCAGGAAGGAATGCTGATGGATTAGCATCACATCCAAAACAGAAACTGGCATCATCTCAGACTCACGCGATTTACAGCAACTGCTAAGTAAATCGGGATACTTTTTTTAGTTCCCACTCTTCCTCTTTTAGAAATAAATCTTAAGAAAATACAATCCCAAAGGCCTAAGAGGCGCACATTTACAGATGGCAGCAGTGGGTCATAAATGACATCTTTTCCTGGTACTATTTATGAGAGCCAAAAAAAGGGAACATATTATGAGCCATTTATAATGTTCTTCAGCAGAACAGTCAGCCAAGAGACAGAGCTGAAAGCCTGTTGTAACAAAAGGTATCAGAGTGAGGAGGAGAACAGTATCTATAATTACTACTCCTGTGATAAAACAAGCACATTATAGCAGATGGTTTAACACAAGATCACTATTAAATAAAACACTGGTTCCAATGCCAAGGGATGAATATTCAAGAAGGAGTGAGCCGAGTAGAAGTGTATCAAGGCAGCAAATGCAGCTCAGTTAACCCAGAAGCTACGTGCAAGTCTAACCAAAGAGATCAAACCCCATGTAATTCCCCATGCTGGCTGAACAATCCCTCTGCAGTCAAAACTTTCACAATTAGGAATTAATCAATACAAATGACAGGACTGAGCATAATGATGGCACAAGAACTCGATCATGTCTGACTGACAAAAAAAAGGTGTGACTCAACCCCAAAACAAACCCAAACCCTAACAATATCAATTTGCAGAGCTTTTTCACATACCACTTGAGAAACTTCCCAGTTCTTCATAAGAAACAGACTCTAATTCATCTTCTTGGCAGCTTCATAGTTGTAGGATGTTGTTTGACAAAACAGGAGCCAAGTTACAATCTAAAATGGGGTTCTTTTCATTTTTAGAAGTTTTGAAAAATATTTTATGGACAAAAGTAAGGCTGGAATTAATTAAAGTGACTAAGGCTGCACCACAGAGTATGGAGCTGCAATGCTCATGCTGCAGAGCAGGGCTCCAGCTCTCAGTGGGTTTGGAAGCAGTAGAAAGGATACCACCACTAACAAGGCATTTTAAATTTTTTTTTTCAACTTGCAGTGTTTTTTAAAATTAAATGTTTCTGTAACTTTGGTATTTTCTATGTAATATGTTTAGCTGAGATTCAACCTTCAAAAGCTTGAGACTCACCTACTTAGCTCTAAGATCATTTAAATTATACTGTGCTGTGAACAAGGAGAGGAAAAACAGTAGAGAGAGCAGAAGTGCATAACCAATGTATACCATTACAAAATGGTTTCAGAGTAAAAAGGAATTGATTGTCATAAAAGATTCAAATTTAAAATACCCAAACACTTTCTCAGTGACCCTTCCATACCCCTCAGGACTCATGCTGCACCAGATAAATCCCTTTGAGGACGCTGTGACTGGAAATAAAAATCCTTCACCATCAACTCTCTCTAGCTGCCTGGACTCCCATCAGGATGGCTGCGGTTTCAGGAAAACAGACGACTGGAACCTGTTAAACTATGCAAGATTTAAAAGTTGTTTTAAAAATCTATGTAATATAAACATTTTTCAACCTTAAATCTCTTTGTACATTTTAAGGACTAAGAGAGGGGAGACATACAACCATGGTGGTGTGTACATCTATATATATGTTTGTGTGTGTGTGTATATAGACACACACATCACACACATATATATGGCACCAACAACCTCCACAACAGCAACTGGACAGTTGCTGCCTTGATTTTCTATGGTCACACGTGCCGATGTGTTATGAAGAATCCACGATACAAACCTCAGACACAATTACAAACCCTGCTTCACCTAAACCTTTAGTTTCTGACTATTTGGGGGGAGGAAATTTTATCCTGGAAAACTGGGAACCTTTGCTTTAAAGCAAATTATTACTGCTTTAAGGCTTGTCAAATTATTAATACATATTTAATGGCTGATTAATACATATTTAATAGATGGCCCTTGGTGACCGTAACCTACGGTTTTATTAACTTAGGCAGGGATGAATAAGTAACATTAAGGTGTGGTTCTTCCTTTATCTTACCACTACACTCGCATGCATGCTTTGTATGGAAAACTTTATTTGATAATAAAAATAGCATTCACAGACTTTCTCCTTCTTTGTTGCTACATCATATACATAGTGTCTGTTCCAAGGAAAGAAGCTCTTACTGGGTAAGTCCACATCTACTCATCCTAGTGTTATGTATAAACCCAATTAAGTCAAATAAAGCTATGAACAATGTAGTATTTATATATGCATAGTGTTTTATAAAAAAGATTGGCCCACATACTGCTTTTCATCAACACAGAAAAGAGCATTATGCCTATAGCATGTTGCAAGAAATGATGATTGGAGAATATAGACTGCATACAAGTGCTTAATAATACATAAGCAGGCCCACCATGAAGAAAGAAATGATATTCAAACCAACAAAAGCTTTAGAATTACTGATACAGTCTCCCATTTTAAAACAACTTTACATACCTGATTCAGTTTATATTAAAATATATCCCCTGAATCAATTTTTTTCCATTTTTAGAAATATAAACACTTAATCACATTCCTCACACCTAAATTTTGTAATAAATCCTCTTTTATACAAGAAAAAGGCAACAGTTTTGTTTTTTTTTTCCAACAGGCTCTATTAATTACAATTTCAACTGTACACACAATGATTGGCCATCTTCTTTCTTGGTTTTGTTTTTACAGTACCATGGCAACAACAGTGATAGACTTGCAATGGTTTTGTGTTCATATGGAGGATGTGAGTCAGTATACATGTACACACCAATGCACTGGAAAAAGCAGTAGTTTACTTTAGTGGTCCAACAGTAACGGCAAACATTTTGGCTCAGCTAGGCAGTAATCCATTAAATCTTAGACCAATGCTACAGCAGACTTACCACACAACTTGCAAATTTAAAAATACAACTTAGAAACTTGCAGGTTTCCCTTTTGCTGCTGTTCTTAGACTCAAATTTACAGCATATAACCAGGTATGGATAGGCTTCTACAACCAGGTTGTCCCACTGATTGCCTCTTTTAGCCTGTGTTTTTCCTTTGATACTTTTTCTTTTTTTTTTCCCCAGCAAGTGCATTCCTTGTGTCTCAATAAGGATGAACCAGTAAGAAAAAACCAAATTCCTTTAAATACAGAGCAAGAAGAATTGAGAGCTTTTGGAATTTGGCAAAATAGAAGCCCACTGGTTTTCCCTGAACAGAAGGAATACACCTACTCTGAGCAGGGGGACTGTGCTCCCACTCCATTGTGCCTTGTCCCAGAATCCCAATCCCTTCCTGTGCTTCCAAGCAGACACACAATACCATGCATGCTGGGGTTGCTGTCCATATGCAGCTGGGAGATGAACAGGGCTGCTGCCTTAATGACATATCATCGTTACATGTTGCTGAGGCTAATGAGAGCTCAACAGTCCACGTTAGCGTGTGACACAGGCATGGTGGTGACCAGTCCTTCTGCCTCTGCGCATCCTGTCCAGGGGGCCTGAAAGTATAAACTGTTCATGGAACAAACTACAAATTCTTTATTGTAAATCATCTTGTGCTGCGTGGGTTTGGTTGCTTTTTTTTTTTAATTATTTATTACTATTATTATAAATATCCTTCATTGAAACAGTAGTCTCTTCAAACAGTTCTTGCAATTTTAGGAACATTTGTCTCTTTCCTTTTTAATTCCTTCAGTAGGAGCAATCCATTCCTACTGAGATGAACAATTGTCTTCCTTCCCCACCCCCAACCCTTAAAAAATGTTCTACATACAGTGTAGCAGTGAGTCACTAGAGAACAGTCTGGATCAAATTATTCAAACTTGGTCATAAAATCCTTTGCCTATATTATATTACTGGCTACCCCCACTTACTGTATTGGGGAGGGGGGAAAGTAGCCCAATAAAGGAATTATTTTTAAGAAATCTACAAAGAATGTAGAAACAAAATTTCATAATCCTTTAGGACCAACATTTGGCAAGTAATTAAAAAAAAAGAATACACTGAAAAATACTTTCTTTAATATTATACATCAGGCACAACGCGTTTTTGTTTTTTTTTTTTGTTATAAGATTTCATCTGCATAAATGGTTTGTAGGATCAGCAGGTGCCGGATGTCTCCTTGCCTGAGAAAGCCAGGTGGTTTCATTCTCTCCTCTGCTCCCTTGGTGTGGGGAAGGCGACGGAGACCCCGGGGAGCCCCTCAGATGCTGAGGTCAGTGCTGCACTCCTTGTAGGGCCGCCTGCGCTGCTCGGGTGGGTGCCTGCGGCTCGGCTCGTGCTTCCAGCCGGGGTCTTCCCTCTCCCGGTGGCTGACTCGTTCCTCCCTGAGCCGTCTCTCGGGCGACCTCTCCCTCCGCCGGTCAGACGACTTGGCCCGTCGATCAAGGGAGCTCTCTCTTCTCCGCTCAGGGGACTTTCTTGGCTCCGTGAGTCTCTCCAGCGACCGCCGCCGGCGGCCGGGCGACCTCTCCCTGCGCCTCTCAGGAGAGAGGTCTCTCCTCCTCTCGTGTCGCTCCCGCCTCTCCAAAGTGTTGTCAGCACTCCTTGTCCCTTCCCTGCGCTTTTCAGGAGACCTCCTCTTCTGCCCGTTCACCACCGCCCTCTCTGGCTGCCTCTCGTGCCTCCTCTCCGGTGACCTCTCCATCCTCCTGCCTGGCACATGGTCATTGGTTTTAGAAGTCCCATTCCAAGTGTGGTGTTCATTGGGATGTCTGCTAAACTCTCTGCTGCCTTTTAGGTCTCTAACGTAAGTCCGCTTGTCCCCATGTTGTGATGATTTGTGAAGGTCTGGTGGATAACTGGACTCCGATGATGGGTGCTGCCGTCGGTCGGATGGCGCGGGTTTCATTTCCGATACATTTTGTGAACCTGTGGCGGGACTGTTCCTGTCACTGCTGGGGTCTGAAAGAAAATAACAGCAAAGGGTTTGGTATCGATGCCTTCTGTGGTGCTGTGACACCACTTAGCACTCTTCAGACTTCATTAGTGACAAAAACAAACAACTGTTAAAGCAGTCAGCGAAGGCTAACCGAAGCTTTTGTTAATTTAACTGTGAACAACGAGAGTTACAGGTTAGTACTGGTGCTGCTCTGATCATTAGCCATGTTTTGGTCCGAACTGATCTCATCTTTATGCTCTTCTGGGCATGGGGCACACTACATTTTTCCCCAAGTCCAATTCATAATGTTTCAGTTACGCTACATTCTTTCCAGTGGAAAAAAACCATTGTAGTTCAGGTTGTTGGCTGGTTTTTTTAATAGTTCTCAATAAAGAGGGCCTTTAGGAAACAATTTTTGCTTTTAAAGACATTATAAAGAACTGCCTTCCAGGTGTGGGAGGCTTTGGTTCAAATAGCAGAAAATGTACAGAAAATAGAATTGATTATTAAGTTTTCACCTTGTAAAATAACATTTTGAAGATGTGAGAATTAGACTGTAATCATGCCATTTCCATTTCATTTAAGGCATAGCTTAATCTCACTTAGTTCTACCATGTTATGTAAAGTCCTAGGGAAGATTTTGGTTTTGCCACAATGATTCAAACAACGATGACAGTAGTTATGATTTTTTCATATCAAAGCAATGGAAAGATATTGTAATATGTAGGATGGCTTTGATTCAAATCTAATCTCCAGTTCATTATTTTTCATGTACTATTTGAGGTAAAATACAGCTGAGCTACCTCTGCGAGACAAACTAAAAAGCAGAAGTAGAAAAAGAACATCCAAACTAAACCCCAGCCCTGCGCTGCAGCTAAGCTACAATTACTCCCGTTATTTGTAACGGATGTTTATGAATGATTCATTACAAACATGAAAAACATTAAAGTAGCTGCGCTGCCTTAATGCAAATGCTGCTTTTATTTGCTTGTTTTCTTTCTTAAAGTAACTCCTTCGCAGCAGCTTGGCTGGCATTAACCACTTCCTGACACTCGCACCCCGACACCCACCTTGAGGTGGACTGTCCTGATGGCAACGACTGAAAACCCTCACAAACACTTGTGGGGACGGATTTTTTTTTTCCTCTTTTTCTCCTTTTTGTCTTCTCTCCCCCCAAAGCCAAACACTCTACATTCCTCCTGCCATCACACCAAGTGTCTCCCATTTGATGGCATTTTCACTCCTGAGCTTGGGAGGGTCAGTGTGTGCATGGGCTGTGATTTTTGTGAATTCCAGGTGAAACCCGTGTTGCAACTCACGTGTGGGCAGTTTTTCTCTATTAGCACTTTCAGGCCTCAGCTGGGGATGGGACCACGCTGCTTTTCTGTGGCTGTAAGCACGTGGCTGGTGGCAACCTGCCTATCACACAAGGTACAAGCAAGGTTCAAACACGTCCTGTGTGTGCGTACTTACAATTCGGGGGACGCAGGGTGTTCGGGATGAATTGCTGTACATATAGAATATAGCGAAGCGGAAAAGCAATGTGAGGGAATTAGGCCACAGCACAAAAACACCTAATATTGATTTTAGCTACAAACCGTAGTTTGATTATGGCCCATAAGGTAGAAGCAAGACTCCCCGAGCTTGTCATTTCTCATACATGCAGCGATATTAGGAGGTATCATCGCTGAGGAAGGAAGAGCCCAGCACCAAGAAAAGTAAGAGAAAGAGAAAGAGAAAAGTAGAAAATTTAGATTCCCTAGAATAAAGATGAAAGAAAGAAAAATCTTCATATTTTATCTTAGAATAAAGAAAGTTTATTTTTCCAGTCAGATTGTCTAGGCTTCACCCAAATATAAGGCTGCAAAGACAGCAGTTGTTATTATTGTGACATAAAGAGACATCTAAAGAGGTGATTCAATAACCCAGACAACGAGAGCATCCATTCTAAAAGACAGCTGGAACAGCGACACAGAATGTCATAGAAAAAACATTAACAATCAAACAACAACGAAAAATAAAGTCCACCAGAGACCACAACATTAAAAATAAGTACAAAACTCATTACAAAAATATACAGCCTCATAGAGAAGCACGTTCCAATCAAGTCAGAAAAATATTGGAACTTAACATTATTAGAGGAACCATTTGCGACTGCAGCGAACAGAAGGAAGAGAGAAAGGAGTCCCAAATGTTACAAGGATATTCTTTACAGTAGTGCAACCCCTGTATATTAAATCCTTGCTTGGAGAACGAACATTTAGTGGTTAGCATTAGCCAAAAGAAAATTGGTGATGGATTTCCATCCTCAGTGCAACAGACATATGCTTTGAGAAGTGAAGCACTTAATTTACAGGGTATTTATGCAGTCTAGCATATGATACAGTACTGTACATCCAAAGGAGTATAGGAAAAGACAAAAGTAGAAAGAACATTACATAATTTCAGTGCCATCATTGAGCCTTCTGGTGTGCTATTTATATTACAGAAGTGTAAACCCACAACTTCCCTTCCATATCGTTAAACACTTCCATTGTTGGTTGGTTATACTCTGAATTGGTCATTTTAAGTTAAATAATGAGCAGACTGAGCAGAAACTCTCAGACATAGTACAGTAAATGAAAAGAAAATCTAGTTCATAAATTGTGCAGAAGGGTTTTGTTTCTGGTGTTAGGTCATGGAAAGAATGATAAACACAGAACTTACTGACACAGAAACAACCCAAATACAGGGAGGAAAGTATAAAGGACATCCCTTCAATCATCAGTTTCTATAGAAACCTCAAAGACCTTTGGTTGGGAGTAGCCCTCCATCGAGGGCACAATATTTGACAATTATCTCAAATAAATAAGACATAATTATAATATTAAATAGTGTGCTAAGTTAAGCCACCCAGCAATCCAACCTCCAGGGGAAGAAAAGGACATCTAATGCAATTCTTGGTAAGAAACGAGGACTGACTGTTTCCCCCAAGACAGACACAAGAGCACCTTTTCATAACCTCCTCACCTTTTCAGACCTTACAAATTAACTAGTTGAAACCAGCAGACTGTTTAAGGGGGGAGAAAAGGGCTCAGGAGGCCAAATCAATATATTTTTGCAGTAAAGCATTTTTTTTCCCCCTTTTTTTTCTCAAATAACTTTATAAATATTTACATAAATATTAAGGAAAAGCAAAAATATCATAAGCCATCTTGGCATTCATGTCTATGGATACAGACAGGAACTAAGAGAAAAACCTAACCAAAAAAAAAAAATCACTGCTTCAGAATAGTAACTTGGGATCCCAGTTTTTGCATTGATTATAAGAAGAGACCTAGGTGAAACAACAATTCAGCCGCTGAGAAACAGTTTGGCACAGTTCAGTGACATTCCTTTTTTGGCTGGACAAGACAATAAGGTTTGTTTTGTTTTGTGTTGCTTTCCTCTCTGATCACCAAAAAATACTGCTATGATGATCTTGCCTTACACTGCGCCCCAAGTCCATGGAAGCAAGCAAAGGATGAAATGTGTAGAAAATTCAGCACAAGCGAGGCAATTATATGTTGCAAAGGTTGGTAAGACACTGGTGAGAAAGGAAAATAAAAAAGAATTCCCGCTTCAGATCTTGAGACAAATCATTCATGGAGTGATGCCAGGGAAGAAAGGAATGTTTTCATAGTTTGACCCACCATATTCTGGAACAGAGCCATCTCCACGTTTCAGAAACAGGCGGACCTTGCGGCCACCATTTTTAATCAGTTCGATGGCCCGAGCATGCTTCATGTTCTTGGTGGTTTCTCCGTTGATTTCTAAGATTTCGTCACCGATCTGCCGATGCAATAAGAGACTAAGGTTAGAAACAGGTCCCCGTGAGGGTCCCCACCAGCACACCACCAGACAGCAGCCACAGCAAAGCTGGAAGGACTGTCCAGCAGGTGAAGCTAAGTACACCCAACTCCTTCCAGTGACCACCCACAGTGCCTGATGGTGTGTGGAGTCTGGGAGGCATGAAGACAATGGAGAAAGCTCGAGGCACCAAAGTATTTCACTGCTGTTCTGCAGAATCACATTGCAAATACTGTATTGCTCAATAGTAAGTGCAGTGTTAGAATTGGTGCTATTTTATTTAATTTTGATTATTTGTAAAGTCTTCAGTCAAAGCGGTCGTTTGTTGCAGTCTGCTCCAACTGGGATGTTCACAGAGCTTTTGCAGGTTTATTTCTTACTTTGACATAGATACCTACTATGTATCAGCAAAGCTGATTTTGTAAATATAATCATTTATCAGGAGAAGAAAATAGGGCTTGGAAGAGCTTGTCAAAGCATTGACTTTCACAGGGCACCACTGATTTTTTATCATATTTTCATCAGCCAAAGTTTTGGAACCATAGATCTACCCCTAGCACAAGAATTTTGAAAATGCCCTTCACATGACATATCTGGAGAAGACCAGGTATGTGGGAAAGTTATAATGCATTCTCTAACAGAGGTCCAAGGAGTACATAAAACCTGGCAATTTAATTTTTCAGTAGGCATTTTATAATAGGTGCCCTTGTTATAATGTTTGTCATTTAGCTGATATATGAAGTTAACAATTAATGTTAATCAAAACCTACATTATAATTTTGTAACCCATGGGCCATAGATATGTTCTGTCCCCTCTCTGCCCACTAGCAGGCAAAGACTGTGGCTGTTACATTTGCACTGCTGTATGTATACCCCTTAGGCTTTAAACAACAGATCATGTAGTAGAATTTGGAAAGCAGTGTTGGAAGAAGGGGTGAAGTTTTCCACTGAACACACACTGCTCTAGAGTGCATACCAAGAGTGACAGATGCCATCGACAGAAGTAAGTATGAACCACTTTCAGTTCACATTTAACTTCCCTTTTAGCTGGCACAGCTGAAGGGAGAGGCAGGGCAGTCAGCTTATTCCAAAGAAATGTAGTTTTAAAGTCAGTTTGTGCATACCCTCATTTTCCCACATCTCTCAGCGGGACCGTCCTCAGCGAGCCGCAGCACATACAGATCCATGTTGTACTCCCGGCCACCTCGCAGGCTGAAGCCAAACCCTTTGGCTCCTCTCTCCAGCTCAACAGTGTAAAAGTCTTGGTCCTGCTGCAGAGAAGACAAAAAATGCCCAACTGAACAGAAAGTCAAATGCTGCTCTGCTCTCATCTTGAAATTATTCAAGCAATGTTTTGTTATTCATAATTAAAAATGGAAAATCAGTTGGATTTTCACACACAGACCAGGATTTGCTGCCTGCTCAGACCCCACTCTGCAGTTTGGAGTTCTGGTGGCTGGTGAAGGCCTGTCGGAAGGAGTGGGCTTGGCCATGTCCCGAGGTGCATTTTTGGGCACCCCTGTTACACACCACCACCTGTACCCAGGGCAGGAGAGGACATTTTGGGAAGGAGGTTAAAGGTTTTACTAACCAGGGAAGAAGGCGAGGACAACCACCCTTCCAGTGCCAGCTTTAGTGCAATGTCTGATGGCACCGGGGGTGAGCCTGTGCCATGGTGCTGGCTTTTCGTTTTGTAACCACATCATCTATTCCTTTGCAAGAAACTCAGAAGCCTTTGCATTGTTTTTCCTCAAATGCAGTTATGGGGATGTGTTCAAGTCCCTAATGGAAGATGCTGCTTCTGGGCTGGCCAGTGGCAAGGAAAGTTAACAGTGAGATAGATAATCTCTCTAATAAGATGCTGTCTGTGCAAGCTGGAACACTCCAGCTATCGCCCCTTATTAAGTTTTCCTTTTTTTTATTCTCTGCATTTATCATTAGCACACAACAATACTTTCTGGAGAGGCCCCTCAAAATACACAATTCAATAAACAAACACATAAATTTTTACTGCCCTAAAACTGTCAGCTTTTTTTTTCTTTATTTTTATTCCCTCAAAGTCTCGATGAAAATGCACTGGAAATGTTTCTCAGCTGAAACAACAGCAACACATATTAAGAAACTAATCAGCAAATTCCTCTTTCTTTTCAGCAGACTGAGGGAGAGCAGCTTCTCAGTAGGAATTTTCAAGGGAAATATTTGAACATAGCCCTCAAGCAGACTGGAAACACCAGTCTGTGGTGAACAAAACAATTAGAGAGGTACTCCTTACCTGTGCTGCTTGGGGTGGTTTGAAATCAAACTGGGATTCTTGCTTTGGTTTGGCGTTGTTCCTGCTGTAACAAATGAGAGAAAGAGGGAGAGAGGAAAAATACAGCTCATGGGATATGAAAGTGGTGAAGAAGTAACCGAAGAGAGAGCATGTCAAAATGCCCTCCTCAGGGAAAACAATCTGACCTGGTCTCCTGTGGTATTTGCTGAGGAGTATGTGTGGTTGTGATTGTAGCAATTTTTTCTGCATTGGTCAATAAAGTAGCATTGGAGGATTCTGCAAAATAGATTTTGTTTTTATTATGAGGGAAGACCATTGGCTATTCACTGAAAGAAAAAAAGTTTTGCAAAAGCATTTCACTGAAAAGCATCATTATGTTGTTTTTATAGAACTTGATATGGGATCAAATTTCTTAATTCCCCAGATCAATATAGTAAGTATGTATATGAAACTGCACGCTCAATAGGAAAATGAAAAAAAAATTAAATTAGGAAATCTGGATTGGAAACCCCCCTGGACATTAGACACACTCATGAAGACTCACTTGTAGACAAAGGTCTGAACAATGTCTTGTCTGTTGTCTGAAGACATGAATTCCAATCAATTAAGTCTGTAAATATTGTAGGTTGGGTGGATTAATTTTATAGAAGCTGTAACTATTCCAGGGATTATAAGTTTATCAATCCTTCCTCCATCAGAAATTGCAATCTCTAGTAGAATTGCGATGTGGCTCTTATCTAATACCTCACAAGATGCTAGCAAACGTGGCTAAAAGCCAAACTTACTGAAATCCGTCTCTGAAATACAACCCACTGCTGCCTGAGCCCTGAAAGCGGGAACCTGGAGCCACCTGTATCAAATGCATCAACAGCTCTGGGTAGCACTTACGAAACAGTGCACTGAGAGAATACAGAGTGCAGGAGTAATTTCTAAGCTTAATTCCTGCCATGGTAAAGGGCTCTCAGACCAGCATCAGCCTGTGCAAATTCCATATTTCTTTAGGCATGGAAGGAGGGGTTCCAAGGAGAGGTCCTGTATCCCACTTTCCACAACTGAGATGGGAGCAACTGAAAAGTGACTACGTAGATGTCCCTCACAGTATGGCTGGGCAAAATATTCCCCTTGTCATTCTGGAGCTGTATCACAGACTTCAGTAAGACCAGAGTTTACTTCAAACTCACTTAAAATTCTGCCTAAAATTAAGGTCATGTCAATGCCATTAGCCAAATAGCAACATCAACCTGCAAGTCTTCCGTATTGAACGCAACATATTTTCCAGAACTACATATTGTACCAATCCTAAACTGAAATTACTACTGAAGAGTTTCAAATACTGAATTGCTCCAGAAGACAGCAGTTCCCGAAAACACCCTTCCCCTCCTGTGGGAGTTTGACTTCAGAGGAAGTCTTGGTGGCACCCCATGTACCTTGATGGTGCTTAACCACACAAAATGCTCAATGTTATGTTGGTTGCACTTGGAGAATGATGGGCACAGTCAGTAGAAACACCCACTCATCAGGCATGGCATTCCCAGATAAAGCCACTGCAGGGGCAGGCATGTGCTCCTTTGCAGAACAGCTCTGTACTCAGGAGACCCCCTCTTTGTGCCTGTACCCATTGTATCCAGGAGAGAACCACTGATTGCGAGCAACTACAAAATACTGACCATGATCCACCTTGAAGACCAAAATCTAAACTAAGTACACAACCACTAAGACAACAGTAACAAAAACTGGATGGAAACATCTGGCTCTCCAACAGAAAATTACAAGGTCTTCTACCCTGCCCTTGTTTGCCTCTCAAGAGGAGATTTCTGTGGAGAAATCTGCCATTATTAAACAGAGTTCAGCCCTAATACAAAATTGCAGCAATGGAAGGGTTTTTGCCTGAATTAAGATGTGGTGGTCATGGGCTTACTTGGTCCTGGGAGTTTAATTCACTTTGTGGATTTATTTCAGTTCTGGAGAAATCTAGATAAGGGAAAGCTTTTTCCTTTCTGTAGCTATTTGCATGTCAAGGGAAATTCAGGAAAAGGGACGGAGGAAAAGAAGAACCACTTAAACAGATGGGTGCAGCAAGAACACAGCTCCCTTGCCTGCAGCACTATGCCCAAGTTAACATGCCCAAACCCTCAGCATATGGAGCTGAAACATCTTCCAGACCAGAGCTGGCTTGTGTCCAGTGGCTCAGAGAGCAAGAGAGGCTCCTGGGTCTGCCTGCACCTCTCAGGATAGGCATGACCAGACCACACCCTTGTGAGGGTGTGCCACTGACAGCTGGCTGGTGCAAGAAGATGTCCCTGTGTGTAGTTACACTGGCGGAGTTTAAGAAATAATTCTGTTATTTTGTAAAGATGCCTTGATGTTAAAATCTGCTCCTACCTAAGAAACCCCAAAACACGGTTAAGTGTTCTGTTTTCATCCAGAACAAGAGTCTCTGAAATCCTCCACAAATATTTGGAGATCAGATGAAGATGGGCTTCAAAGAGAATGCAAGATTCCTACCCTTTAGTAGGTCACATTAATAATACCGTGCAGAGCAACAACACATCTTTAGTACAGATGTATCTTCACACCACTGTGCTGCATCTATTTCAGCCCACCCTCTCCTATGAGTCAGGAGTTGTGCATAATTTTGCCAGTGTTTTAGAAACTGGTTCAGGACACATGCCAGCACCATGCAAAACTGGAACAAAATACAGCAAAAATTATCTTTAGTACAATTATAATTGCATGTTCTAAACCCTATGTATTTCATTGATTCCTTGCCCTGTTCTGCCCTAAAACGCTCAGTCACCAGTTACATGCCTAATCTAAGCTTGTCCCGTTCCAGCATTCTGTACCCTTGCATCTGCTGGGAGCGTGGTAAAGCATCCTAAGTTCATTGCAAATACAATCCTGCAGTGGTCTGTGGCAATTACCTTGTGCAAGACTTATTACAAAGCAAAAACTCTTGGTGTTTTTAATAATGTTAGAAGGGATTAGCAGTGTGAGTTTATTGTGAGTCTTGTGATGCACCTCATTTTCATGTTTATCTGACAAGTGGCCTCTGATTTATGCTCCCCCCTCCTTGAAGCACACAGACCATTTATATTTGCCAAAAAAGCACTCAAAAGGAAACAAAAGAAAACAGCAAATCAAGAAAAGCATACGAAGACATCAAAAAGAAAACACTGAGACCAATTTCATATATCTCATGGGGTTTTAGAGCAAACCCCCAGAGATTCTGAGAGTGTTTGGTCTTACTGGCTTTTGGAAAACAAATGCAGGTAGTACTATGCAAAGTTGGCTATCTGACTTGGAATTTCAAAGTAACAGTAAATAAAAAGTCTTAAAGCCTGAATTGCTATGAAAGCAGAGTTGATTCCTTCCCTAAAGAACAGCTTTCCATCTTCTCTAGGAATACGTGATGTCAATCACAGGCCCATGTTTCCCCAACCTAAGCAATTTACATGATATTTGGGACACATAACTGCATGAGCAAGACTGGCTGAGCATTTATGCCAGGAAGTTATATTCTTAAAAAATTCTTAAATCATTCAGAAGTTGCTTATTTCTCAGATGGTTTTGCTTTTTTAGAAAATAAGCCCTTTATTTATTTAAAGATTCGCCTTCCTTTTTATCAGATACTAAAATATAGGTAATGAAGTATTCTTCTCTCAGTTTATCTTCCAAAACAGGCATGCACAGGCCAGCTCAGATGTTAGCTCGATTCATGGCCATTTTATTATTCATGAACACCCTATTTGCTGCAAGCAGCAGAGGATTATATACCATTTGACCTGGTACCCACGAGACAGTAGGAAAATAAAGCTTTTGTGCAAAACAGATCACCCTAAACAGAAATAATTTATAACCAGATTATTTCTCATCCTGGTCTGTGGGGAGTAATATGGAAAGATTTCTGCCCAACAAGCTCTCACTTTGAACCCATCCATGGCAGAGAAGCACAATTTACAAAGAAAATACTTGGACTTTAGAACCACAGCAATTTTAGTTCTGCTGCAGATACTTTACCAGGCTTCTGATCAGTTCCTATCTGGGGATCAAGCTAGGGATTCATTTAATGAAACCGATATATAACACAGATCCTCACTTTTATGAAATAATTCAGTGACCTGAAATTAGCACCAAGTGTCAGCTTATTATTAGGGATCCTGCATGTTTCCTCTGATCTGAAACAGTGAGATCCTGTCTAGGGTAACTCTTAAAAGGCAACTTCAGAACCATCACTATTTAAGAAGACATTTAAAAATGTACTGAGCTTGCTTCCAAAGCAACTTACCCAGAATAAAAACCAATCTGCTTTTAAACAGCTTAAAACATGTCAAAGTGTTTATGCCTTTCTGTGATCTCTTTACTCTATAGCCTGCTTGTGTCCGTCCAAAGCTTCAGGAATCCCACATGCTAACAAGTGATTCCCAAATATTCTAAAGCTGCATTATTAAGCTAAGAATCAAACCAAAGTGTATCGAGAGATCCATCAAATTATGGAAGATCATTTTAAGCAGATACATGGAATAGAATATTGCTTTTTTTAATGTTGAATCAGCACCTCTCTGTTAAAAACCAACCATCTCTATGAAAAGAAACAAAAATAAAGCTACGGGAGACTCACAGCCTCCCTCACTGCTCATTCCCAAAGCGGGAGTGGAAATGGAGTCCTCCATGACTTTGCAGCTCCAAGTGACAGAAAAAGCCCAGCGAACAGAACCAAGCAGAGGGTCAGGGAAGACAGCAGGAAACAGATACGTTACCATCTCCTGGAATGATGCGCAGGGTGACGGTGTTTCCCGCTTCCTTAATGAGGTTGACGATGTCTGAATGCGACTTGTTGGTGATGGAGCACCCATTGACGGCCAAGATCCGGTCGCCTACTTTCAGCTTTCCACAGCGGTCTGCGGGGCTCCCTTCAATTATCCGACCTATTTTGTGAGGCATGGCCACACATGCATTTCCCGCTTTTGTATTGGTTTGGGGGTTGTTTTTGTTTTGGTTTGTTTTGGTTTTGGTTTTTTATTGTTTACGTATGTGGGAATATGGTGAAGGGGAAGAGGAAAAAAAGGGTTGAAAAGGGAAAGAGAAGGTTAAGGGTTAATTAATTAATGCATCAAGCAAAAGTTATTATAGGATAGCTTTGCTGCCAGTGTTCAAAACATTGGCAATCAACTAGTATGAGTGCACAACACTTCACTTCTTCCACAAAAAGGTGTTTTGTTAATCCCTCAAAACTCCCCCAAGTGGATTTCTGTTAATAAACAGTGAGATTTTTATTGACTACAGCTGCACTTAGCAGCCACATCATAACCCAAATCTGATTTTGTTTTTGAAGAAAAAATTAAAACTGTTTGTAGAAAACTCAACCTCTCTCCTCCAAGATTACATCGGTGTCAGCCTCTCTAGTCCTTCTCTAAGCCAACTGCTGTTCATGCTTCTGCCAATGTTTTGTTCTTTCTCAATTTAGAAAGATAAGATCATTCTAAGCCTAGGAGGGAGTGTGGCTCCCTTTCTACCACACAGACCCACTCTATCAGCGCTGCATGGGGAAGCAACATGAAACATTTTTCTTCTATTGTGAACAAAGGCACTACCAGGGAAGGCACAGGACCACTACAGATGGGCCAAGACTGACAAAGGGAACCTGTTTGTTGCTGGACCCACCTCAGCCTCTACCAACCCTTCCCCTTTTATGATCTTAGATGGCACCAAGTGGGAACAGAGAAGGAATAAGGACCTCCTAATTCAAAAACCTCTAAAACTACTGAGATGTCTGACACCCAGAGAGAGGGCACTTTAGGATGAATGTGTTCTGGAGACAAAATTATTCTCCTGTTCCATGCAGTTGTTTTGTTTCAAAACCACAGGGTTGCCCATAACATGCACAACTGGGACATAGAGGATACACAACATCACTCAGATAAACCCAGTGAGCTTCTTTACAGCTCCTTTACGTGGGCAGGACTTGAGGCACACAGCACATGGTTAAAGCCATGGGGTACACAAGAGTAGTCATCTCACACTTTGCATCCACAATACATTCACCCTCAAGATGCACTTTCCCATCTCTGCTGTAGTCTTTATTTGATTAGTAGTTTTAGAGATATACACACAGATGACAACACTAGAAAGACCATAAAGAAGAAGAAAAGGCTAAGACAAGGACATGTGAGGTTGGAAAGATGCAATGAAAACTGGCAGAAAGTGTTAATATCACAAACATTAGGGAGATTTTTTTTAAATTTTACTATGATGTTAGAAAGTTTCTCTTTCTGGTAATACAAAGCCCCATCCAATTTGCAGGCTGTTCTGAGGATATGAGTTTCTACTCTATCCAATCCACTGAACAGATGACAGAGCCCACACCAAAGTGACCAAGGTGGGTTTTAGAACCAGTTTGGCCCATCTCTAAATACTACCCATGAAAGAAAAAACTACAAAGCAGGTCCAGAGCACCAGACAGCAGAGGGAACAGATCTCATGCGGAGTAATTAGGAAGAGGCTGAATATACTTGAAAAAATTAAAGGAAAAACAGTCACAGATCAACAGATCTCCTTGGGAGCCCCTGCACAGAAAACTTCCAGTTAGCAAGTATTTTGGGCTAAAGCAAACACAACTCTTTACAACCTCAGGTCAATGTTTCTCTGCAGAGAAGAGTTACAGCACAGTCTTCATACAGTAGAAGTTATTTACACATGTTTGCAAATCCATTCAGAAGACAAAAGCACTCCCTCTGTTCTAGACTGCGTTCAGTTTAATCTGTATTATATTACACCATTCTGTTCTGGCACCAAAACACCTATTTTGGAAGAGCAGTTTCCAGCAGCAAGGACAGTGTGAGAGAGCCCAAAACCGGAGAACTGACAGAACTCGATGCACTGGTTCTATATTATATATTTCCCCCTTGAAATCTCTGCTGCCACACTGCCCAGAACAGTGTCAGAAATGGCCTGTTTTACATCAATACCAGCAAAGGAGGTGGTGCTCCGTTGATGTATTACTAAGGGTGTCACTGATAGGCAATGGCAAGAAATGTCAGAAAATAAAGCCTAGGAGAAGGAGGGAAAGGCCACCTCTTGCACCTGTGTGCCCCAGGAACACTCAACCTGCACAGGGAGCCTGCAATCCATTCCCTCTGCAAACCACACCACTGCTGTGGGAGGTACTGTGAAGATGGCCAAGGCAGTGCTCTGTCTTCCCCTTCCCTCACTCCTATCATGTGTCACAGACTAAGGAACAGCTTCTTCTTCCTTTACAAAGTACGAGTGGATGCTGCCTCTGGCTTCCTTTTGGAGAAGATGGAAAGGGAAGAAAATAGCATCTCTGACTGATTTCCTCCTTGCAATGACACTTCTGCTCAAGAACAGGCTGTTCTGGACATATTTGCAAAACCAGCTTATGGACATCTCCTTTGCACCCCTGGAAATGGGTGTCTGCCTAGCAGAAAGACTGTCTTCAGACAGAAACCATGGCCACTTCTATTAGGTCAGGATATTACATGTGACATAGCTTAAACTTAATTTCTTCCTACTCTGAAGAAATGGATTTGGGAAGAGGTGAAATGGGTAAAAGAAACATCCTGGTTTTTTTACAGTATACCCCATTTTGTGTCTCACCAGCAAGCACTATTAATTAAAACTTTCCAGCTATCAGCATGCTCACTCCATAATGATGATCAGAATAACCCTGATTGCCAAAGAGAAGTTAATCAGTTTAAGCATTACTGCTTTTGAATCAAATGGCTCGATTCCACCATCAGGAGACATATTTCATTCCACCTGCTCCAGTTATGCACTGGCAAACAGCATCACTGGGAGGATCCCCAGCTGCTCCTCTGAGAGCAAACTCCAGAGAGGCTCTCGCAGAAATCAAGCATCAGGAATTGCCATGGGTGGCATTTTAGCTCTTCAGATTGGGATTTCTTTTTTGCTTTTCTCAACTCAGCGCTGAACAAAACCCAGGAGGCAAACACCTACCAAGTTTTTGCCTCTGATCAAGCTACTAATTACATAAATTGGGGCACACTCACAACTTTTAATTAAACAGATCCCCACTCGCCTCCTTGTGCTGCAAGCCTTGTGTCTCACTTGAGGTGCAATGAAAAACCTGCGGAACTCACCGAACGTCGTCCCTGCCTCGGGCCTGCTCACCGACGAAACGATGACGAAGCCAAAGCCCTCGTTCTCTCCACGGCGGATCTCCACATCATAGGGCTGGACCACGGTGCTGACAACCCCGCTGCCGCCACCACCCCCGCTGCCAATGCCACTGGTGCTGCCGCTGCCTGAGCTGACCGTGTTGAGGGAGTTCTGGCTGCCCTGCGGCGTTCGCTTCTCCTCCGTCAGCGAGGCTGGCTGGTTGCTGCTGTGGTGGGAGGAGGCCGGGGATGGGACTTCATTCTCTGCCTTGGGAACTGGGGAGGGGAGAAAAAAGACTGTTTGAGCAGGCTGCACCATTTAGTGCTTGAAAACAGCTGTCTACCGAGAAAAGGGTAAAAGAAAATCACCTGCTTTGGTCTAGAGATCATCTCATGGCCATGCTTTCAGATGCCACCACCAATAGCTCTGTTCAGTGGTGGCACTGCCCACCCATGCTCACCCTCTCCTGTGTGTGGTCATGTAGCCAAAGCCTTCCACTGCCAAACTGCAACCTGGTTAAATCAGTGCAGTGCTGCGTGCTTGGATGCTCTGTGGCATTTTAAACCTGGATTACATTAGTTCAAAGGTGCCTCCTTTGAACTAATGGTTCAAACTGGTGCCTCCTCCAGTTCAAAGGTGCCTCCTCCAGCTATCGCATCCCCACTTCATATGTACCATGTGTATGTTGTACATGTGTATGCACACACCACAAGGACAGACAGCAATATCTCACAACAACACCTTTTGTGTAGTTTTCAACTCAAAGCTATAAATTAGTTACCACTGACTGCCTTTGATGAATGGGATCTTTAGCAATAATCATCTCTCAACATGAGCAAAACAACTTGTGAACCAAACTTTGAAGGATAGAAGAACCAGCAACTATCATCTGTACAGTCTGGTACAGACAGGGGAACCATTAAACATTGTTAACAGTAATATTAAACAAGTGTTTAGCAGCAACTGAAGTTGGAAGGGGTATTAGTTTAAAATCTAATCAGCTACCACAAGGCTTGAAAAAATCTCAAAAAATTTGCTTAGTCCAGACTGCTCGAGTGAGGGCCAGCTACACTTAATGTCAGTCCTGACAGATGTTTGTCTAATCAGCTGTTAAATATCTCCCCAGGCAATCTATTGGTTGCAATATCTGACTTAAATCTTCCCTGCTGCTACATAAGGCTATTATTTCTAGTGCTATCTAACAGGCATATGGTGAACATATTATTCCCTTCCTCTCTGCAGCAGCCTCTTGTAGTCATGAGGAATTTAATACCTCCTCCCTCTTCTCTGCTTTAAGCTAAAGAATCCAAATTTGTTCAATATTTCCTTTCAGGCCATGTTTCCTTATTTTCCCTGGTCCTCTGGACTCTCTCCAGTTGGGCTCTCTCCAACTCAAATATGTCTTTCTTGAAGTGCTGGACCATATTGCACTGAGCCATCATCTGCTGGGAAATCAGGAGAGTTCCCCCCTGCCTACATCCCAGCACAGTGCTTTTCTTCACCTGAGCCAACCTCAGCGTAAAGCTTGTGGCCCACAAGAGCTTCCACTTTGTGTTACTCAGCCTGTTCTCTGCAGCCCATTTGTGCAGCTGAGAGCAGCATATTGCACGTGTCCCTGCTGAATGGCTTCCTCCGCTAATCAGGTCACTTCTCCAACTTGGTGAATCAAAATTAAGTTGAAGATCTTAAAAGCATCAGCAAGAAAATGGATGGCAAACAAAATCTAAACCTGTAAAATCAGGATCCAAAAAAAACGGACTTTAAAATATCCTTGGATAGAAGTCCTGTCTGCACTTATATACTCAAAAGTATGTACTAAATATATAGCATTCTTCATATTAAGAACACAGGAGGATAAAATTCCCCCTACATGAATCTCAAGACAGAGAGTACCCATTTAGGTGAACAATCTTTTTCTACTGGCATACAGATGACAGGAGGAACAAGGGACCAAAATTCAGGAACAGCCTTCTCTACAAAGTTATGCTGAAATTTAAAAGCCTGCAAATATAAGGTGAAAGAAGGGATTCTGAATAATTTATCCTAGAGTAAGTGTCCACATTTGCAGTGATTCAGAAATAGCTTGATCTGCAGTAACATGCCTCTGAATGAAATATCAAGAGAGATCTCATGCATCTAAATCTTTCATGGTAATTTCCAGCCTGGAGGCTGTAAAACTGCATAAAAATCTACACACAAAAACAATACCAAAATTCAGCTGCCCTTCCCCTTCCTCCCAAAGCTCTTCTAAAGCTTCTCTCACATTGCCAGACCTTGGCCAGGAATTAAAGAGAGGCTGTCAGAGGAGACATAACCCGGCATTTAATCCACATTGGGAAGAAGGAAAGAAATGAGAAGTAAATATTTATTTATTACTGTGCAGAAGGAGCTCAGCCCTGGATAAGAACACAGAGCTATTTTAGAGGTACTCTTCTAGTCCTAACTTCCACTGAGGGCCTAATTTCCAACCTGAATGTTATTTTGATCCTCTCTAAGATCAAAGTACATCACTGCCTATTTATCTGAGGATGCCTAAACTTGAAAAGCTACATAATATCTTTTCTTTGGAGTAAGCTAAAGCAAATCCCACACCTGAGTTCGTAAAGGGACTCAAAGGGAGCAGCAGCACTGCAAAGTTACTCTCCAATATTAAACTTAAGGTCACATGTTATTTAGAAAGCTCATGCTCGGGTCTTCATTTTCTCTGCTAGCAGGATGTTTTTCAATCACTCCTCTGCATGCCAAAATGATACCAGGCAGTGTCACTTCTTTTTGCATCTTTGTCTTTTTGCCAGCTTCTTTTTTGTCCATTTAGATCCTACATTTGTGCAGTGTGTGCACAATGCCCATCATAACTCAGCATTCAGAAACCTCTCTAGACCTGAGCAACCTGGTCTAGTGCAAGGTGTCCCTGCCCATGGCAGAAGGGAAATGGATGATCTTTAAGGTCCCTTTCAACCCAAACCATTCTATGATTCTGTGATAACAAACATGCACACCCTGGACCACTAGAACCAACAATGTTTACAGTTTCCCATCCTGAGGTTACTTGACTACATGCTGAAGCTTCCCCTGAGCCTGGGCCACCAGCCACCACACCCTCAGTCATCCTCTGCCCTTGCCTCCCCTCCTGTGGACTCTTCATCATCTTTTTCCTCGCTCCCAGTTTAAGGGTGACTATCAGGCTGCACATTTATTTTGGGAAGTATACAGAAAACATAAGCAGTCAGCCACAGTGTCTGTTTGCTGCGTAAGTCAAACTAAAAATTATATGTTGCAACCGAAGAGTTCCCCATTTTATCAGAATCCTTCTGAAGATGGGGACAGCCAACTGAGAGAGTCTTGACTTGGAAAAGAACCAAAACTTGAGACTTATTTGATCAGGAACAAAAAAAGACTAAAAACAGGGAAAAGAGGAAAAACAACAGTACATCCTGAGTTTTCGCAGCACTACAAGGAGAAGCTTTGTTTTTCCTTAGACTATTTGCTGAACAGATGGGATCCTGGCAAGAAAATCTACCCCTGCAGGGTGATACTGCAGCCTACCTGTGTAAACCACTTTGCGCCTGACGGTCAGGTTGACATGACCTTGTTTGGCTGCCTGTTGCATAAGCTGGACCACAAGCTGGTGTGATTTCCCAACCACGGGCGTCCCATCCACACAGATCAGTTCATCGCCCGATCGCAGGCGGCCGTCAGCATCAGCAGCACCCAGCGGTACAATGTGACCGATGTAAATCTGAGGAATTAGCAGAGGAGGAGAGAGAGAAATGAGAACCAGCTCAACAGCCAGCTGGGAGCAAGGGGCACTCGTAGTTAGACCTGATTAGTAGGGATGTGAAATTGTTGACAAATGTCTGCTGGTCAGGAAAGTTGCTCCTGTGAAAGCAGTTCTGTGTGAATACAGCACATTGTGAAATTGTAATAAATTGACATCTTGTTTCCTTAGGCAGTCCATTCACTCTAAGGACAGACAGCCTTGGGAAACGTGTTCAACCAGACAGTGACCAGACAGGAAGATGGTTAAAAGCACTGAGGGTCTTGTCAGGGAATCTGAGATTGAGTTACCCCTTCAGTTGGCTCCAGCTCTGCACTACATGCTTGTCCACCAACTCAGTCTTGGTTTTATCTTCAGAGAGTTCTGTGGAGTTACTCTAATATAAAATGAATTCATAATCTGTCTTCCCATAAATGAGCAAAATAATTTTGGCAGGGAAAAACATGGAAATTCATGCTGCCACTATCTAGCTGTGACCTGTGCAGCACATGAAGGGATGACACCTCCCACAGGCACTGGATTTATGGTGAAGAAGTTTACTGAATTCAAGGAGAGAACTGAGCACTCTAAGATCTGAGAACCTGGCATCCTAAGATCAAAATACTTGCAAACCTGACCCGGACATCCTGTACTCAGTGTCCAAGGACCTATGTGCTTTCATCTGGTTTACATTAAAGTAGAAGGAGAAGCTAAACCCATTTCACTTATGGAGTTGTGGGGTTTTTTTTGGAGGGAGGGTGGGGAGGAAAGGCAGGATATATAGAGTCCACTAGTATTTTAGTAGTGATGCTACAGCATAATTCTGCACATCTGTACATTCTACTGCAATGTTTCTGAAAGATGTCACAAGCTAAAATGATACTCACAGGTTCTCCAGGCTCATTTCCACCTAGAATCCTAAATCCAAACCCAGTTTCCTTTCTCCATAGAAAGATATCCTGCTCTTGATAATCTGGAACTGAAGGGAAAGAAGAAAAACTGTAATTTTTAATCAAAATACCACACCTTTTTACCCAAATCAGGACTACTCAGATGTACATAAAAGGACGTGCTATGCAATTTTAACCTTTAAATGAGGTGATCTTGAATTTTTAGACATAACTATGAACACTTACAGTTTCAAATACTAAAGGATTATTATTTAAATCACTATTAAAAGTTATGCAGTGGTTCCTACTTTCTAAGTATCTAATTGTGATTTGCCATTTGTTTATCACTATAATATTTCCTTCTGTCAATATTAGAATCATTACCCAGAGCAAGAGCCTCTTCCAAATCATCAATAAATAAATGTGCACAACAGAAAATTACTCTGCCAGAAACAATACAGCTGCCTCCTCTTTCACGGGAGACAAAAGAGCCACTTGTTAAGACTTCTACTGCTTAATTAACTTTCCCAAGCTTAGTTTGCTATCTGTCTACCAACTCTACTTTAAATACTATGGGACAGATCCCCAGCTGGTGTAAATCAGAAGGGCTCCACTGAAAACAATGCAGCTCTCCTGACTCTCACTTGCTCGTGTACAGGCTCTGCAAAAGCACTGAAGAGATAAAACCATCTGGAAACATAAAAAAGCCCAGCCTCACCTACTCATTAGTATGGAACACCAGCAAGGTTTTTACAATGAATATTACATACAGTGAAGTACTAACCTTGAAGCGCTGTTGAACAGGAATGTTTTATATTAACTTACTCATGCTTGCTTTCATCCCTTTTTTAAAAATGCAAAACTAATTGCTAACATTATATCACATCAGAACACAACTTCAGGTTCATTTAATATTTATTGGATAGTATCTGTAACATTGACTAATTTTGTAATGATCCCCTCCCAAAATTTATAATTAATGATAATAAAAAGCTGTTCCTTCACCAGTCAGCTGCCTATAAATTCAGCAAAGAAATCAAAGTATATCATTCAGGAATCAAATTTAAGTAAGTGTCTACTCAGACACGGGACGCAGCATATTTAATGAAACATCACCTAGTTTTCCGTATCTATGAACAGGTTGTTTTCCACTGGCATCAGTGAATGTCAGATTGGGCCCTAATTGCATTCTACACTGTCTGTGCTTATTGTAAAAAAATTTGCGTCTGCTCTGGTGCTTGTCAGTGTTAAGACTTTTAGTTACCTCTGATGGTCTCTCTTCAATGAGTTAAAATATAACATGAATTGAACTGGGAATACTAAAAATTAATGAATAGGTGAATGCTAAGGTACAGATGTATGCTTCAACACTTTCATTTAAACTGGCTTTATAGATAATATTTTCACATTTTAATTACCTGCAATTATAAGCTAAGCTTAACACCCATGCCCTCACTGAATTACAGGCTGATTTTTGTCCAGACACAATTACAGAGCGTTCGGGTGATGAACGTGCCTGGTGCCTGTGTGGCTCATCTCCTCTGGCTGAAGGCAGCTCACCATGCACAGACGTGCAGCACAACAGAATTCAGACAATGAATTAATTGCTGTTTGTCACTGCCTTCAGCGAGGGGAGCGTGACAAGCAGACACAGTTGGGAGCGTCTCTCTAGCCCTTTGCAGGCTATTTTGGCAAAGGCTGGCCCGCAACAATTAATAGTGTGTGTTGGATCTGTCAGAGGCAAAGTGGCTTCTGCAGAGAGCTCTGGCGTGGGCTCGTGTCCTTGGCGTGTCTCAGCACCTTCCCACTTGTCACCCCTCCAGTCTCACTGAGAGATGCCGTATGGCCCTGGTTCGGGTCCCAGCTACACAATTAACGCTGCTGGGGGGAACAGCAGGCCAGGCTGGACCAGCCGTGTCAGACCACGGCAACAAAGAAAGACCAGTCCACCCCCAAAGAAGCCAGTGCTGTCCCACAGCCTCCTCCCACTGGCAGGATTGCAGAGAGGTGGAACACAGATACCACAGACATACAGACAACACACCTTTACACAGAATGAGTACAAAGCTCCTTTTACCACTTTCTGCAGCAGCTCTGCAGGGCAGTGATTCACCGGCACAGCCCAGAACACCGCTCCACCCCAGAGTTTCAGAGGTGAGACCCTTTGAGGTTCCATACTGAAGAATTATTTTAGGTTCTCCCATTATTCAGTAGCACTTCAGAAGAGCCACTTTCCTTACTTATGGTGCTGCTGAAACTTAGTTGAAAATGAATGAAAAATGGTCTCCAGGAGTCATGCATTGCAACCCTGCACCTTGACTGATCTCAAGCATGTCTGACTCTGATAAAACATGTATGTAGCCCACAAAATTTAACAGCAGTCTGCTTGTCCCACATTAAACCAGACCACGTGCAGAGCAGTGCAAAAGTGGTAAGAAGAGTTCTGTGAATGGCAGGGAAGGTGGGTGATGCAGCCCCGTTGATGAGCCACATGGGCAAACTCATGAAGGAAACAGGAACAAGACAGCCCTGCCCCTGCTGCCTACGCCATCCAGCAGGACAGTAAAGCCAGGCTTTGCCCCTCGGGGGCTGACCCTGGCACATGGCCCTGCCAGACTCCCTTGGTGATGAAGAACCCCCCACCACAGAGCAGCAATGACACCACAACAAGACATCACAAAACACAGATACATTCTCGGCACAGTCTTACATTCTCCAAAACTCGTGGAATTGATTTCTCTTTCTCTCTCACCCTTGCTCAGTCCAGTTGCAGGTGAAGGTGACATAGCTGTAATATTAATTTTACAATTTTGCAAAGCTTAATGTATCTGCTTTCTTGTTAGTTCATTTAATTAATTGTGACTTTATGGGTTATATTAGGCTTTCATGCACAATTTGTTAGGGTTATAGCTACTATGCATCAGGACATACTAAGTTTCACATCTCTCCACACATGCCTACGCACATGTGGATATAAAATATACACACATATGAACTTATACATTTATGCACATGCATGAAGGTATATTTGAAAAACCTCCTTTTTTCTCCTTAGAGGAAAAGTTTCTGTGAGAACACCTTAAATATACTTTTCTACAAAAAACCTTTTGCTTTCATGACATGAGTTAGTTTTCCAAATGGAAATATCTTTGTCTAATGTTAAAAGAAATTCTAAATATATGGTGATGAACAATGAGCACAGTGCTTAATTACAGATTATTATAATCAAGCTTTACTATGCAAAATTTAACATGTTATATAAAATAAAAATCTGTCTAGTGTGACATCAATTTCAACATAAGATGGATTCAAGAATGATCAGTATGAGTTTGCTTTAGTCACTGGCTCATTTGAGGCAGCAGCACTTTCAGTGACTCATAGCTTGGCAAAGCACAAAAGGTTTAAGGCCCAGATTCAGCAAAGTATATGAGGACTGAAATTAGGAGTGAACAGTCTCACTGAAGCTGATGGAGAGTTTCAGAGTTGAAAAGTCCTGCAATTTAGCCACAGATCTCATAAGGTTCCATATTTGCAAGAAATCTATTTTCTAAATGCTCCCGCTGCGAGAGAACTCCATTTTTTTTGTCTTTTCCCTTTAACCAACCCTTTGTGGTGGCAAGGAAAGCTTTCAAAAGATGGCTTCAGCAGGAACTCTTGACAAGATGAACAAGCTCACACGATGTGCTGGGAGTACCACAGTCCTTTTCAGCAGCGTGTTCTCCAAGGGCATGGATGCATTGGTGTGCCCAAGAGTATCACTGCAGCTGTTTGTCTACTATGAATACAATAAAAGGACATAACCCTACCAGAGGGCTTTTACTAAACATCATCTTTCAAGTCAGTCTGATCAGAAGGCAGCTGCAATTCGGGAGAGTATTCTTCTTTTCTATTTTAAGGAGAAAGTATCTAATGTTTGTGTTATTGTGCAAATATTTTTAGTTCTTTGTAACTGGCGGCGAGCGAACATGCTAGGGTCAAGACTTGTTTGTATTATTTTAATTAGATTTGGGGAGAGAAAAATCCTCCCAAACAAATTATGTGCCTGAAAATAAAATTCAAATATTAACGATTACTTCGAATATTTTAAAAGCTTTAAAAATTCTCTATCGTGTTCTGCTTTACTTTTAATTAAATGCTTAAGCCCTTCAAAGGGATTCATTAACACATCTGCAATTCAGATTAATTCATTTTGTCACTGCTGTTTTGACAGATGGCCATATGTAGGATATGGTATTTTGCAAAGCAATCAGGCCACATGAGAAAAATTTGACAACAGATTGTGTTAATCTTTAAGGAAGTTTAATAATACACTGAAAAGTAAAAGGCATATTATAAAAATATATCTCAATAAAAACAGTGTGAGCTTTCTGAATTGTAGTTCTCTGCTAAGCCATTCAATTGCTGTTTCTCTCTCTGAGTGCTCTTCAAGTTTGTCATTCCTGGATCTTGGAACTGCTTCAGCTTTTAAACCTTAAGGGTTTGTCCCTCTCTGATTCATGTACACAACTCCCACGAGCAGCAATGAGTTACCCATAACGAGGAGCTCAGGCAGCTAAAACTCAGCACCAGCAAAGAGTGCATTTGTTACCAGCACCAACTGCTCTGTTTTCACATTTGCAGAGCCAGCTATTCTCCAACGTCTTAATCCAGCAAAGGCTGGAGACTCTGGGCCAGATTGCAGCAGAGCATCTGAGCTCAGCCTCAGCCTTAAAGCATCCCCATTCCTTTGGGGGATGCTGGAAATAAGCTGCCTTGGACCCGAGCCCAAACACTCAGCACCTTGCAGAGCTGATCCCCTCACCCCAGGGAGAGCCACATGCAGGAACTTCAACCTGCATTTGTGGAATAAAGCTGCAGTTCTAATCTGCTTCCCCTCAGCCAGAGTCCAGAAACAGGGATGGAGCCTTTGCTTAGCTTTGCATTATTAATTCTAGCTTAATTTTTATTCTTTTTTTTCTCTTCCCCTAAACAAGCAATGTCTGTGGCTCTCCCCCGCAGAACTGGAGCACTTTCTGATATTAAGATGCATTGGGTAAATCACAGAAACATATATTTTTATGCAATTATGGGTGGTGCTTTTCAACCTAATTGTGCTCTACCAGTGACTTCAGTGAGACAAGTCACATAAGGCAAATACAGTCTTTTTAAATGAAATACTGATCCAAAGACAACTCATGTAGAGGAGGAACTGAAAAATTAAAATGTTGCCCTTGCTTTCTGTGTCTACATTCTTATTATTAATGTAAGTAACAGTGGGGTGCATTCCTAGAGAAAAAGGCAGTAGGTATTCATTACAGATTCAGTACTTCTTAGAAATATCCTGGAGAAGATGAATTCATATATTGAATAAAACCTCTTTACATTATTTTTTTTTAGATAAAAAAATATGTTTCAGCTGGAGCTAATGAATTCATCTTCTTGTGTCAACTGCACTTGAAAAATTGCACTATGTTCTTTTTATGCTCAAGAATTTAAAAAATGGGACAAAATAAAACACCTAAGATGATCTAATGCTCTACAATTCTGCCCTTTTTAAATTCATCACATACTTCAACACAAAGGGTTGTTGCTGTTTTTCAGTCCATTTGTTGAGGACTCAAAACCCTGTCTCTCTAAAGAACATTTTATAATCCTTTTCAGGCTTTTTGAAACTGAAGGCCAGCAATTAACGGAGGGCAAGGCCTGGCCTGAGAAGCAGAAGAGTTGTGCTGGGGCTCCTTGGGTAGTGGAGCCTTCTAGAACGCACCAAACGCTCTCGTTACTGGATGTGTGACCCACCCTCAGCCCTGACACTCGGGTGACATCTCCCTGCTGTGCATTAGATGCTCACTTAGTTCTGCTCACACCTCCACCAGAAGGCTGCAGAGAGTCACACCCAGCACCCAAAGCTGTGGATGTCACTGCAGGTGACAGTCCCAAAGCCCGAGGGAATAGGTGCCCAAGTAAAGGAGAAAGCAATGACATGACTGTGCTCCCACCAGCCAAAGGTGGCACTGGAGTTAAACTCAACAGCCCCTGGGTGGAAACACGAAGAACAGCACACGTGGAGCTGACAGACAGCTGAACTAGAGTCCCCAGGGAATGGCTTCTCCCATCACCCACTCTGATGCTCTGTGTCAGCAGTTTCCTACTAATGACCCAAGAGCCATGCACCCAGTGCTTGGGCAACACTGGGAATGAGGCTCAAAGGGATGATTCAGGTTCATAACAAAGGGAAAGAAACACAGTGATCACCCCAAGCCCCCAGGGCAGTAGAGCCAGGTTTCAGCTGTGAACCACAGACCCCACTGATGAGACTGGTGATAAATAAGGCTTTGGTGAGGGAAGAAGGAGCTGACCACTGATCTCTAAATAAAACCACCAGTCACACTTTGGGATTGGACCACAAAAAGAGACAGAGCATGTCCAACTCCATTTTTCACTTATCTTTCCTGCTTTTCTTCACATTTCATTACCCACAGCAAAGCCATGTCACTAGCTAAGACTGCAGGTTTATCCCCGGGGAGTGTGTTTCACTCCAGCTTAGGGTTGGAAATTCATAGGTTTTTGGACCCTTCTAGTGGTTTAACAGGAGGCATGACCATATCACATTCCACCATTCTCCAAAAAACCCCTATCTGTGAAACCAAGAAATGTCAGAAAACACCCTCCTGGAAGGGAACAGCAATGGGATGAAATGGTCATAGAAAAGCACCGATGTTCAAACAGGTTTCATCTGGTAGAAGAGGAAGGAGACAAGGACTGAAGCAGCAGAAGAGGATCAACCCCACTACAGAGATGCTGGACTATGGAAAGGTGAGACAGGGAAGCTGAAGGGATGTAGCAGATCTCAGTCTAGCAACAGGTCCAAGCAGCGGCACAGGAAAAGATGGGGTGTGGGAAACCAGCGAGTCAAGAGACTGTATAAAGGGCTCTGGAAGGGCTCTAGTTCCAGGCAAGGACAAAACCTCCACAGGATAACTGCAGCTGTCGAGTAAAGAGGGAGGACTGAGCACATGGTGTTGGAGGTGACACAGAAGGGTGACTGCCTGCCTGTGCACTTCAGGGCTTCTCCAGCTCAGTCTTGGGTTTTATCAGCAAAGACAGGCAGGAGTTAAGGCTGCTAAGCTGATACTAATTACTAATTAGTATGAGTTAAACAGTTAATTAGAAATTAGCTAAGTAGCTGCAGGGGGTCATAGGCAATGGCAGCACGGTGCCAATGGGAACCACGAAGGCTGGGCAGCGGGAATGCCACTGCCATGGGACACTTGTCCAGCCAGGCAGAAGGAGGAGCAGCTCTGCCCACAGCTCTGCAGGGCTCAGGAGCCGCTGTCCCTCAGCTCTCACCCCTATTTCGATGAGCTGCACATACAAGTTCTGTCACGGCACTGCACAGATCAGCGTGACCTGGTCAGAGAGCCTGCAGGGTCAGTACACCCAATCCTAGGAAAGGATGGGAAGGGAAGCAGTGCACAGACGCAGAGACACCTACAAACTGCATTGCTGAGACATTCAAGCCAAAGAGATGCATCTTCAGCCAAGAAACTGTGACTCATGATTTAATTTTTCCAGGATATAAGACTTCAAAGTGATTCATCTGGTCAGAAAAAAAAGTTCTACCATTTTTCATTCTGAGGTAAAGGTTCATTTCTTACTGGTTTTACCAATTTCCAGTTAGCACTCTAAAATCAAACTGCAGGTGATACTCTCAGAGCACCAAGACTTTGAAACTCCCTTTTCTTAACTAAAGTAACTACTGCCTTTAAAAATGAACCTAATACTCTAACTCTTTAAGAAGCTTTTACAGATTTGATCATCTTCAGCAGTGCAATCAAAGCAAAGCCAATGTGTTTATTTTGTTTCCAGAGAAGAAACTGATTGAAACCATATTTATAGTCTTGGAGCAGAGTCAAAACCCTGCTGAACTATTAGCCAAGTGTGCAGATTATTAATTGCCATAAAAGCCACTTACAATATGCATTTAATATCTGTATTGTTAAAGTGTCCACTCTGGTCAAAGTAAAATGGCTCAGCTGGATTTTCTCCTCCCCAGGGTGAGGCTGAAAAGCATCTGATATGAATTTCAGCAAACTAAATACTTCCCCTCCTCACTGAAATTCCTATGCATATCAGATAAAGAGTCTTAACCTCAAAAAAGAGTTTAGGATCTAGATAACAAACTTGAAAATTCTCCTTCAGCCTAATTTAAATGCACAATAAAAATGTAGGGGAAAAGATGATCTTTAATTTTAAAAGAATTTTTCATATTAAGCTTTGGTCTAAGTGCCCTTTCCTAGAGATGATCTAAATCCAATCCTCATCAGAGAGCAAACTGCAGCTCTCCCAAGTGGATATCACTGACAGACACCAAATTAACCGGCGGAAGCCTTACATTTCAGCAGAAACCTAAAAGATTCAGTTCTTTGCAAAGAAAATACACAGGGAGCAGCTGCCGTAGCCTTAGCAACTACACCTGCTTCATACTCACGTCGGCTTTCATACATGCTCCTGGACTGGGCCCAGATTTTGAACGGATCTGGCTTTTTCTGCCCCGAAGTGTCCGGCTGGTCGGCGACCGGCGCCTCCGGGGCGGCGTAGTCCGGCAGCACCTGGGCGCCGTGCGCGGGGGATGCCGTGTGCCCACTGCGGTGGCTCGAGACGCTGTGCTGGGAACTGTTTTGGCTGTCTTTCCTTTCAAGTGGTTGCTGTAAGGAAGAGAGCGAGTGGAAGAGAGAGAACAGACGGTTATTGGTCGCTGAGTGGGTGTTTTCCATCAGTTTTTCTCCCTTCTTTGATCAGGCTTTTCTGCATGCACATAAGTAAATATATAAATCACAGTTTTGCTGCTACCCGGTTAATTCTGGGTACGGTTAAATTCCCCGGTGACAGATTCTGATAGACACACTGACAGAAAGAGATATACAAAACAAAGTAATTTATAATAAAGAAAAATGCATTTTTCCATCTCACACACAAGACAGATCTAAATCTCATAATAGGTTACTAGTTTCAGTTCGCTTATTTTTTCCTGCATTAAGGCAGAAAATCTCAACAACCTTCTATTCAGATAACACTTGGGTCTAACTTGAGCCTGAAAGAAAATGGAAAAGCTACCAGATTTCACTGTGAAAACTCAAACTGTCCCTCTGAAACAGACTCAAGCATAGCCCTTACTATGCAAGATCACTTTTTCTCTGCAGCTTTTGCAACTCCCCACATTACAAGTGTGTGGACAACAGAATACCCCTTTAATGCTCCCTAGAGCATCCATGAGATTTCTGCAGACCTTAACAAATGTGAAAATGTCTATCTGAAGTTTGATTTAATTAAGTATATTAAAACAGGAAAAAATGCATCCATCTAAACTCAGGGCTTATTCCAAAGTAGTGTGTCAAGAGTTCTGACTGCTCAGTATTTAGCTAAGCAGGGTATATAGTTCTTTACTCAAATTCACAACTGTGTGCTCAAATGAAGCACAAGTCACATTTGCATTGCCAGGATTTGGACTACTCAATATACAGCAAAATCCTCAATGAGAGATCCCCACACTGTGCAGCAAATGCTTTTTAATGCTCTTTTGAGATGACCTTGGCTTGACACCAAGGTTAAGTGCAATCTCCCACCTGCTCTGGCACAGGGAACTGTGTTCCCAGGGCTGCTGTAACACAGACGGTGGCTGGAAAGCAGCACCCCACAGGTTGTTTTTCCAACATCCGCTATTTCCTGGCTAAAGGGGGTCAGCCACTCACACCAATAAACCTCAGGCAGAATTTCAAGCCTCCTGCCAGCAGAGGGTAGCTGGAAACATTGCACCAGAAGTCTGTGCTTTCGGGTACTTCTCTCTAGGAACCCAGGCTGGGGTAGGGAGAGAAGGCAGCAGCAGACACAGATCGGATCAGCATGGGGGGCACACGGGCCACAGGTCTGGGCACCCCTGGGCTCCTCTGAACACCAGACCCCAGGCAGCCATTACTGCATCACAGAACAGCTGAATTAATTACCAAAGAGAAAGTCACCATACAAAGGGTCCTCTTGTAGAGTCTTAAAAAAACCCCAGAACCCAGATAAGATTATTGTTAAGTTGCACATACTTCAGGTTTACGATGAGAAAAAAATCCCAGCTTCAACAGCCCACATAATTTCGACCTCTCAACCTTACATTTGAGTTGCTGATCCACTACCAGTATCTTTTTTCAAGGATATCTCGATTGACTAGAATGTGAAATTGCCTTTGTCCTTCAAAGCAATTTTGAACAAAGCTTACCTGCTGTGATTACTCATCTGCAGACTCTCAAATACAAATATCTGAACCAATCTCCAACATTTTTAGCTTTTTAAGTTGTAAATGCAGCTAATTCACATGCAGCCCTTCAATTTTTAATGAACCCTTTTTAAAACAGCTATACTGGGGATAATCAACTTAAAAAAAATAAAAAAATCTCTCAGTCCGGCCATCTGGATTGGTTTGTTTGGCCAAACTACTAAAATAACTACAAGCATCCTGTGAAACTTCAGGCCAATCTCAATGGAAATAGCTGGTTACAGAATGTGGAGGACAGGGACTAAAATGTGGAGCTTTATTCAGCCTTTAGGGAAATAATGAGAACTATCAAAAGTTTTCTGATTTAAAAAGAAACAAAGTTCAAACTTCAGAAAGTGCCCTCACTCTGTGATATGAGAGGTTTAAATTTCGAACAAACTATGACTTCTGTTTTGTATTTGGATTGCAAATGGAAGTGTCAGCATATCTCAAGCAAAACTACTTCCAATTAAACTAGAGATGCAATTGCAAAAACAGGAATTTTTCAAGAAAAAGGGGTTAACTTCTTCAGTGAGGCCAGTGGTTTTCCAAAAAATAACTCCTTCAAAAAGCCTGAAACATCTCTATTTAGGAGTTTGAGAGGGGACCAGAGAAAGGGCAATGGTAACCACAGTAATAGGGAATGTATGTTATTAAAATAATTCAAGACTTTCATGTCGCCAGAGGAGGTCAAAAAAGTTTGGGGCCAAACTTCTTTCCATGTGCTGTAGCAGTTTCAGCACGTCCCACCCGTAGGGAACTGCAGGGGCAGTCCTGGTCCCTGCCCAGGGATGGCTCAGATGGGGTTTGTGTCTCGGTACATGGAGAGCTCTCCCAACAGGGACGAGCTGACCAAATGCCAATGCAAGGAGGCCTTGTCCATCTCCTGCCTTGTGCCCAGCTTTAGGGTCAGTCCTCCTGGGTCTGAACCCTACTGTCCAGCCTGCTCAGTTCCCACACACGGGCAGGAAAGCAGCAGATGAGCACAGGGTCTGGCTGGTGACAGGGCAGGAGGTTCTGACCTCACCCTGAGGTGCTGATCACGTTTTTCAGTATCAAGTAAAGCAGATCAGCTGAACTGTCCTGACTTCTGACAGGAGCTACCAAGGGCATGGGGGACTGAACTCCCCGAGCCAGTAAGAGCACCCCTGATTCTTGAGAGCCCTTGATTTTCTCCAGAGCTACTGATAAGCATCAGTGGCTTGCCAGAAAGACCTTTACCAAAAGTGGCTAGAAATCAAAACTATGGTGACTGCCTCGAGTCCATTTAGGCAGACTGCACACTTAAATACAGGTGATGGGGTAAAATAATCACCTTGATACTGGTTTTACAGCCATGACAAAACAAACATGTGGGAAGCTGGAGCTTCTCATGCCCTACCCAACCCCTTGGGCTCTGAATGAAGAGACATGTCCTGTACAGACTCACTGTAGAACAAATTTCTCTTCCTGACAAAAACAGGACATTGGAAGAGCCCCTGGTACTGCTTATCTACCCAAAAAATGTGGCAAATCTCTTGTCTGGGACTAGCTGTGCATAGGAATTGCATTTTTGGTCACAAGTCAGCTATGCTGACAATGCATTTATTTAAATCCAAAAGAAAAAAATCAGATTTTTGGAAGAGCTTAGTACTTTATCCCCCCTGCAGTGATCCCATCTTCTGATGATCTAGCTGCAGATTTTGTGCTGTAGAGCTTTTTGGAGAAGCTGGTCCTGGCAGCGACAGCAAACTGAGCTGGAAATGGGAATCTTTGCCCCCTTGTGGAGTATTTCGATGCAAGCAAGAAGGAAAAAAAAAAGAAAAAAACCAAAAAGTTTGTTTTCACTCATGTTATACCAGGATAATTGCAGGGAAAATTGCTATACTAGAGATTTTTCCATGCTTAAAATGTATATCTATAGATGGTCAATACAAAAATATTATCCATTTTCATCTAAAAAAGAATCAATGGGAAATTAAAAAAAAGGAGCAGCACAGAGAGCTGCTGGGAGCATGTCCTTGGTAAGAGGAAACGGACTAAAGAACTTCGAAATGTCCAGTCCCATGTACAGCTGGAAACGGGTTTTTACTTATTTAGCTCTTTCACCAAGGTTGAAAAACTCTCCTTAAAATCCGAGAAGAGCGAAGTTTGTCGGAAGATACAGACTGACAAAAGCAGCCCAGCAAAACTAAGTTGAAGGCAAGAACACTGTTCCCAGGCTGTGCCACAGCCCTGGCACCAACGAACCTCTCCAAAGAGCTTTAACACCTCACCACAGCCAGGACGTACAAACAGCCTAAAGCTGGCCTTGGGGAATGTGGGACTGGCGGCTAAGAACAGAAAACAGGACTTGTTCAAAGAAGAGCAGCCACTGGCACTAAGTGGGGAGTGTATCTGAGCTTTGGGAAAGGATATGAGGAAATGAGAGAGGGCTCATCTCTTGAGCAAAGCAGAAGAGGATGGACACCTGAGTCGTGACTTCCCCGATGCCGCAGAAGAAACAAAAAAACAAGCACAAGTTAAGATCAAAGCCAAGTGCTCCCAGCCCCAATGTGTGTTGTTCTCGAACTGCAGCGTGTTTATTACACAAGGAATGCTGGAGAACATTCCCTGTGCAATGAGCAAAGGGCACGGGGGAAATGGGCAGCACATCCCCCCAGCCCCAGAGCCGTGCTGTGCTGGGGACAGCCTCTGGCACACGGCTCTGATGGCAGCTCCCGCATCCACCCCATCACTGCCAGTGCAGCAGCCAACTGGGAGTCCCTGGGATTCAGGGCATCCCTGGGCAACACAGGGCAGAGTTTAGAGAGAGGGTATCCCAGACAGGGACCATGCTGGCAGGGCAGGCCTGGGTCTTGCCTGTCATGGGTGGGAATCTCCATGGCCCAGAAGGTCAGGCTGGACTCTCCCCTTCCCGCAGCAGAGCAGCAGCCCCTCAGCAAACCAAGGAAGGACAGTGTCAGACACCACCACTTCCCTGCTTCTGACTGTCACCTTGGCCACATGAACTCTGGGGTTGCTGTAAATCTACCCCAGAGAGCCCAAGGAGTTTCCTCCTCTGCACACAGATGTCCTGAGGCACTTTACTCCAGGTTTCCATGATCAAGCTGTGCACGTCAGTGATGCCTGGGGAGGTCGGAGCAGCTGCACTGGCTCTGCCACGCTGGCTCTGCCCTCCGAGGAGCGGCCGCTAGTTAAAGCTGCCGAACGATGCTGCAATGAGTACAACATCGCTGCTAATTGCACTTCCAACAATCCCGTGTGCAGCCAGGGGAACAGGAGGCTCTGCTTTTTGGGAATCTTGCGCTTTAGAGGCAACAGCACCACCTAGAACTGTAGGAAAAATTACTGAAGGAACCCTGAAAAGGTTTGGGAGAGGCACGCAAAGGAATGTCAGCTGTCCCCAGGCTGACAGGCTCCTCAGAGCAAACAGCAGAGAGAAATCTGCTGTTGCACAGCTACACCTGTTTGTAAGCAGCCTCTTTGTTCACCAAGGCGGGATTATCCTGACACGGATTTACATGCTGCTCAGATTTTTACTGTGCATAGCCAGAGAGGTGCCTGACACAGCAGGATCCCACTTTACCCGCTGCCAAACGTGCGTGTGGCGAAGTGGGAAAATCCACGCCTTGGCAAGACCTAGGCTCATGATTAGGACTGGTTTAGCGACAGAAGTCGGAGTCCAGATCGCATGCAGCCAATCCTGCTCTGACCGGGGGAAGAAGTGGAGGCAGAGAATAGAAACGTGCCAGACACGTCTGTGTTTTACACACTCACTTCTGTTTCACCGAAGGCTGAAATAACCCCGGCGTGTGACAGCGGCGAGAAGGCAGGGGCTGACACGGCTGTGATTCGCGAGGAGCACACCCCACACTTCTGCCTCCCAACATTAATGTGAGCTGACAATGGTAGAGGCCTGGGCTCACATGACTTTAATCAGTGCTGCCCTAAGCCATCAGAATCACATTAATTATTTCAGGGCTTTCTTTTTGGATGAGCAGAGAGCTCATATTAAAAGCAAGAGCCTTCTGCTCAGCCACTTCCTAAACCTCTTGCCCAGGTTTGCAGCGAGGTGGGCTGTGCGCAGCTGCAGGTTCTGGCACCGCCGGGGACTGTCGGTGAAGTTTCACACCATCTTACAGCACAGCAAACACCTTACTTGCTCTGCTTCCCCAAAGCTCCTGGCAGAGAATTCTGCCTCTCCCTCATTCTCAACAGATAACTGCATACTTTCAGGCTTTATTTAATTCCCTTTAAAAATAAAACATTTCTTTTTGTTGCATATAATTAGCACATTAATTTCTTCCATAGTATCATTCATGGAGCTCTATTGATACTTTAGATCACGGCTACCATGCTGCGAGCTAAGATGCCATCCAGGTAACAGCTTTACATGGAAATACGTTCGGGGGGACAAGAAAATACTGTTCTGTTGTTGCTTTTTTAAAATAATGAGGAATCTTACACCTGCAGCACAATCCTGCTCAGTATAGAAATGCCTCCAGAGCAGGCACTCGGACAGCTGACCGTATTTCCTGGGAACTGCAACCATGCTCTGTTCATGCTTTGTCTCTCCCGACAAGGTGCATGCTTTCCGATTCTATTAATAATTCAGCCAAGGGTACTCAAGAAAACTCAGGGAGTTAATGGAAAATGTTGGAGCACCCGACAGGAATTACTATCTGGCAAGAAGGTGGAGCCTCCCATCTTTCCAAAAGGAAACAATAGCTTTTTTTTTGGTAAGTTAAACAACAGAGAAGCTCATCTGTCAGGGAAGTGGATTTGTAAACCTGAGGCTTTATTTGCAAACAAGTCCCCCTTCCGTACAGCATCCCTCTCTCATCTCCCCATGCAGCAGGAGCTGTGCAAGGTAATCACAGCTGCAACAGAAAGACAACTTAAAACAATCGAGAGCCAGAAAGCAAACAAGCCAAACTCATGCCTTTTTCCTTCAAAGCAGACAGACAGAAATAGTAGCTGAAAAGTGCTTACCGACTTTGGGCTCTTCTTTGGGACTGGCAGTCCTGAAAAATGGCAACAAGGGAAAAATAAACATTAGCATTAAGCGTTACCTTCCCTTAAAGAAAAATCCCTAGGTGTATCACCCGAACGTAGCCATCTGCAGAGTTCTGTCAGCTTTCGCTCTCGCTCACACCGGAGTTACCAGTCTGTTCATATCGAATCAAAGCCCAGCGAGGGAGAGCGAGCGAGAGCCGGCGAGGAGGGAGCGGGGGGAGAGCTCTCTCTGCATTAGCTATGCTGACTTGTGCTGCAGCAGCCGGAGGCTGCGAGAGAAACCCACAGCCCTCAGCGGCTGCCGAAACCCAGCGCCTGGGCAGAATCTCAAATGCTCCCCTGGATTACAGGAGACTTAGCTCACAATTAAGCCGAGGCTCTTTCCTTTTGACGCGATCGGCTCGGCGATTTTATCGGACCAATCGCAGCAGCGCAGGGGAAACAGGTTGATTTTTTAAAAAGTATTCCTCTAGAAATTGATTTTTGAATGGAAAATGCGCATTGGGCTTGAGCCGAGAGGTGTGGGTTGGGCAAAGGAAGACAAAAGCATGAGGAAGAATAAGCTTTTCTCCCTAAAAATATGTTACCGAAAAAACCACACATTTTCCTTCCTGTCCATCCTAAGCGTCAAAATTTGAAGCCTGAGATTTTATCTGTTAGGTACAATTTCAGAGAGCTGCGGCTTGAGAACAGCACTACCACTGCCCTGACCCCTGGGGGGGATGCTAGGCAGCTTGGAGAAGGGGGGCTTACACAGGATGCAGGTGATGGAAAGGAACAAACAACTGGGAGGGCACCAGGGAAGGTTTTTTCAAGGACAATTTTGCATTTTGAAGCAGCCTCTTACTCAGTCTGTGATGAGCAAGAGAACTCAAGTGAGATTTCAATCAACTACTTGTGCATAGATCCCAGCTGCCAGCAGCAAAGGAGACACTTGTCTGGGGATTTACCTACAATGCAGGAAAAGCTCTTTCTTGGGGTCAAGACTCCCCTTTCCCCCTGCTGTTGGAAGAGAGCTCCCGCCATATTTTGTGCTGTGTGACACTCAAGAGACAAACATAAAAAACACAGATTACACTTCACATTAAGTGCTCAGTAATTCAGATGTTTGAAATCTGCTTTTGTCTTTAGGATGTGATTTATGTGGCATTTATGCCGCATTATGTTTTCTACTTTAAGCATTTTGTTTATTCTAAACCTCATGCCCTCATCTAACTTTTACACAGAGAATAAAATAAGCGATGCAAGTGAATTACAAATCTGTCTAGGAAGATGCTTATTTTAAGGTAATTTGGGAGATGATAGCGCTGAATAGGAAAGACCCACAATTAAAAATGGTAATCAGAGCTCACTTTGCTGCTGCTCTCAGACTGGGATGCATACTGTAACGAGTATTTTAAATGAAGTATTTTCAAGCTTTTTAGGAATATCTGTGCTCTGCATGTCACTCTGATACATTCCCAGCCAATAGCTGATACCCCTCCAGGCACTGATTGATCGAGGGACAATGAAACATCAAACTGTTTGAACTAAACAATCACGACTGCAGCTTCATTTCTGCTGACGGGGACAGTGTTTGTATAATACCCTTAAAGAGGAAAACACTAATAATGTTCATGGCAGGTCACATTTTTAACAGGCATCATTTATCACAGAGATAAACACACAGAGATTCCTCTCCTCCTCTCTCTCTCTCTCTACCCTTGCTTCCACATGCATGCACCCATGTTTACTCTCCCCTTCCAAGAGATGCTCTTTCCTATTAAATCAATAGGTAGAACAGATCCCCATGCACACACACCCCCTTAACAGACCAGCATGAGATAGAAAAGATTTAACAACATTTTAAATGTTCCCTCCAAAAAATAAAGTGGAAATGCATGTGAGCTGCTGGGTCAAATTGTATCAGAATCCAGTCTATTGCATCACAAGCATTAAATGTTAAAATTTAGTAAGTATGAACTACTGAACAAACCTTTCCTTCAAAGTTTGTCCTTAATTTTGGCTCTTCCAACCCCAAAGAGATGGAAAACAGTTGAAAAAAAAATGGAAAACACATCAAGGCTATTGTTTGGCAGGTCCTTCAGAGGCCAATGAATCTTACAGTCTCACTGCTCCGTGCCAGACTTTGCTGCAGAACAAGCAGCAATTTACTTCTTACCAAAGTGACTGCAGAATGCATTAACAAATGTTGTTAGTTTTTCATGGGACAAGCTTATAGTCAGGGGAATAACCTGCCTGTACATTTTCCTGTGAAAATATTATTTATTCATCTAATTAGGGTCTCATTTTGGAACTCCAGCTCCTGGCGCAGCAGGCCAAATGTGCAAATGATAGGTGTAGTGGGGAGTTTTCCTGCTCAGATGATGGAATGGACACAGCATTTAACAGCGACGAACACGAAGCGCTTGAATAACCCCCAAATCCTGGGAGCTCCGCTAGCAAGGAAATGCCAAGCTTTTCCAGAAAGCTTCTGGCGAAAACATTTCCCAAGGCTATGAATTTGGGACAGTGACAACTGTGAATTGCAGCAGTGGCCCTTTGATTCCATTAACATGTCCCATCACTGCTCATGCCATGCTTTGCTTGGAAACTCATCCTTCTGGCTGCCCCATTCCCTCCTGAAGCTTCACAGCGACTTTTTCAGAAGTAAATGGGCCAAGCACAGACTAAACACCCAGTCTGCATCTTCTTGGCATTATGCAGCTTTTTGGTGGCTGCATGAATGGCTTCACCCTGGCTAGGAGAAGCCAGAAGGCTTGTCCCTGCTATGCCCTCAAACCCAATAATAGAATAATAATAGTTTATGTTAACATTGCAATATAATTTCCCTGTGATTTGATACCTATGGGCATCTCACTAGTACCTGAAATGCATCTTCTAATTCTGGGGGTTTTTTTGGGAGATACAGATTAGAGAAGATGAAGAGTCAAGCAATCAAACAGGGCTGTTGTCACCACAGAGTTAACAATGTTTTAAAACAAATGAGCACATCTGGTAAACAATGTCAATATGACCTAAAACCCCTTGAATGGGCTCATTGTAGCTAGTTACTAAATGTGCCTGGAATTAAATTAATTAGAAAACACAAATTACTTCCCTCTAAATAACAATGTAATAAAGCAACTGCTTAATGAAAAATATCAGTGATCAGTGAGCAATCCACAAGAACGAAAAAAGGGATTGTAACCAAACTAAATTCACAGACCCATCAGCAAAGCAAGAAAGACTTCATACAAGGTTAGTCAAAAATGAGTCTGATGCAGGGATCTAAATTAAACTAATTATCACAGAGATTATTACATTTATCTTAACAAAACCCTCTCTCTTTTCTCTCCAGTACTCCCTAAAGCTCTATGTACAGCTGGCTGCATCCATCTGCTCAACTACATTTTGTAACATAGGGGAAAAAATGCAAATCATTAAGCAAGTTTTGTAGCATGACTTCAGCACTCCTAATGCCATTACCCATCAGGAGCTGTATTTCTGTTGCGTGACTCTGTGTTATGTTGTGAGTGATGTGACCATGAATTAAATCTATAATTCAGCTTATTTCATTTTATTTGTGTGAGCTGTGCAATCTTGAGTGGTAAAACTTTTGGGAAGCTGTAAAGTCGCTAACCCTATTTATGATGAGTTCATGGAAGAACACATGGGACTAAACTTGACCTGAGGTGTTGCTGTTTCTAACATGCAAATTGTACAGGAACATATTTTTCCTCAAATCCTTTGTCTTTATGCAACCTAAGTAACATGGGAAGAGCACGACACATGGCAAACTCTGCTTTACTGAGCATACTCAGAATGCAATGTGTGGTTACAAACCCACACCACAGCCTGGGCCTGGTTCTGCTGAGAGCTCAGAACACCACAAATGCCTCAAAATTACCTAAATGGACACGAGACATGACATGTCCTGTTCCACAGCCCCATGTTTTAGAGATGGTGGGCCAAAATTTTCTGAAGTGGAATCCTAAGGAAGAGCTACCTCTAGGCACCACAGGAGTTGTGCAGTCAGCCCATCCCAACAGCTTGGACATGTGGAGGCCAACTGGAGTAAACACTTTGCCTTTCACCACACACACACACACACATTATACATTATAAATTTCAATGGGATTCCAGCTGAAGTTGGAACAATTCAGTCGTCTGCACAACCCACCCACAGGACAAAGGCTCCTGGAATTGCTGAGAGCCAGTCTGGAGGCCAGACTATTATCTGGTTTATGGCTTGCAATGTCTGCGTACTGCTTGACATTTTCCAGTTTTGGGGTGGTTTTGCACATGGAAGAGAAGAACAGCTGTTTCTAGATCTTCACTTCTCACAGTTCCTTAACTCTGCCAACCCGGACAGCTTGTGGACCATCTATATCCAAGGGGAAAATAAGCCATAGGTGAGTCTAAGAGGAAAGGTCACCCATTAGGTTGTGCTCTTATGTCACCTGCAGCCCAGAATGCATCAGTGCTGAAAATTAATCGAAAATGAAGAAAAACACAAGAAAATAAAGATTTCGGACTGTGTCCCAAGATTAACATTTACAGAGAAAATGTTCCTGCCTGGAAAAAAAATAAAACCTTCAAGCTTTCTAAATAGCACTTACACCGTGCTGAATAAAAACCAAAGGCTGTCTCAAAGAAAACAGACGGTTTGAGAGCTGAGGTTTAGGTAAAGCACCGGAGTCAGGGGGTGCACAGCCATATACCTGGCATTGAACATTGATCGCTGCTTTCTGTGTGCAAAACAAGGAACTTTAAATAATTAACGCTAATGGCCATTAGTGCTGCTGGGAGGGCAGGGGACAGGAGATTGGTGGTGACAAAGCAATCCCCTTGATTCTGTATGATCCATTGCCAAACAATTTCTAATAAAGGACAAATACTATTTAAAAGAGTAGATGGAAGTTGATCTTTTCCAGACCTGAACAATCTGCAGAAAGAGAAGCAAATCTGTGCAGGCACAAGGAGAAGAAAGAAAGAATCAAGAAGAAACCCCGTACCTGTCCCTGTCAAACTTTTCTGCTCATCATTGTGATTTGCATAACAAGAGTGTCACTGCACTAGCAAAAAAATTAGCTATGCAATACAAGCTTTAAGCAAGAGAATAATTTACACTGCAGTAATATAGCCCTGCCATAAATCAAGTTTGGTAACTACCAAATGCGGTGAAAAATGCTACATTTCTCATGGTAATATTCAATGCTAATGCCAAGAAAGCAATGTTTTGAAGAGATCATCTTGGGCATTATTAACCCACTGTCACTGACAAAAAGCATAATAAGGCATAGAACATTATTGCCATTAAGAAGAATTTCAGTTCTAGATGCTCTAAAGATGCTAAATTTTATTGGCTTCAAATACTCATTTTTGCTTGGGATGCTGAACAATTCCTCGCCATTAAAATCTCAGTCATATTTTCAGCGTCTCAAATGAGAATTGATTTTAGAAGTGACAAAAAAGATATAGGCTAATAAAATGCTATTTAATTACTATGAAAATATAAATTTAACTATGCAGTAATATATATATAAGGTAATGCCAAGACAATAAGATAATAAAGAGACTGAGAATTAGTGTGACAATTACCCATCTAGCCTATGGTTGAAAGTATGTCAGCAGTTCTTGTATTTTTATTTTGAAACTCATTAAATGAAGTGCTTATCATAAAGCTCAAGCTGTCAGAGTGATATGCTTAGATGAAAACCTTTGTTGATATTTAAACAAATATGTACATAGACATTAAGTTTCTGAAATCTCACACATTTCAGAAGCTAAACACTACAACTGGAAAGTAATTAGAGACCCCCATGTTCTTCTTACACAGATGAGGGTGTGTGTGTACACAGCATTATGTATCTGTTTGTCATATACATGTGTGGCTATCCTTGAGGGTACCTATCCTTTTCCAGAAGCCCACAGAATCCATGAGTTACAAGCTTTATTTCTGGAAAACCTCTCACGATTTTTGGGGTGTGCTGCAGTTTTGGAGATGCCCAGTCCCAGGGCTCTGCTGCCCAGCTGGCTGTCCCACGGCACGACCACACGGGTGCCCAAGGGCAGCAGCACCTCCAGGCCAATCCTGCTGCCACTCCAGGCTCAGTAAGGAGGACACTGGAGAGGAGAAACCGTATTTTGCTACAGTCACATCTGTATTTATCCTGTTCAGCGCGAGTGTTTGTCTTCAGACTTACCACAGCACTGCTACAAGGTGTAAATCCATGTGCTCAAACTGGGTGGCTTATGGCACATTCTCGTACTTCATATCTGGAGAGAAGCCTGCACAGAGGGGATGCCTGCAAACAGGGCCCTCTTGGTATTAGTTTGATGCCGCTATTAATAAATAACATCCCTTAATAATAAGTGAGTACTTACAGAATGCTTAGCCAGATTCCGACCTGGGGAGTGCACATCCACACAGGGCACATTAAAAAGCTCTCACAGATGAAAATGATTTTATGGATGTTTTCACGAAGCATAACTCTATTAGTTTGAAAACAGTTTTCTATTAAAGCAGATCAGTAACTTGATATACTTCCGAGGATGTAACCTGTACATCTCAGAAATTAATCCTGAAGGATAAAAAGAAAACTTCTGAGGACTGATATTCACCTGCACATCCCTACCAACGTCACCTTCCTGTGCCCCCAGCCACAGGGTCCTGACCTGTCCCAGCATCCTCAGCCAGCTGTGTCACCCCCCTGAAGCTCGCCCTCCTCTACCAAGTCTGTCTGGCCTACGAGACCTGCCAAGTTCTTAAGCCCAAAGCGTGGTGCACTGCAGGCCTTCTGGCACAAAAGGCACAGGTTAAGAGTCTTAAAGCTGGTATAACCTAATTACTATCACCATCACAAAAATAAACATTAAAAAGAATAAACGTAACATCCCAATGCAGAATGGGAAAAACACTGAAATTAAGAACGGAGCGACTTAGAGACATGCAGATAGATATTTAAAAGCAATCCATTTCAATACAAAACCATTGACTAGTCCATTACAAAGTCATCCTTCTTCCTCAGTTTTGCCCACCTGCTATTGCTTTTAATGATTCTCCAAATGTATTTAATTACAGTGATAAACACAGACCTTTCTTGGATTTCTGATACCTCATTACTTCTGTTATGACTGGTTATTATAATGCCAAATCAAGGCAGCAGCTACTGCACCTACCTGCAGTGTGGCTGATAAAAACTCATCATTTACTTGTACACCAAAATGTCACCCAGGCAGTACGTGAGGGTAGGAGGAAAAGCTGAGTGGAACGAAACCCTCCTTGCTGCACACCTCCAAGTCTGCTCCATCTCCTGCCTGCAAATCCCAATGAAGATGTGGGAGGCACATCTCCAGCTAAATCTGCCTTATCTAATGCACAGTGTTAGGTTCTGCTGTGCCACCTTGTGTTACATCACATCACATTTGATATAAAACAACACTGTGTGGGTTTGAGTTGCTCCACTTACACCACTTCAGCATTTAATACCAAAACCAAATCAACATAAGGTGAAAAAAAAAAGCAAAAGAGCACCAACTTTCAAAACCTCAAGCTAAGGAGGAAAAAAAGACCCTTTAGGAGGAGTTTCAGAGCTCTCATCTTTCATTTGCTAAGCAACCTCCTGTTTTGTTCTCATCTCAGAGCCTACTGCTTTCTGCAAGATAAGGTGGTTCGGGCAATAAAACATGCTGATGAGGAGATTTCAGCCATTTTTTTTTTCTTCCAGCATTCAGCAAATGCTTTGGTTTTCTTACTGATGCTAAAGCAGATCCAGATTCCCTGCCACAGAAAGGCAGCCACGCATGTAATGTGCACACCACCACTATTGTGCTGTCAGCACGCAGGACTACACAAAACTGACATTATTTCCTTATTCCAAACACGTTAATTGTTCATCTCCTTAGTAATTAAAGTACAGGTTTCCTCCTGGCCTTAAAGCACGCTTCATGAAATAGCAAAAAACTTCAGAAGATTATATCAACCCTTGAAATAAATGCAAAATGTGTAACAAAATGCCAAATAATGAATCAGCAACTGTTCTAACCTATTTTACACTTCCAAGCAGCTCTGGAGCTCAGATGACACATATATCTGGGGGACACAAGCTATAGCACAGATAGGCCATGCTGCCACAAAAATGCAGGGTAGATCATGTAAAGCTGATGTTGACCCAAAAAGCAGATTTCACAGGCATCTCTTCATTTGCTCATTCATTTCTAGGAGAGAATCAGTGCAAATGGAGTTATGAAGGGTAGCTGAGGGGAAAACACTTGTGCCTCAAACGCCTAACAGATTAGTGTCAGCCCTTCACATGTATCACACCACCAAGAGCCAGGAATTCTGCAGGCAATTAAAATGCTCATACCCCAGCAATGCCAAGTGTCCTTCAGTACCAGAACCATAACACTATAAAGCTGCTGGTTTTGGAATCAGGTGTTCATAGGACAATGTGTTCATAGGACAATGTGCTTTGTTTGGAGTTCCTTAGCCTCCCATGGCTTAGGAAAGGCAATTGGATGTGAATACTAGAGGCTTGAATTTAAAAAAAAAACAAAACAAAAAACAAAAAAAAAAATCAGAAAGAACTCTGATGCAGTATTTTTATATCTGGAATTTTGGGAGCTTAAGGTAGGATTTTTGTACACATGGGCTTTTTGATATCTGGGTTTGTCACTTACTATTTCAACTGGATGCCTTGTACTGAGAAACTCCAGCAGGACCTGGCACTGTTAATTAATTAATTCCTGCAAATGCATTATTTGCATGAATGTTAGTAACATACATCAAACTATCTGGTGTCTGAGCAAGCTACCAACAATTACCCTCAGTGGCTGCAGCATCTGTAGGCATGAAAAACCTGGGTGAAACCCTGCTGCCTCCTGGAGTCTAACAGGAGCCTTGCCATGGACTCAAGCAGCACCAAAACCTCCTGTTTTGTGTTTTTGGCAAGCAAAGTCATCCCAAACCTCACAAATTCAGATCATCAAAAACGAACGGCTTGTGTCACTAAGATTAACACCTGTAAAGCACTTTGAAGAAGAAAAAACACCACGTAATCCCAAAATATTACATTATTTATAAGACGACCTGATTTTAAATGTTAAGTTTGGCTTATTTTTATCACAAAGAGAAAACAAGTTTCTGCTTGCTTGCTTTACAAAACCAATTACCAGTGATCAGTGTATGGTGCTGCATAACAATACACGGCATTGTCCCAAAAAGGCGTATCTAACACTCTGGAGCTGCTGCAGGAAAATTAACTTGCACAGTGGATTGAAACACATGCACATAAGCAATTCTAATCAGGGGTATGAACTTCAAACTTCTTATTAACAACACCTAAACTTATAACATTTCCTTTAGTTCATCTTTTCCCAACTTCAAATGATTTTTCTATCTGCTGCTTCATATACTAGCGCCTAAACAGAATAAGGCTGTGAGAGACTAGGAAATGTGACATCAAACTTGCTTTAAACTTTCTTTAAAGTCTCATCAGCTTCTTTTGCCCTTGTTAGAATATAATTCCAGTCAAGAGAGAGAAAGGAAGGGAAGGGAAGGGAAGGGAAGAGAAGAGAAGAGAAGAGAAGAGAAGAGAAGAGAAGAGAAGAGAAGAGAAGAGAAGAGAAGAGAAGAGAAGAGAAGAGAAGAGAAGAGAAGAGAAGAGAAGAGAAGAGAAGAGAAGAGAAGAGAAGAGAAGAGAAGAGAAGAGAAGAGAAGAGAAGAGAAGAGAAGAGAAGAGAAGAGAAGAGAAGAGAAGAGAAGAGAAGAGAAGAGAAGAGAAGAGAAGAGAAGAGAAGAGAAGAGAAGAGAAGAGAAGAGAAGAGAAGAGAAGAGAAGAGAAGAGAAGAGAAGAGAAGAGAAGAGAAGAGAAGAGAAGAGAAGAGAAGAGAAGAGAAGAGAAGAGAAGAGAAGAGAAGAGAAGAGAAGAGAAGAGAAGAGAAGAGAAGAGAAGAGAAGAGAAGAGAAGAGAAGAGAAGAGAAGAGAAGAGAAGAGAAGAGAAGAGAAGAGAAGAGAAGAGAAGAGAAGAGAAGAGAAGAGAAGAGAAGAGAAGAGAAGAGAAGAGAAGAGAAGAGAAGAGAAGAGAAGAGAAGAGAAGAGAAGAGAAGAGAAGAGAAGAGAAGAGAAGAGAAGAGAAGAGAAGAGAAGAGAAGAGAAGAGAAGAGAAGAGAAGAGAAGAGAAGAGAAGAGAAGAGAAGAGAAGAGAAGAGAAGAGAAGAGAAGAGAAGAGAAGAACAAAGAGTGAATTGGTGGTTTGAAAAAATAAAAAGATGCAGCTATTCCCAGCTAAAGGTTCACCCAGTCCTGCTCCTTCCCTGCACCTAAATTTTAACAATGCATTTTTACTAGGATTGTCTGTTTTCAGAAAATGGAAAAGGTACAATGCAAAACATTTTAAAAACATCTCATTTCTAACACAGTTCGTAAACCAACCGACGAACTTCACTAATCTGATTCCCTTCTTGCCAGGCAAAGCTCTTTAAAGGAAACAGTAACAAAAATAAACAAGAGGAAACAATTGAAGACAGATTTTTAAATGCCAAATGGCATTCCAAGTTTATCAGGAAATCCATAACCTGGAATTACAAAGTAATGACCCTCGAATGCAAATTTTCTCTTGCGGTTCACCAATCTTGGTGTTACACGTGGATATATATTTCTTTAAGCATACTACAATTCTGACTTCCTAAATATGATTTACTAGCCAGTGAGGGGTGCCTATGAGTCTGGATGGTATTATTTGTACTAAAATATCAGGTATTTTTCAGGATACAGCTTGAAACAACCTCTACTGAGTGACAAATTGGAAGATTCAACAAACAGGTTTGGTGGAAGATACCTGAGTAGAAGGTACTGGGAGCTTTGGCAGCTCGTGGTGATGGACAGAAGGTAATACAAGGAGAAAGGAGGTGATATGAACAAGGATTTTAAAACAGTTTGGAAGTCAGCTGAGCACACCAGAGGGCAGAAAGGAATTAGATCTGCCCCTGTTCTGGGGGTCCAGGGAAGGAGCTGCCACAGCATGGTGGGCTGGGGAGCAGAGTGAGAAAACCAAGAATAATGGGGCACAGAACAATGACTGGCACCAGCAGCTCTGTGCTTGGCAAGATGGGGCCCAGGGAGTGCCTACAGATACAAACACAGCACAAAGACCTCACTATAAAGCTCTGGTCCCTCTGTATTTGAGCTGAAAACACTGCTGGAAGTGGGGAACTTTCCTTCCCATTCCACAGGCTTTGGCACTGGCAGACACGCTCTGTGGTAACCATCAGATGACTCCCAGGTTGTGATTTTTGTCCCAAATGCAGTTTGGACTCACTTTCTCTCTAATTCAGCAGCTGCTAAGACAGTTTGAAATTTTCTGGCAGCTCAATGCTTAAGACGCATGACTTTCAACTCACTCTTCACTGCAAGCCTAAAGGGCAAACAGAAGTGAGTGGCTTGTTCAAAAGAGTTCAAGTCTGCGCTGAATAGCTGATTGCAGCTCTAATTACACCACAGTTTTACATCATTAGGGACAGCAACTGAAAAGGAGTTCTCATTCCAATGCCTTTTTTTTTTTTTTTTTCTCTTGCCACTCAATGATCCAGCTCCAACACTTCTGCTAAGGACAGGAAGGGAAAACTTCACTTCCAGGTGGGAAATCCTGCAAAGGAAGGCCCATGGAAATAAGGAGACTTGACAGGTTTACTGCTTTAGAGCTCTGTAATTTTTTCCCATTGTTGCAAATTTTTGTTGCAGTTACAGATGTCACAAGGAACTTCTTAAGTCCTACTGACCTGAGGACCAAGGGAGTAGGACTATTGGAACAGACCTCTCCCCCTTTCCACCAACCTCACTGCTCCCCACAAACACCTTCCCTTTTGCTGAACCCTAAATGGGGAATTTACTATGGACTTTTACATGGAGGTGAGACTCAGGTACCCACTGATGGGCATTTAGACAAGTAGATGCTGCATTGATTCTTCTTCCCATAAAATACGTTTAGTTTTGACACTCTAGTGTATATCTATATGTCTACCTGGCATATATATTATTTTCAGAAGATGTATTTCCATTCCCCAGTTTAACGTGAGTTTGGCACTAGGAAAAGCAATTAGAAGTGGCACTGATTAGCACATGACATGTGAGTGACATTTCACCTGCGTGCCTTTACTTTGATCTGGAGCAAAGTGGGAACACATCTTCCAGGGGATTACGTAGATCAGGCTCAAGGTTGATGCTATTTTCGACCTTCCGGTGAATAAAGATGCAACTGAGCACTAACAGTGAGAGCTTTGAAGGTAAATTGTCCATTCAAACCTGCTCGAACACTGCTCAGTGTAACTCTTAGAACTGAACACAAACTAAACACATATATTTTGGTTAACCTGAAGACTGACCTAAAAAAAGAGGAAAAAAAAATCCTCTTTAATCAGAGGCAATTCACAAAATATAAAATACATTGAAGTTTTCACTGAAACAAATATTAGAGCTTAGTGACTCCAAAAAATACAGCACAGTAGTTTTGCAGAATAACTTGTTCTGACACAGCCCCCCACCTGTCCCAACACAGACACAACTTCCAGAATAAAAGTCCCTTGGGAAGCAGATAAACTCTTCTGACAAAATGTTGCTTTTATTATGAATAGATTCTGTGCAGAATGGAGAGGTATTTGAGAATTGCTTATTTCAGTTGATTACAGTGCATAGGCAAGGCTTCAATGACTAATGGATTTCAAGTGCCAAATAATATTACCTTGTTTCTTTCCTTTTTAACATTTTTTTTTGTGGAAAGTACTTTATGTACTTGGTAGGTACAAGGTTAGAAGAACCTTTTCAGCTACAAACATTCAAAATAAAGCTGTACCTTTTGTGGCCGCATTAACAATAATTCTTTAAAATAACCGAAGTAAGTAATCACAATTTCCCGTGCAGGGACAAACACATATGCTTAATTCTGCATTTTGTAGCTGAAGCATTTGTTTACTTTCAGGTGTAGAGCCCTCAAATAGTCCTGCTGGGTTACCAACCACCTCCTCTGCTGTTGCAGGCACCATGTCCTGTCCCCTTCAAACTGCAGAGCTTCACCTTCAGGCAGCAAAGCCTTTGTGCCTCCTCCAGTGTGACTTACAGGCTCTAATGGCTCGGCACTCTCTGCTCATTTCCACTTTAAATTACTCACAGCCAAACAACACACACTAGGTTCAGCCAACTCCTTTATTTAAGTACTTTCTATCTCTCCTGCCTAATCGAGACAAGAATTATTTTGTCCCTCTGTCCCTTCATTTTGCTAAGCAAAAGCAGCTTTGCCAATCAGCCCAATCAACCCTCTGCAGCTGGGGGGGCTGAACTCTTTCTGAGCCCCTCGAGATCAGTGAGTTTTACCCAGTTTTATCCACATATAGGTGAAACAGGAAAACAACAGCAATATAATTAATCCTACAGAGGGGAGGAGGGAGAAGAAAACAAAAAATTAAACCACAACATAGACAAGGTAAGTTTTCTATGAGGCCTCTGGAAAGCAAGTTCTCAGTGCTCTGACCTTGTATTGAAGTATTTATCCCTCTGCCCCAATACAGCATGAGTCCTGCAAGCGGTTTTAGATGACACATGAGCACACAAGAGGGGGCATTTCAGCTTCATCCCTCCCGAAATCATCCTTGTGTTCCTCCCTCAGAGGCAGCAGCAGGATTTGCCCTCTCCCATAAGCCAGCGCTTCAGCTGAACACACTTCACAGTAAATATTTTACAGGCTCTTCTCAGCAGCTCTGGGTCTGCATTTGAACAATTAGACCTCCTTGTTAGGAGTGCACCAGCAGCTTGGAGCAGGCAGAGCTTTTCCTGTATATTGCACATCTCTCTGATATTTTTCTGCTTGATTAGTAATCACTTCTGAAAATCCTTTCGACAGCTCTTGAATACAAGCCTTAGTGTTGCAGGGATGCTTCCTGCACAGCGGGACTGAATGCAAATGCTGGGCTGAAGGAAGAATGCTGACAGCACATGAGCACTTTCCTCACTGGACACCAGAGGGAGGAGGAGGAAAGGACAAGTGACAGGGAAGCTAAAGAACAGCTTCAAAAGCCCTGAAGGAGCTTATCAGACACCCGAGCCAAATACATTTCTGCATTTGGACCAAAATAAATAGCGGCACCTTGTCTGGGGATGGTGCTGCTGAGAGACTTGGCAGGGGTAACAGGAGGTAAAGTTACAGGGGAGAGGACCCAAACACAGGAGCACCGAGTGCCAGGTGGATTTAAGCCAGTTCCATCTTAAAATAGTTTAGGTTGGAAAGGACCTTAAAGATCATCTGGTTCCAAGCATCCTGCTAGGCACAGGACACCTTCCACTATCCCAGGTTGCTCCAAACCTTGGACACTGTCAGAGATCCAGGGGCAGCCACAGCTCCTCTGGGAACCTGTGCCAGGGCCTCCCCACCTTCACAGGGAACAACTTCTTCTCAATACCCGATCTAAACCTACCCACTTTCAGTTTAAAGCCATTCCCCCTGCCCTGTAACTACATGCTCTTGTGAAAAGTTATTCTCCAGCAATCTTGTAGGCCCCTTTATGCACTGGAAGGTGCTACAAGGTTTCCCTGAAGCCTTCTCTTTCCATGCTGAGCAACCCCAGCTCTCAGCCTGTACTCGTAGCAGAGCTACTCACGGCTCCATCTCTCTGATCACCTTGGTGGTCTCCCCTGGACTTGCTCCCCCAGGTCCATGTTGTTCCAGTGCTGGGCCCCCAGAGTTGGATGCAGTGCTCCAGGTGGGGTCTCACAAAAGTGGAGCAGAGGGGCAGAGTCCCTCCCTCGCTGCTGCCCGTGGTGCTCTGGCTGCAGCCCAGGGCATGGTTGGGTTTCTGGGCTGGGAGCACACATGGCCGGGGCATGTCCAGCATCTCATCCACCAGCACCCCTTGGAAGCTTTAAACAAACCTGACTGGTTTTGGTTCTGGGGCTGCTACTGTGCATACTCTGCTTGGCTTCTCTGCCACAACTTTTAGTGCCTTTTGGTCCAGCTTTTCTCTAGATGTGAAGAGAACCTTGTTTCAATGATTAACTGTGGACTAGGGCCATCAGGATCTCCAAGTTCTGTACCACAAGAGTGTGAAATTTGAGTCTCCAAGTGCTCTGTGCCGAGATGGAAATGTGAGGACCTTGAAGAAGGAAGGGAGGCAGTTCAAGGAGACTGACGTGGTACGTTATCTAGGAAGGTGATAGCAAATGCGGTTAGTATCTTGATTAAATAAAAAAAAAATAGATCCAACGAGATTACCAGGGAACTATTTACTATTTTATTAAAACTAGGCTTTTATTTCCTCATCAAAACTTTTCATTATGCCTTCAAGGCTTTAGGAGGATTATTAAATGTCAGGCACAATTCAAATAATTAATGTATGGTGTTACTAGATATATACGCACTCTCCAGGAGGATTAATAATAGCTGCTATTTTTCTTCCAACCATATTTTCCCCATAATGCCTATATTAATCATGAGAATGAAGTGCATTTTTTAAATCTCTCTAGTACTGAAAGTCTTTAAGGACCTCACACTTTGAAAATTAGAGAATTTTTAATACATTCTGTTCTCTACTTTCTAATTTACCATCAAAATACGGAAACACAGTAAGCACTTGGAAAGGAAGGAGTATAGGAAAGGCAGAGCTTTCTCCAGAGCTGCTACTAATTGCAGAATCAATGTATTCAATGCCTTGAAATAGGTCTTGGAAAACAACAAACAAGACTTGTAAATTCAGGAAATAACTTGTCCCTCGTGAAAATGGACTGGCTTTTGGTGTTAACTTACTACAATCAAAACACTTTAGAAAAGTCAGCAGGAAAGGACTTTCACAGCACACATTCCCCCGAGGGCTGGCTGGGGGCTGTGTTCAGCACCTCCTTGTCAGTTTAACACTGCCTCTGCAGCGAGGTCATTCCTGTGATCCACCGGGCACCCGTGTGTGTGTTGTCCATAAAAAACATGCATGGGACAGTGAGCACAGTGGGGACAGGCCTTTGTCCCTCTGAGAGCCCCACTGCCAGTGCCAGGGAGGGAGGGAGAGCTGACCCCTGTGCTCTTGACTTTGCACTCAGCAGCTGACCTGGACTTTGCCTGTGAGCTTGACCCTACCCCAGTAACTTCAATCCCCAGGCTAAAGTGGTGTTACCTCAGGTTTTTACACTTCCTGTGTGCATGCAAGAGTTCCCGTGGACGGACTGACCACTGACAGGTTACTTGCCAACCACGCTCCATGTGGCCTGCAGACATACTGCCTGGGGGATGGGTTTTGTACCTGCTGGTGCCCTCAGCAATGCAACCAAAAAATAAGCTCAGCTCCCAATGGCGCAGCAAACAAATGTGCAGAAGTCACATTTCAATTGCTTACAACTTGGAGAAATTTAAATTCTCTTCTACACTCCCAAATGTATCCTAGGTATAATGCTTTCCCAATGAAGAGTCATTAAGTACCTGATTTTGAACACTGCAAATTACAGAACATATTATCAGCCTTTTCCATATCCCAGAACAGCTCAAGGAATGTCCATGTTCTATTTAAAATACTCAAGTTTTACGAGCATGAGACCACGGTTTGTTATATAAGCGAAGGTGCAACCACACGTGTAACCACACCATGCCCCTGCCCCTTCCCAGTGCTGTGTACACGTGGGAACCTGAGCATCCCCCTCAGTGCAGCAACACACAATAAATAATTTTAACCACCTATGTGACCTGACAACTGCCAACTTGGGGCACTTCCTACACCTCAGGACAAAACCATTTCTACAGAGAAGCTTAGGAGAGCAGATCATTCGTGACATGCGTTTTTTCCTTTCTTTAATTTCAAGAAGAGATGTTTTCAAGTGGTTTTGAACACTTACCTCCTCGCTGCACCAGCAACGTGACTTCGCTTCCCTTAGGACATTCAATCAGCATATCCACCACCTGGTTGTGAGTGAGGCTCTGCACATTCTTCTTGTTGACTTCGACTATGAGGTCGCCCTCCTTCAGGCCGCGGCACCGTGGGCTGTCCACAATTTGTTTCACTCTTTGGCCGCCCCCACCGGGACTGTCTGCTATAGTAAACCCAAAGCCCATGGGCCCTTTCACTATGTGCACAGTTATGAGTTCAGGCTGTGTTGCTATCGAGGATGCCAAGGACACCGTGTCGTTGGGGTAGCCGTGGGGTCCATTGGAGGAGACCTCAGCCGGGCTGCTGGGCCTCGCCTCCTTTGTGCCATTTACTTTCCCTGTTTTACTGCTGTGGCTCGCCGGGGAGTCATAGTTTTCCTGCCCATTCACAATGATCGGCTCTTTGTCCAAAATTGCCACAGACGTGACCAGGCTCGTGTTGGGGTCATCGGGGTCGAAGGGCAGGGGGTAGCCCCGACACAGTTCGAGGTCCACACTGGCACCGATGGGGATGGACTGGAAGATTTTCACCACTTGGGCGTGAGTGTGCCCCAGCACGCAGGTGTCATTCACACTGACTATGACGTCCCCTGCAGAGGACACAAACAGACCAAGAAAATACATTTTGTGCACTGCAGGAAGGTGAGGACTAGAGCCTGAGAGCAGATCTGCAGCATCCACAGGTACCACTCACAGGCAACAGCACCATTTCAGCACAAGAAAAAGGAGTGGTGACATTTGGGCAAGCAAAAACCCTGTGGATTCATGGCATAAAGCCTTTATACATAAATGTTTTTGGAAGTGAAAATGGAATTGGCCCATGAAAAAAAATAATTAATTTAAATTATGGTATATGGCCTGTTTCACAGCTGTTTTGAAGTCCGGCTCTCACACGCTGACACATGATAGAAACAAAGCTGAGAGCACGTGGGAGCTGTAACAGAAGCCTCTCAAATACCAACTGCTCAAACACAGTGCTACATGTCATGTCTGATACTTCAGCCTGAAATCCAGATATCGATTAAGTTATGAGTCATTTTATTAACACTGGGGCTGCAAAACCCCATGATAAGTGCTGTGATGCTCCAGCTGAAAGTGAGGAGTTGTGACCTCAGATGAAGCCTAAGAGGATTTCTTAGAATCAAGGTGGAAAAATACCTCCAAGATCATTGACTCAAACCATTAATCCAGCACCACTGTGTTCACCACTAAACCATATTTCATATTTTGCCACTAAATTGTGGTGGGCCTGCTCTCTGGAAGAATGAATTTGCCCTTGGTGCCTCCACATAGGGAAATGCGGATTAGCCCACTGCTCTGCCCGTGCCTTGGGAGTGGCTTTGGAAAGGGGCGAGCAGCATGGCAGAGACACAAACACATGGTGGCGCAGCCCTGCAAAAATCCATCATCCATGGCCACAGTGGGGAGCAGGAACCCACAGCCTGATGTGGAACCCCACAACTGCTAGCTCCTCTCCTCAGATCAGTGGGGAAAGCAGGAGCTGGCGGTGTTCCAGCTGGGTATTTTGACACTAGGATGGAATTCCAACACATGAAGTGTCCTTTTCCAAGATTTTGAACATATCCCTCAATGTATCTCACTTCCTTACTTGCTGATAGGAAAGCTGAATGCCTTTCCCCAAGAAGGCAATGAGGGCTACAGTCCTTTATGAATGGCACTTAAAACCAGCTGCAAAAACACAAACCAAAGTGGTGGTGATGATTTTGATACAAAGCATCAGTACCTGTTTCCATTTTGCCATCCAACGCTGCAGGACCGTCAAGCACCAAACTTTTGATTTGGAGAAATTCATCTGGCTCATCCCCTCCAACCACGGTGAAGCCAAACCCCCTGCTGCTTTTCCTTAGCTTGGTGTGGATGAACTTCCCTTTCAACTCAGAAGGGTTTCGTGTAAAAAAAGGTTTTCCTGCGTAGGAAGTTTGGAAAAAATCTATAAGCAGGCAGGCAAGAGTGTTTGATCTCTTTTTCCTCTGCCCCTCCCCATTCTAACAAGTCCATGGACAAATACAGCAGTGTGTGGGGACAGGACTGCACTTCACTCCTGCATCCTCTCATCTCGTCACACTTCACCTGCCTTCTTGGACCCACGCATGCAGTAAAAGGCGTGATCAAAACCCCAGTATCTGGCACTTTGTTAGCTGTGGTCGGGCACACCAAAGCCCCAAGGCTACAAAGGGGAAAACATGCTGCTTTAAAGAATGGAATATATTAAAGCTGAGAATGCTGGGCTAGATATGTGTCTTATCTCTCTCCTGAGGTGGTTATATCCATCCCAGGAAGGATGGCGCAGGGTTAGGGGCCTCCTACAGAAGGAGTCTGCAGTGAGAGTTTCTGCAGAAAGAAGCATCATTATGTTTTTTTAACACTTGACCTTCTCCCAACCCACTGAGAAAAAGCAACTTCTGACAAGACACTGATACCTTTTAGCATAACCCCCAGCCTCACCATCACTACCACCCTGTGACCTCCTCTGGTGAAAAAGGGGAGGACACTGATGTTGTTCTTCAGACACTGTTTGAAGTCTTTTCCCTTTCTGCTCCTTTCCTGTTGTGGATGAAACACTTCTGGTGTGAAGTACAAATCAAAGAGGAGCTGTGCTGGAGGGCTGGGAATGCTCTCTGGGAGCACAGTTAAGAGGGAAAGAGGTGCTCCACGGACAAAAGCACATCCTTGCAAAGCATGTTGCACAGGCTCGGAAAAGGGATCATGGTTGCTGCACTTCACAGTGCCAATGCTGAACACCTTTGCACTTTAAATTGTTTTCAACGCTCAGCCTGTGCCACTAAGCCCTCTGGTGACAGCTCCGGGATCAGCAGTGGGTATCACAACAGGAGAGCTGGCGCACTTTCAAACACCTCGGCAGCATGGCCATGGGCCTCTGCTCAGAAAGGAGACCTCGGGGGACAGTGAGGGGATTTGAGACTTGTAAGCCTTTGACTGGGGGGAAAAATGTATATTTGAAGATTATTCATGAGGAGGCAGAGTGAAGACTTGTAGTCTCCTGCCTTTGAAGGGTGGCAGAGGAACACAGTAATCCTGCACATCGTGGGCAGATGCTCTGCTCAGCCCCCAGCCTGCAAAAAAGCCCTGACTATCAAAGTGCAACCCAGTGTCTCAGGTAACAAAAACAGCTGCGAGGCAGAGTGCAGCAGGGCCTGTTTCTGGTTCAAAGGACAAGCAGAACAAACAGAGCTGCTGGTGTCTGCCCACAGACACAGGCTGTGCTTGCCCTGCAGCAACAGGACAGCAGCACCACAGGCTATGTCCCACCTACAGCATTCAGGAGGGGATCACATTTGAAATTAGCATATCTGCAAAACCCAGGCTGTGAGAGTGTTGCCAGGGGTACAGGGAGGGCTCCTTGTGCCCACGTCCTTGCCAGCAGTGCCATGAAGGGGAGAGATGGAAACCTCTGGGCATGGAAGCTGGAAAAAACTGCTGCAAATGGGGAGAGAGAGAAGGGGAAGTAGCACTGAGAAAGGAAGAGGAAGGAATGAAAGAGAGAAGAGTCATTAGCAGGTACCAGGACGTATCACTCAGAGTGGTGCTGAGACAGGTTAATGCTCTGCTCTAACACTGCTGCACAATTTTGGTGGCTGAGCAGGCTCCCAGTATCACCCCTATGTGACGGGTTCTTTGCATCACCATGTGTGGATGCTTGGGCAGCCCTTGCTTCAGCCTGACTGTGGAAAAGGCAAAGGTGGCATTCACAGATGCCACCAGGAGGAAGATGAGCATTTTTGGGGCACTCTGATGACATTTCTAAACCCAGGTGCCTGGTCATCAGGGGGCCATCCTCAGGCCTCCCATGTTTTTCCCCTGCTGCCAGGTTTGATTACTCTAGTGTACTCTAATACCCCTTAGGACTGTACTGGGGGCTTTGGATCCTCTTAAATTCCACGTGTCTGTTTTGGAAGGGCTGATCTGCTGCCACCTGCTGCAGAGAGCACTCCCTGGCAGCAAAGGCTGCCTGGGACAGTAGCACTCCAGTCACATTTGCCTTCGGAGACCATGGGAGAACTTCCCAGCTGCTCCCAGCTCTGCCAGGAAGATGTGTTCCAGCCAGATTTCCCCTCTCACCTTCCTCAGGCTCTGGCTCCTGCAGACCAGGGCAATGCCACTCAGTTGCTGTGCAATTCAGGTGTAGTCAAAGCCTACCTACAACCACTTGTAACCAGAGAGCACTTTCCTGCCACAGGTGCAAGTGGAACCCCCTGCCCTTGCCGGCAACCTGACCTGGCAATGTTTCAGCTCATGCTGCAAATTCAGGAGTGATTCTGGTGAGTTATTTAAGGCAAACAACTGATCTGTGAATAGCTACACAGACCACTGACACAATAAATAAGGCTCTAAGAGCCCAAAGTACCTGTACAAAAGTGCAACTTCTGAGTAAGTCCACTGTGTTTGAAAACTTGGAACACTACGGAAAGAACAGCCACAATCCTCTTTTTGAAGCATATAATCTCATTCACCTCTTGCATTCAGCAACAAATGTAGCCTTGAAACAACTAGTCTCAAAATCTGGGAATTCAGATAAGCAGGCACAGGCCCTGGCGTGTCACCAGCCGTGGAAATACTGCCCTTGTGGCGGCCGAGGGAATTTCAGTCTCAGGAAAAAAACCTTGTTGCTTTTTTACAACTGGTGTAACAAGGCTGTTACCTTGTACTGGTGCTTCCCGAACTGCCTCTTGGTTGTTTGAAACATGGTTTGGAGCAGCAGGTGGAGGCAGAGATGGACACTCCTCTGTCCATTCTAGAGAGGGCAGAGAGGGAAATGTTACTGGTTTCACAACAGCACCATGAGCTGCTGCATGTGCACACACTGCCAGTGTGGGGGTCAAACAGAAGAGATGTGAGAAGCATGGCAAGAGAGGAAACAGAGTCACAGACAGAGGGAATAAAATGAATGGGATGTCCAAAAACCAGTCCTGAAGGATCTCTATATCCAGGTCAACTGATCCATCTGCTGGGACATCCTACCTCACACTCAAACTTGGGACTTGATTTGCATCTAAGCGGAAGAACAAATCCAAATGCCACAGGCCCCTCACTGCAGTTGGGCTGCATTTGAAGAAAAAAATGTAAAAAGAAAGAAAAAAAAGGGGGTGGGAGGGAGGAAAATAAAAAAAGTGTTTCAAAATAAGGAAATTACTTCTGATTTTAGAGCTTGACAACATACAAAGGTCTCGGTTTAAGAAGTCTCTCTTGCAGGGTTTCTCTAGAGCATGTGTCAAAGGAGACACATGATGATGAGCAAGTGCCCACTCCTCATCTCCTTTGACAGCCTGAGTCCCAGTGCAGACTGAAACACCACCAGCTACAGTGACTAACTTGATGGAGCAGACTGAAGAGGAAAATGTGTTCTAGTTATTTCTGGGAAGTCTAGAAACTTTCCAGAAATAAAGGCCACATAAAGAAAAATCTCTCCTGTTCAGTAAGATAGAAACCTTCCATGTTTAAGTGATATTTGGATTTTCTCCTTTGCTGCTTTTTCTGTGAAGGACAAACACAGCCTTTCGTACGCACATCACTTTGCCTTTCAACACCAATGCCATGGAGGGAAGGTCAAACACGCTGGCACGGTGCTGCCATGGCAAGGGAGGGCATTCCCCATGAACACCCCACCCACCATGCCCTCACGGGTGCCAACCTTCTGGGGGCTGTTGCTGTTGTTCGAGCTGCTTCTTCCTCTTGGCTTCAAGAACTGGGTTTTCATACTGTGTCTTCCGGTTGATGTGGCTGGAGATGAAAGAGAGCAATGAATTAGGAAATGCTTTGTACAACAAGCAGGAACGAGGGCCAGGCATTGAAACTCCTCTTTCTGAGGAAAGGAGTAAAATACCAAATAAACCCAACAGCAGTGAATGTGGAGCACGGCTCATCTAGCTGTGCCAAAAAGAGTATTTAGAAAAACCAGCGGATTCTGGTATTGATATGATGTCTCGAGTAGGAATGGCTAATTCCTTCAAATACATTAAAGTAGTGATCTATCTGTGAAAAACGAGATTAAAGCAGGAAAGGCATTCTGTCTGATTGCATTTTAAAAGACAGGCCTGTATCATCCCTGTTTTAATCAGATTCCCAGAGGTGCAGTCAATCCTTGCACAAAAGTTGAAAACAAAACAAAACAAAACTAAACAAACCGAACCCCAACATCTGTCAGCGACCTGATCAATGCACACAGACTGTCTTAAAAATATTTGCAGGGATGCAGGCTATGAGCTGGGCTCCAAATGGATCAAAATCTACCCAGAATCGGCCACCAGCAAATACTCCCAGTGGAAACCAGCATTTAGTGAAACTTCAGCTGCTTTCCTTTGGCAGCTTTTGAGCACTCTGAGATGCTGAGAGCCAATACCTTGTACCAGTTCCAGGAAAAGAAAAAAAATCAGCCCAGTCCCAGCATGACAGACAAGGCATGCACTCAGCAGAGGATCAACCACCTTATGAAACCAAGTGATGAGCAGCAGCCAGAGATGCTGGGGTGGCAGGGGTAGGTCTGGGACTCCCTGAATGGCTCATCAACTGTTCAAGAGCCATTTTCAGTACGGATTTTGCTACAGCAGAGGAACAGCTAGACCTCAGAAAAAATATATTACCTTAAAACCTATCTTCGTATGCAAAGCAAAGCAAAGTTTACCACTGAGAACTTGCTATTATATTGTCTCCTATCCAATATGTCTTTATAAAAAAAACTCACATGAAAAGCAACCACTTTTTCAAGTAACTGTGACAGAAGCACTCCAGGGATTTATGTTCAGAAATTTTTCTGCTAGAGATCAATATTAAATCACTAGAAAAATATTTAACTTACTAAATAAAAAAACAAGTTAATGAGTTCTGTAAAAGATTTCCCATTTCAGGATATCTTCGGAAAGCTAAGAAAAAATGATAACTACTTTAAAAATTATATAAATTTTTTCATGATACAATTGTCTCTCAATAAAAGCTATTAGGTAATAACACAGTGTCTGATTTGAAGGGACAGAGACAGATGCTAAATTTACAACCATCTTGCTAGCTTAGAGACAGCAAGTAAAATAAAATTATGTCTTGTTGTGGTTACTTTTTGATTTAATACAGTCAGTAAGGACTGCCACAAAACTAACAGGCATGCGTATATAGAGTGACAGGAAAAAAATCCTGTAAAGACCTCTTGGCATGGCATTTAATAGCCGAAAAATATTACTGATGTCTTTGGTAAATAAATGTCAAGCCTTAATTACACAGTTTGCTAACCTTGTTTCCCTAGGCACAGATGTTAGGGTCAGAAATGAGCCAAAGCAGACAAACTGTATTCCATGTCTGTTCTGAGGGCTATCATAAGCCATCCTGGTAGACAGGAGTATACACATAATTAAAAATTCATTTTATGGGGTCAGTGATGAAACAGAACTCAGATCTCTGGTTTCCCAAAGGAGGAATCTGACATCGCAATAAAGAAGAAGCTGCTCTAATTCCACAGAGAGTCCCATTAAATCTGTAATTCTATCCACAACACCACAGCCTGACTGAAGGAAAAGCCTCTGCCATGGCTATCACACCAGCTTCTGCATTCCTCCTTTTGGGCGTCTCTCACACAGCTGGCTGGTGGATTGCTTTGCACACTCACTTCGTGACCACAGCACTGCACGAAGGCGATCAAACTCAGTTAACTGCACACTTGTTAATGTTCTCTGGATAGAAGCATTTTGTGAAGTGTTGGGGCTCCTGCACATCCCAGCCCTGGATTGCTCCTGCCTTCCTTGAGCTCAATCCCTTCCCAGGGCACTCCCTGGATTGCTCCTGCCTTCTTTGAGCTCAGCCCCTCCCCAGGGCACTCCTGTCTCCCCTGGGCCCACCCCCACTCCAGGGTGGACGGGGAATGGCCAGACAGGGCTGCCCTCTCCCAGACCCTACAACATCCCCCCAGCCTGTAGGGGGCCAAGGTCTCCTGCTCCTTGGCCTGAGAAGGTGCCAGCAAAGCACCAAGGAGGGTGCAGGGAACGGCTCCTCCATCCCACGGCCCCACCAGGACGGGCAGCAGCACTTACTCTACATAGTAGACACCATATACGGGATCCTCAATTTTCTCCCAACCAGCAGGCAACTCTGGAAATAGAAAAAGCATTACTTGAAGCCTCCAAGGCAGGTTTTCTTCTGACAGGCAGCTGCTCCTGCCCAACATGCAAAACTCATTAGTAGCTCAAACCTTGCTCTGGATACTTTCCAGAATGATCACAGCCCCGCTTGAAGGGCTGGCACAGCATGACACCAACATCCCAGCCTGTGCCCCCTGTCCTGGGTCAGCACAGCACTGGGACGATGCCCACACCGGTTAATTTTTGGTTTGTTTTTTGCATTAAATGAGCAAACGCTCAATAAATTTCTTGTCTGGGACTGCCTCACCTCTTCCCTTGGTTTTTCCACCATGGCCAGTGGCCCTGGATGGAGCACTGCAGGAGAAGTTGATGCAGGAAAGGACAGAGGCATTTCACCCATGAGGGTGGCTGAGACTATGGCAAGAAACTGTAGCCCACTGACAGAGACCACTTCCATCTGCTGTACCAGGGCCGAGCCACTTATGCTCACCAGTGCAGAAAAAAGGAGTTTTTTACTCCTTTCTTTGGGATTTGCATTGCTCAGCCACGAGCACAACACAAAAGCAGGACAAGGTGGATTTAACATGTATGCCACCATATGGAACCCACCCAGGAGGGGCTGGCACGCACGGGTGCATTTCACCGTACAGCACTTCATGTGAGAACACATTGCCTCAGTCACATGTAACAGAGATTTCCTATTTTCATTACCATAATTAACAAAAAACAGTTCTGAAGATGAAATTAACATTTGTTAATGCATCCGCTTTTGTTCCTGTTGATTTTCTAGACTGTAGGTAGTACTTTAACTGTAATTAGTGAATGCAATGCAATCACTTCAGCATCCAACTGAGGGTTATTAAAGCTGTATGTGTTACTTAAGGGCCTGATCCATGTGTCACTCATTTAAACACAAAGTTCCCATTGGCTGGGGGTAACAAAACAATCATCCTATTAACAATACAGAGTGGTGTGTTTGTGTAATACTGTGAAATAACTCAGAAAAAGGCTCCACCACACTATGGACTGTGCACATGTGGTCCCACTGACTACACATTCATTTAAATCCAGAAAAAACAACATTGTTGGATAACACAAGTTCAAATACTCCATGCAAAATAATTCGTCAAAATTTAACATGAAATTTGTCAACACTGACAGCAATCTATATTTGTTTATTATCAAATGCAGGGATTTATTTTCATTAATGGCATTAACTGCTGAGCCAATACAATCAACAATGGGCCATTAATTAGAATAATGTTGCCATAAGGATAGAAATATCTCCAGACTGGAGAGGAACAGAATCTATACAAATACACATGGACTAATTACTCAAAGTTTATGTTTGTGTTCAGAATTGGCTGGAGATAAGATGAAATCAATTTTCATGGGTTTTGCTGCACATGTCCCTTATTTGCAGATAAAAGGTAGGTTTTCCATTCTTATCATTATTTTATCCTAATTGTGTTTAACATCTTTGGATTCCTTGAGACATAAGCCATTAAATGCAAGCCAATGCTAACTTCTGGGCATGAAAAAACTCCATGATTTTATCAGCAGATCGAACATTTCAGAATGAGATACTCCTTTACACCCTGCAAGTTTATCTGAGGAGAAGTCAGAAAGCTAGAGGCCAATCTTGAAAGTCTTTTTGCAAAGGGAACTCTCAGGTTTGCAGAGGAGTTCTAGAAGGTGAAAACACTGTGGGACTGGCTCCAAGAGTTCCTGTGCAATTCTATTGAGACCTAGCAGGCAGTTGGGAAAATCACAAGCTGTTGCAGCCATTTAGTTTGTTGCACTATGGTGAAAATAGAATGGTAAAGTGATCAAGCTGGGGTGAAAGAAAAATAAAAAGTCAATGAGGGAAAGGGGAAGTAATGCACAAATGCCTTCAAATGAATACCACCAGGTTTCCTGCTAAATCTCTTGTCTATTTTGGACTATTAAGTGCATTCCTATTTTTCAAGTTTAAGCAAAAAATTTTGGCTTTTTTCTTCTGTTCACAGAAGATTTTTCTATCAAATTTAAATTTTTTTCTTCATTTTTACAGCATTTTCACGAAAGATCAGAACACCAGCACTTTCCGAACGCCAAAAATGGCACTATGCCAAAATCCTTCCAGTTTACTATCTCTGCAGCTTTTCATTTAAGGAACAAATCTCTATGTTTTCAGATATAACAATATACAAAACTGCAGCTTTTAACACGTTGCTTGTTGATTATGTAGATGCACTTTTCGACTTCTACAAGCTTGCAGAAGTTCTCTAAAGCAAAAGGCAGTATTTTCCACAGCCATGTTGCAGTCTAGCTTTTTAGATGCTTTAAATTATTCATCTGCTTTCTCTGTCTCTCCTGCCAAGCTGAAGATGACCCACAGCATTCGATTTTAGCACATAGATGAGATTTTCAAAAACATTTTGCATCATTAAGAGCCTGAGTGAGCCATATGGTTTTTATTTTGGTACATCCGTGCAGCACCCTGCAGTCTCAGAGCATTTATCAGCAGGTAAATTGAATGGACAAATATCTAATTTCACAATTTTAAGCCCTGGGTAAGTACATGGATTCCTGGTGAGATGCTCTATTATCCTGCCCTACATACAGAGGGGCTGGATGGATTCCTAAAAAACTACTTCTCCAACCACCAAGTATTTCAGTTGCAGGCATGCATTACTGTGAAGGAGCTGGAGAGGAACTCAGCACACCCAGCTCTTACTGCTCCCTGGGAAGCCAGGAGGGTTGGTCCAAGCTGTGTCAAATTCTGCTTTAAAGGTTAAATTTTTGCATCTGAAGACCAATCTTCTGTTAAAATGAGGTTACCTACTACTCCACAGCTCTTTGGAAAACAAGAAGTTGCGAAAATGCCTCAAGCCTTAATCTTGTTATATTTAGAACAGAAACAGTCGATAAGTTAAGGAGCTAAATAGCTGTTGCCAATGGGTTTTTACTAACCTGAGTTACTATAACCATACTAAGTTTTCATGCCCCTTCCCTAATGTTGCTGTAATTTGAAAATGTGTCTTTCTTTACACTGCAACATTTACTAATCTCAACAGTGTATTGATGGGCTGTGAGCTCAATAAAATGCACCCGCATTGAAACAAAGGGAACATCTCGTGATGTTCGAGCAAAACACTTGTGTACATAAGGGCCTGCAGATCTGGGGTCAGGCTCAGCAAATAATGCGTTTTCCTGCATCTATTTTTTCAGCTCTGCTCTTGCACTAGTTCCTGACAGCAGACTGAAAGAAGGGTAATTTCTGTTTAATATTGCCTCTAAATTTGCTTTTTTAAAACCTCCCTCTCATTTTAAGCCACTGGTTGCGAAGACCTTTGTGAGAACCCTTTGCAGATTGTTGGTGTGCATCCACGCACTTCTGAGGCTGCCTGGTCTGCTGAGGATTATTTGTACCAGCTGCACGTAACACTCAGGTACCACTAAAGAGACTGCACTCTTCTTTAAATGGTCATTTCTTTCAAATTCTTGCTCTGTAAGAAGTTGGGCTTCCAACATTATTCCAGGCACATTCTTCAGAAGAACCATTCATGGAGCAGTGTTCCAAGTCCACTGCCGGCTGCCGATGCCGTATCCATCACACAGAAGCAGGGAGCAGAACACACTTACTTGCAAGTCATTACAGAAACCAGAGCTTAATTCTCTGGTAATACAATTCCTCCAGTATGCAGAACTATGAACTATAAGTACAGTCCTTTTTAAAAGCAATAATAGTCCTAGTGGAAATAAAATCCTATGCAACCTCTTATCCTTTCAGCTCTCTGAGTGCACTGGAGCATAGCTGAACAGAAATAACAACTACCTCTGCCATCAGTATAAACACAATGAGCACCGCTGAGATTAGATATCAAGACAGCATCCTTCACAAAAGGATGCAGCAAATAAAAGTGTACCACATCATTGAAAATCATCTGTTTATAAAATCACTGACTGAGGCAAAATTTTAAGTTGTTTCATTCACAAACTCAGCTGAAGCATCCGATGTAATACTTAGACTTCCTGAATCACACTTAGCTTCTATTGTCTGGGAAATATCTTTGGCCCCAGTGAAAAAGCATCATGAGCTGCTTCATTTCAACTTTAGCATCTATAAGCTTTTTCCTAGAGCCAGAGATGCCAAAGAAAAAGACCCCAACTTCTGCAGAGTCCAGGAGAAAGCGGCTTCAAATCAACTTTGCAAGATGAGGGCTCTCTAGCTTTCTTCAAACTCTGAATCAGTAAGAAAACCACTGCAGATCTGAAGCTAGGCAAAGTATGCTGGGGAAGTTTTGCTGATATATTACTGTTGTTGAAATTAAAAAAAAAAAAACAACTGAAAGATGCAAAATGATACAAAAGAGAAAGTAAGTAATTAAAGGCTCAAAACAGTGTAGTTGAAGTCAAATATCAAAACGAGAGATGGATGATTTACCTAGTTCACTGTCCAGTTCCTCCGTGTGTACCCCTTCTTCTCCAAGGGAAGTGCAGTAAATGAGATAGAAAAAATTAAAAGAAAATTACAGATACCAGCACCAAGCAAGAAATTCCCTACAGCAAACAGCAGAACCAGCACTAATCTTCTACACACCAAGCCCAAGCTTTCCATTTATCACACTCCAGTGATCAGAATATTGATGGATCTGATGTAGATAATGAAAGAACTGGTTCTTGCACTCTCAAAACATCTGCATCAATGGACTACTTCCACGTCATGGTTTGATATGGCAAAGTCATGCAATTGTGATGTTCTCATTGTAGTGAGGCTTCTCCCTCAGACCCGTTTGGTCCGACCTTCACAATCTGTTCTACAGACGGGGTCTATCAGAAGGCCAGACCTGGATACTAACAAAGACATCTGAGAGGAAAACCTTGCACTTAAACAAGGCCTAATGTAGCAAAGGTTTTCAAGAAAGTACCTAAATTTATGTGCACACAAGGTCCAACAGACTTCACTGTCCTACTCAGATGATTTAAGACATGAAGTGCCTTGTTTAACTGGAGGCACAGACCCACAGGCCATATGCACTGGTGAGGCACAGGCAGGAATGCACCAGTTTTAGCAGGGCACCTGGGACAAAGATCACATAATTTTTCAAAGACACAAAGCCATCAATATTCGCTGTTGCTCCATTTATCATTATCTGCTCCATATTCATAAGTTAGTAGTGACACAGATGATTAAAGTATTGCTTAGCCTATAAATAATAATAATGCAGTCTGAAAATGAAAGATGGTGACAGTACCAGAACAAAGATGGTAAAAACAATCTTGGACCAAATACAGCAAAGTTTAAGCCACATAAATGAATGACAGAAGCAACCCGAAAATGTAGGGTCGCAACATCTGGACACCTAAAAAACCACTTCCATGACCTCTTTGCAAAATATTCTCTATCAAAGCAGTTGTTTGGGACCATTAGCGTGAAATACAAATTGCAATTTCCTTTGGTAGCCTAAACAACTGGAAACAAGCAAAAACTTTGTTAGGGACACGTATCTTGATGAAGCTAAAGCACAAAGCAACTGCACTCAAACAAACCTGAAACAACACCTAACATTTATAAACTCCATAAAGAGGGTGGGATGAGCCTGACAATTCACATGCACACACACCAAACAAAACAGAGGAATCATCTCACTGACTTTTGTGGAATGACATATAACAGTGACCCTTGCCAAAAAAAGTCCAGCTTCTATGATGCAGCAAAACCAACCTTCTGTCCTCTTTGTTTTTTGAAATCTAATTATTCTCATGTGCTAAGAGAGATTAGAGCAGTCAAGCAAAACAGTGCAGAGCACTGCTGTAACTATGAAGCAACTGGTTTGAATATTGAATGTTAAAAATATCCATTAATGAGCAACTTGGTGAATGAAGTGAAGGGGTGTGTGGGAAGATGAAATTAGCTGATTTTAAGGAGTTGATAAACAAAGATGCCACTGCTCTGCAAAATTATGAACTCAATGAAATACAATAATACCAGCTGTATGTTTCTATTCCAAATTAAACAAATTATTCCAATGTTTGCTTTACAATTGCTAAGAGGACAAGAGAAAGACTTTCTGTTCTGTGAGGAGACTTAAAACTGTAACAGAGGAGCTCAGTCGCCCCCTGTAGCCCTGTGGTACAGGCTGCTCCTCGCCTGGCACATCCCTGTGGTTTGAGGGTATCCTGCACTGTGCTCTAGTAAGTTGGTGACCTGCTTCATCACAGCAGCCACGGCTGCAGAGGTAAATTCTCACACCCTGTAAAATCTCACAGGTGAAAGAAAGGAGAGGTTGAAAAACTGCATGTGCAAAAACAGTAACAGCAGTTTTGGAGGCCAGAGTTGAACCTAACAGTGAAAAACTGATTGAGTTGATTCTTTTCTGAAATAAAAGTGTGATTCTTACTGAAATGACCGACACCAGTAGGAGTTTAATCATATTTTGAAAACGGAGTTTCCAAGGACAGCACCAACACTGGTGAAGGAAACCCTTCAGTTTTTAAGAAGTGTCTACCATGACAGTACTGTATTAGCCAAGATTACACATTTGAATATCATCACCTTTCCTGGTCAGTAGACCACAACTCCCTGACAGGTTTTCCCAAACATTTAAGTTATTTTCATAATTCCCTTTTTCTTCCAGCATCTCCCACAGGAGGCTGGGAATGAACCTCCTTTAACAGTCCTGCATTTGGCTGCTCTAAATCGGACAGTGGCTTGCATTTCCAACATCTCAAGGAATACAAAATCTTATCAGCGCAAATTTTCAGTGTCAGAAATCTACACTCTCAAATGGAATTTGTTTTCAGCAATCACAACACTACGCAGACTGTCAGCACTTAACAGTGGAAGTGAGGCAATTGAGTTATTTCTGCTCAAACACGGAAGTAACAACACAACTCTTTCAATCCATGTGAAGTGGAACACAGCAGAGACAGAGACGCAGTCACTCCCTCCCACACAGCGATCCACGGAGCAAACATGTCAGACAGCTTTGAGTTGTGTTCAGCACCAGTGACTTTTCAAATGCTTTTGCAAAAACAGAGGCCTCCTACTTCTAGCTCCTCCTTGATTTTTATTAAATGATCTGGCACCCCAATGGCTATTTTACATTCACAGTGATTTTACAACATAATCAATATTGTTTCTAGGTACTTACTAATAAGCCTTTTTCTAAAAAAAAGTCTTTCTGAATAGTAGTTGTTAGAAAGACAGAAGGAAAAAAAGTCACCTAGGAATGGACCAAACACAGTATTACGTCACTATTTTTAGTCTCTTACCATCATCTTCACATTCTTCTAGAGGCTTCTGCTGTTTGTTCAGGCACCGTGGATCTAGCCAAGATGTTGTTTTCGTGTTATGGCTGGAAACCAAAAATGGAAATATGATCTTTGTTAATAAAACAGAGTTGAAGTATCTGTGACATAAAAGTATATATCCTCTTTATTATTTAACAGACCTGAAGGCATACTTTTGATTCAAAGAAACAGCTCTACAATTTGATGTTGTGCAAACTAGTCAACAAAATCACAAGAACTTTGGCATTGAAAACACAAAGGTAACAAGTGAAAATATACAAATCAGCATTCCTGACTGGAAAGAGGCATGTGACTGCTGCAATATTATAATGCTAATTTCCAAATTTTTGTCTTTGGTGGCTTTTTTTAAATTCCAAGAGCTGTCTCTGAGCTAAAGGCAGAAGTTTCCCTTCCTTGCTAAATTATGCCGTGATCTTTGCTCCTACAAAAGACCTTTGACATCTCTAGAGCTGACCCAAGCATTAGTCAAAAACAGTTTTGATTGAAAACTTTATAACTACACAAATAGAAATGTTCCGTTTATGCCTTTGATGGAAGTCGAACAGCTTTACTTTCAACTCTTCCTTTCCACAAGTCCCCCAACAGCCTCATGATGCTAGTCCCAGTGGTGAAGGCTGCAGAATAAACAGGCTTAAAATACATTTTTCTAGATGTTATTTTCTCCCATAATTTCATGTGCATAAGCAGACACTCTGGTAATATAATGCCTCTTCTACAACCTGGTGTCATCTTAGACACAACATGCAAAGATATCCCTCCAGTCCCTGAGGTATCACTTATCTAGCTTAGCCTTTAACGCTGCTTAACAGTTTTAAGTTTCAATACCGTAGTAATGCTATTTACTGCTCCTTCAAGGTCTGAAAGAGGTTTACAAACTGAACTTTAGCCTCACAACAGTCTCATGAGGTCTCTGTAATGAGGGCCACGATCCCTGAGGAACTAACAACCAACCAGCAAACTTGTATTGTACTGGAAGAAAAAGGGCCTGCCCTGCTCCCAGGATCTGAGTGAGTAAATAAAAGGTCCTTGTTTTACAGACCCTACTACCCAGGCCTCCCAAGGCAGGATGAGCAAATGTGTTTAATCCTTATGTGTGCTTCAGAGCAATTAATCGGCACCCAGAAAACGGAATGGCTGAAATTCAGCAAGTCAGGCAAATTAACCGAAATAAAGCAGAGGGGGTCTGCCACCTTATAAATAAGTGAGTCTGCAGTCTAGCTGAGAAGGAGGGCAGTGGGAGGAGAGCAATAGAATATTTGCATATTTCTTGCAATTTTGTACTCGCTAACCAAAGGCTCACAACAGTGTAGTTTGCTGAGGAACAGAAAATTTAGCTGAACACCTTTCACATCACACACTCAGATGGAAAGGATTGTGTTAGACCTGTAACATGCACAGGTAACAGCGCACTGGGATATGCTGTGTAATGAGAATCCCAATTAAAGCACCAGAGAAACATATCTCAAGAGCCAAATTACTTCAGCTACATCAGGACAGGTTATCTGACACACAGCCCTTGCCCCACTGGACCTGCACTGGTTCTGTGCAAGAAGCTCACACTGCTCCCTTCAGCACCCTGAAGATACCCAAAGCAGCACAGACACTGGAACAGAGATCTGAGCTGGCCTGTATCCACACTGCTCATTAGTTCACTTTCTTAATCTGATACAAATCAAACGAAACGGTTCCTAGGCTCAGGGTGTCCTTAGAATTAACAGAATTGCAGTCATTCAGTGCGGCATCCACACCAACAGGTTCATGCACAAAATCAGCCCCATGTGAATGTACCCTCAAACTGCAGAGCGGGGAGCAAGCAGGTGTTGCTACCAGAGCTTCCTATCACACAGGCCTGTGTGTACAGGCTGTATTTTCCCAACACATACATGATTCTCCTGCAAGAGGTCTGACAAATGATTTAGAGGTGCTACAGTCCTGCACTGTTAAGAGAACACAGACACAGCAGCCATGGGGGTGGGTTTGGGGAAATTGGTGATGGCAGCAGAACCCCCGATGGAAGCACCTGTAAGGAAGGACAGTGGGGTCAAAAAGGGGAGCAACCAACTGCTTGGGCAGCATTTAGTACTCATCATCTGTCCTCCTGCAGGGAGGAAAAGGGCAGGCTGGATGGGCTGGTAGGCTGCTCTATATATAAAGGCCAGGAAGCACGTCAAGTAACAATGCACCCTGAGGATGCAGTGAGGAGCACAAAGCCATGCTCAGGGTAATGGACATATCCTGGTTTCATCTGGTGAGAATTTGCATTTTGCCTTCTCGACCTTGTCTTACACTCGGGGGCTGTTGGAGCCTCTTCAGGTAATTGAGAGCGCCCTGGAAAATGGCCTTTTTTAGAGCAGCCCTCTCCCAGCTGGTGAAGGGCTGCTGCAGAGCACTCAGTCATCCCAGCTCCTCAGATCTTCTGACAATCTTCTCTAATGTGTTCCCCTGCCACTGCAGCCAAGGAAAACCTGCTTCGGAATCTTTCCCTGGCCCTGTCCAGACGTCCCCTCTCCTGATGATGAGGCAGGACTGCTGCCCTCACAACTCTGATCCAGTGTAACTCTCTGCAGGAGAGAGGGGTAATTAGCAGAGGAAGTTCTTCTGCAGTAACTGGGCATTGGCTTCTGGTACAGTTTCCACAACTGCATTAAACAGACCATCAAATCCAAAATCAATTTTTCAGCCCCTCTTCTATTTGGCAGCTAAGGGCTTGAGTTACAAAGGCTAATTGAGTGTTAATGTCTAGCTAAACTCTGTGCAAGACATCTCTTACACTAACAGGTCTTTTTCTATAAGTTACTCCTACCTCAATAAATTTAGACAAGTATAATTTGAGACTATTATTTATGGCATGAAAAAAATCAATATAATCATAAAACTGCGGATAGCAATCAGCTCTTAGGCAAAGACTGCAGAGCACAAGGTACTGCTGTTCCAAACTTGCTGTGCCTACCCTGCACTGAGCTGTACCTTTTGCAAACCAAGAGAACACTAACACACTTGGCCCATTTGCTGGGATGAGGGGACAACACACACCATTCCCTGGCTCTGCTGCCTGTGCACAGGCCTGGAGGAATCCCCTCTGCTGCATTATGCACAGGGGCAGGCACCAGAAATGAAGTCTCAGCCCTTTAGGGAATTAGGAGCTTTCATTCCACCCGTCAAAACAACTGGCCTGTATTTTATAAGTGTCTGTTGCTTTTGTAACTACACTCATAACACAAGCAATTCCCACTGCCTTGGAACTGAGGAGTAATTTGGATTGTTAATCCAATCAGGAAATGCAAGCCCTCTTCAGAAGCAGTAAAGAACTAACAGCTCTGCAACATAACTGTATACACTAAATATTTAATACACACACGTACACACACAAAACACATCTGTGGAGGTTTAGTTATGCCCAAAGAGAGGGAGAGAGATGGAATTAGAACAACAAAAAAGTGCTTTACTCTATAAAATAGACTTCTCCATTCTCCGTGTAGGCCATCTCCCAGTTTTCCGGCAGAGGACCTAGGTTATCCTCGGCAGAAGGAGGTAGGTATTGAGGGAGGCTCTGAGATGGTTCCGTGGTGGGGGCGTGGGTGTGGCTCTCAATCGCGGTCGGTGGGGCTGCCTCTCTCACGATCTGCGTGTTGTGCTCGTCTTGGTCGCCAGACTCTGCTGCAGAACAAACGAGCACAGATAAAAGTGACAATCAGTCTTTTTCTGCCCCGGTTGGCTTCTCCAGGTTTATCCTACCAGTTTTCCTCTCCTTGCCTTTTAATTCACAAGACACAGCAACAGATCAAGCGAGGGCAGAGCCCCAGCAGCCTCTGTGGCAGCAGGGGCAAGCTCACCTTGCCCACACACACTCTGCCAGCCAGACCCTCGCCAAACAGATCAAGAGCTGTGATCAGCTCCTGTGTTCACTCCAGCAGGCCCTGCTGAGGTACCAAATTCTTCCAAGCTGTCTGGGGCCAGGCCTCACTGGTGCAGAGGAGTTCAGTGTGCTTTTGAGCCGGCTTACAGGTTCACTCCTGCAGGGCCAATTGTGGGACAGGATTAGGAGGATAAAATTTCCTGTTTGAAGAATGATCAAAAGAGGAGATTTTACAAGTGTGAAGTGTTGCCAGAAGCTCAAAGTCAACAAGCTAATGGTGAATGTCTTCAGTGCGGTGCGTTATTTTAAATTAAAAATTAAAATGGATGTCAGCACTGCACCGTGTGTCCACATGTTGCTGCTCACTAGTGACTGTTCTTGCTGTCTGAGGAGGTTTATTCCACAGCCCATCACAGTATCCTTCCAGTCAAAGTCAGGAGTATTTTATGATGTATCTGGCCCTTCTCCCTCTAAGGAAGTATTTCTGATGCTTGTATCCATGCAGTTTTGAGCTGTATTCATGAAACACTGCTGCTCATCCCTTCCATCACTAATCACAGTAAATGCTCCCCAATAAACAGGTCTGCGCCCTCACTCCTTCACAAAGAGGTTTCGGAAACAATGGACAAATTCTGAAATTAACCCTGTGTCTACAAAAGGGATTTTCTCTGTTTGGTTCTTGAAGGTGTTGAAAATTTATGGCAGTACTTCCACATCCCCTGAGAACATCAGTACAAGCACAGACAACACATGGAGCAAAAGACAGAGATCAGTGTCACTCTCTGCCAAGTCCCCAAGGAGTGGGACTGAAAGGGCTTCCCAGACAGGACCTTACCCCTGAGATCCACACCAGAGACCATGGACATCCTCAATTCACAGCCCACAGCCCTGGAAATATCTCCTTCATTATTCTAGTCTGTGTGCTGCCATTACCAAAAGAGAAGAACATAATAAACTGGGAGGAACAGGAAGAAAAAGATCGAGACTATACCAGTACCCTCAGCGCTTGCTTTCCAGCCTTCCTGGAGTTTAATATTTTTAGGTAGAAGATGACAAGATAAAGAAGCATGAATGAATCATTGCCAGCTTAAAACTGAGAGTATAAACATGCCAAAATCTGGAAAACACAAGTTACCGAGAGGTCTCCTAGGGAAGCAGGAGCATTTTAATACGGCTAGCACACTTACATGTAAAATGAGCATAAGGAATCACTTTGGTATATGAGAAATACTCTTTTCTTGATTCTGTGCCCATTTAATGAAGGAAAGGGGCCAGGGTATCATAGTGTTGCTTCCAGTATTTCATCTTGCGAGGGAAAACAAGAAAGAGAAATTATGCTCAAGCTACTTTCAGGGGCACCAAACTGAGATGGGCAGCAAGGAAATCAAACAACAGATCTCCCACCAGCTTCTTCCCAAAATTAGATCCTGTGACAAAGGCTGAGGCTGCTGTCATGACACAATGTGTGAGAAACCACCCTCGGTGCAAAATTTTGTCAATGAGCCAGTAAGCAGAGACAGAAATTTCAACCTGGGATCAATTAGGCTGTCTAGGAGAGATTTGAGGAAATGTGTAGCAGGTAGCAGCCGAACAGAGCACAACCCTCAAAAGCCATTTGACAGTTTGGCCCGGAGGGGACCAAAACTAAATCTCAGCCTAAATCCTCTTAAAGCTCTAAACAGATGTTAGAGCCAGGACATTGGCAGGTAGGAACTGGCAGGAAAGATCCTCTGATTCATCAGAGGCTGGGAAGGAAAATTTTCATGGTGATAGGAAGTGATCAGAGGACAAAGGACCCGGTGCCAGTTACGGTGAGCTCCCACGGCAAGGAGCTGGGCAAGGCTTGAAGGTGGGGATAATACTTGCTCAGTACCTGCCTCAAAAGGAGCCCAGAAGATTAATTCAGTGCTTGGAACTGAGCTGAGGTAACAGTGTTCTCAGCACTAACTGATACTAGGACGTGGGGAAGAGCTCTTGCCTCTCAGAGTTTCACAAACTTTCAGTTGATTTCTGCGGAAACTCAGTGGACCTCCAATAGTGTTTTGCTCTGAATCTGCCTGCACAGCACTTGGCTTCAGATTGCAAAGGTTTCCAGTGATCTTTCAGCCAAGGCTTGATGGCAGCCACGGTGGCAACAAGATGTGTGTTCAGCAGGACACAAGACCTGCATGAAGTACAGAACTTGCACCCATGGCTTCAGGTCTCACTCCTGCAGCAAGCAGCACTCCATTTGCTGGGAGGTACCTCGGAGAGGAGGATCTAGTACAGGAAATGCATGTGATGGGCGGCTCTACATGCAAGGAAGGATAAAGGACAGCAATATATTTAGGAAGGAGCAATAATTAATTTCAAATGTAATCCTGGTTGAGTCATTTCATACTGTTTGTAACTGTCAACCATACCTCAACTCTTCCCCAACCTTTCTGCAATTAATGGACTTGAACTTTTCCACATTTTTGTCTCAACCAGTTCAATCCCACAAGGCCTTTTTGGAAAGACACAGCTGTGCATGTGGTTGTTCACACCTGGACATCTGCCATTCAGGTGTCAGCCAGTTCTGTTTGACATCAACAGCTTTGCAGAAAACACATTAAAAACAACACCCCCCTTTCAAAATACCCTCCAAAAGCCTTCCCCATGCATCCTAACTGAGGGAACACGGTATTTTTGCTTTACCTGTGAAGCTACTGCTCATTTCAGGTACATCATCCTCTTCCTCATTCTCTGTATGCACTATGCCAGCATTTTGCATATCATTGTAAGACTTGGTTCGCTTTGGAGTCGACTGCTTGGAGCCAGACTGCAGGTTTTGCAAAGCATCGGCGGAAGTCACTTTCCCACTGAGGGGCTGGCTGGGAGGCTTGGGCGTTCCATAATAGTTACCTAGGCAATAGAGACACATTTGCATCTTCAAAAGGGAACAGTTTATAGCAGTAAGGTTTCTATTTCATTCTCTTTATGGTTCCATTAAATTTTCCACCCCTCCCCACAAATAAGTAAATAAAGAAACGAACACGTGCCATTCCCATTATGGGGGTATATATTTCATCTCTACAGCAAACACAGAAATATTTCTTGCCTTTTTAGTTATTCTTGTTGAATCTAAAAGGAGAAGCAATGGTTGTATTGTTTAGGTGCACTGAGCATACATGGGCTAAAACAAAAGGCAGTCATGCTGAATAGCAAAACTTCATCTCGTTACATCTGAATTTCAATTAGTACCCTTTTTACATGTGTGCACCCACACAATGCTGTGGCAGATCTGGAGTGAGCCCTGCAGAAAATAAAAAATTCATGACTGCTATCACCAAGAGAAGTGATGAAAGGCTCGATGGCCTGCTTTAATACACAGGTTCTTTTAGGGGGGATGTTGCATTTGGAAAGCAAAAACTATTCTCCCTCTAAAAGAAAACTTAGTCAAAGGAAAGAAAAGGAAAGATACCACATGGCACTGCTTTCTTCAAAGGGGAAATTCAGCAGTTGGGTCAACTTGGATAGAAGTGAGGAACCAGACCTTCAAGCTAAACTTGAAGGGACAAAGATGCGCCCCCAGTTATGCCAACACATGCTCGGAATCCAGCACCAGCTGTGACGGAAACAGTGCCAAGTGCCTGGGCTGCTTACCTGTCATTTTAAGTGACTGCTGAAGAGACACAGAATAAGAACAGGTTCATTCATGCCACAACAGCACAGAGGTATTTCACTGTCCCTGTTTCACTTCACCTCCACACCACTAGTGATTGATTTGCCCTGGAATTCTCCACAGTAGCCTCAGGTCTGGAACCTGTTTCTGCAGCACTGGGCATTGCACAAATTCAGACCTATTGCAAGGTGAATCTTTTATTTTTTACTCAATGATCTGTTGTATGCAACAGTTTTACATAAAACTCCCCAAAATTTCTCTTTCAGGAATTATCGTTAGTTTCTATTTGCCATTTTCAAGGTCCAAGGGTAGACTTAAAAATTTTTCCTATGCTCTTTGACATGACAAAACACAAAGGATGCACTCCCATATAGTTCAATTGTGGAAAAAGTGCAAAATTCTTCTCTAAAACATACATTTATTTACATTCTTCATTGATCTCCACATGCTATATATAACCTCAAAGCACTATTTTTCAGTAAATATTTTCTCAGCCACTGTAGGAGAAGATCAGGTTTGAGACCATTCTAAGGAACCTGGAGGTGCACAGGTTCATGGGAAATGATGAGGTGCATCTGCAGGTTCTGAGGGAACCTGGATGGAGCTGCTACATCACTTTCCATCATATTTGAGGAGTTGTGGCAGTCTGGTGAAATTCTCACTGACTGTAAAAGGAGAAACACAACCCCTTTCTTAAGAATGGAGGACCTAGGAAGAGGCCAGCCAGTCTCACCTCTGTGAGGATCATGGAGCAGATACTCCTGGAAGGAGAATCACCAGGACCCATCAGGAGCTGGAACCACCCTTACTTGGACTGGCAGAGTCCATCTGGGAAGACCATTTAGGAAACACTTATAGTCACTCCCCCTCACTGCCTCCTGGGAGGTGAAAAAGTATTTCTCACGGAGCTGAGGCCCAAGAAGCCAGAGCAGCTCCCACCTCCAGGCTTTTCCAGCTGGAGTAGTAGGACAGCAACACGTGCAGGTTTGTCTTAACAAGGTGTGTTCCAGCCTGTACACAACGACGTGGATCCAGCTCCACGGGAGCAGCAATGCTTTCATCTTCTGTTCATCATTTCAGGATCTTCAGTGCACACTGATGCATAATTTATGGGAGAAGGAAATTACTTCTTCTGGAAAGAGCCTCTAATGGGTGCGGAGGCTCCGCAAGCAGGTTGCAGTTTCTGCTAGAGAAATAATTTTTATGCTCTACATGCTGCAGGACTGTTTTATACAAAAAGAGGAGGAACAGGGAGAGTGCAAAGGGAAAATACAAACGTAGGGGGGGAAAAAAAAAAGGATAATTAACCCTGCTCCCATCTGTCCTCTCTGGCATTTCTCATGAAGAATGACACTACTCTGGGATTTTGTGGGTTGTTTTCTGGGTTTTTTTAGGTTGTTTCTTTGTTTGATTTTCCAGGAAAAGAAAACCTGTTTTCTAAGGATATTAACTGCTAAGCAGAGAGAGCCATGTGTGTGCCATACCCATGAAAACAACTTTTATTTATACCATTGCACGTCACTATTTTATGTGAAAGTTATTTCAGGTCTGTTGTAAATGGTTAAATTCTTTAGGATGGATGCAATAACATGGATGAAGGGGATATAGGGATGTTGATAGTATGGGTTTTATTTCCCCTGGACAAGAACAAAGCACAGATGGCACCATCCCTCCTCCAATTACAGAGAAATGTATGATTATATCTTTGAATTTTGTTCCCCTTCAGTTCCTCTAGCAACAGCAAAGCTGGAGTTCCTAGCAGTCCACAGAGAGCTGTTCCTCAACAGAAAAATTGGCTTCTCTAAAGTATTTCAGGTTTTCTTACACCAAAATCATCAGTCATTTTTCAAACCAGCCATGGTTGTTGGCACTAACATTAGTGAATAATTACCTTGTACCAAGACAGTGTGCTGTCTTAGAGGATCCCTGTAAATATAAATGAGCATATAAAAAGAGCAAATATGAATTTGAAACTGAGCATGGCTCTGCATGTGTGGGGTTTATGGGAAATGTAGCCAATGGGGCTGAACTTTTCTTGTTTCTCCACAGGAGGCAGATTAAGCCTGAGTCAATATTCAAAAAAATCAGAGCTCTTCTTTAGATTCACACAAGTACAAACAGGTTGGGGAAACAACCCAGTTCATGATGAAAATCTTCGAAAGAATGCTCCAACCCAACTTCCAGGTGACATGGAAAATGAGAGAAGACGGAAATGCTATCTTTCCCTCACGTTTTCTGGATGCAGTCAGGCCTATTTCTCTTCTCTAAGCAGTTATTTTTGAAGACATGGCATGTGGGCCTGGGCGTGGGAGCAGACACACTATTAGGGGGGGTCTGGTAAAAATAATCACCAAACCTCATGTTTCATCCTCAAAATTGGAAATAGAAAATATTTACACTGTGACTCAGAAATCCAAACATGCTCCATTAACAACTGACAGTGAACAGCCCAGCAAGAGTTTTACAACACTCAGACTTGACATCATTCGTACAAATTAAATCTATCAATGTTTATGAAAAAACATACATTTAAAAATAGGCTTTAACAGTGTTTTGTCAGCCACTTGTAAGCCTAAAGAAGGGGCTAACTTCATAGCCAGTGTAATTTGTACTGAATATCCAATCAGCTCTAATTATTAACAGCATGTTACATGTGCATACACAAGCATCTGTCATCCCAGAGGATCCCAAAACATTTTCTGAAGTCAGCACAGTAGTTAGGGCAGGACTCCCCAGGGTGCTGAGCTCAGGTGAAGCTCTGCAGAACTTCTGAGGACTCTGACCCCAACAGGATGGCTCTCAGCTGGAAAGGAGCAGCCTGTCTCCCAGACAATGGAGATTTCCGGAACAAGACTCCAGGGAACTCTCTCCTTTTCCGTGGAAATGCCAGTTCTGAAGCAACCAGTGTGGCAGGAACGGCACTTTCCATGTCTGATTCCTATGGGAACTGGGCCTCCAAGCCTTACCCCTCTTCTCAGTCACATCTGGATCCTGCCTACAGTGCCTGAATTAATAGCTAATAACAACACATCCACTCTGCAGATGCACATGCCATTAACTGAATCCCTGTCATCACTTTTCACTAAACCTTATTTTATTCAGTCCCTTGGTGCTTAAAACTTACTTAACCACAGCTGAAGTTTGATAGCGGCATCTGCAGCCAAATCCGTGACTTAATCCATGCAGCCTAAAGCACCACTCAGGAGAGTGCACAAAAACGACAATAATGAAAAAACCCAGACAGAAGCGCTATCTGGAATGAGTTGGTTTCTTTTCATCTCCTAATCTTTAAGTGTCGGCAGCTTACCCATTTCAGCATCGCACCCAGTAATTAGACTTCGGTAACATCACAACAATAAGACAAGTTCTCATCATCATAACACTTCCTGCTCTGCCAATTCAAGCACTGATCACAATCAATGAAAGCAATTCACAGCAGCTTCCACCCTGTCCTGAATTAAAGCAACACTGTCAGGAAAGAAAACTTTCTTTTTAAGTTTTAGAAACCTAGTGGCAGTGGAAAATTTGTCTTATATTTCAAATAACAAAGAATTCTTATTAAATATTCCCCTGGTGGGCAGTAAATTCACCTTAAATTGTTTCTGTGACCTGTAATTTAAAATACAATTCACAAAAATACACCAACTGGCTACCCTTGAGTAAAATAACTATGACTCTATTTCATAAAAACCTTGAATTCACACTTTTGAATTCAATTCCATTTAGGTTGAAAGGATTCCATCCAGTCAAGATGCTGCTTCTCAAAAGGGCAGAAATGCACAAGAAGAGAGGCACAATCTATCAGGTTCAAAAGTGGAATGGATACTAAAGCAGAGAGGGAAGAGGAGACCATGGAGGCTGCTGGGGTAGGTACAGGGAGCTGACATGGAGAGGTGGAAAAAGGCAGAGTGGCTGACTGAAAGGTCAAACACGAGTTTGAGCATTAATTGTAATGGTGCAATTACAGCAACTGAAGAATGTGGTCCCAAACCACATAACATATGAGTTACTTTAATCTGTAGGTATTTGCTCTGCAGGAGCTATTCCCTTTTCTGGGGGAAAGATGTTTATGCCTGGGACTGGGAGTGCATCTGTGTATCAGCAAAGGACCAAGAAGAATTCATGCAGTTCTGAATTTACTGATGCCTACTTGTGAAGTCTAATTTTGCAATTATAAAAATCCCAAGAAACTCAAAAGCCTCTGTGTCCATGAGAAGTTAATCTGATCTTCAAAGTGACCACTCTCTACTAACAAGGACTCCATTAATAGCTCATGTTTTAAAAAGCACTTCATAGCTTTCTGTCTTGGTGCAAATGGGAATTTTTGGGAAAGACACTTGGAGATAAGCAGCAAAATTAAGCAAGGCCTTGACACGAAGATGTGAAATGTAATTATTAATGTAATTGTTTTCTTTTCTGAGACACAGCTCTTCTGCTCTGTACTGTACAAGAACCAAAACAATTGACCCTTAATTTTAGCAGAAGAGCTTCTGTTCATCTAATCCAGCAGGAGTGTTTGTGTCTGATTAGCACAGGATGAATTGGTTCCTGGGAGCAGAGCTCCTGCCATCGTGTTTTGTCTGTTCTCTTCCCAGATCACATTCTGCTACAGATTTCCACATTTGGATGACAGATCTGGCTGCTGTCTGTGGGATTCACCTAGCTGCAACTGCACATTGATTAGCAATTGCCTCGAGGAAATTCAGAGTATCCAGGCAACCGGGAGAAGGCTGCGGATACAGCATCTGGATCGGAAGGAAAACAGGCAGTGAAGGAGAGCTCAGAGAAATTAACCTACAATATATCCATTTGCTTTAAATAGAAGATTTGCTGACAATTTTTGTAGTTACTAATGGTGAGGTTAACTGAAGATCAGTTTGGGTTTCTTGTTAAGTAAGTCAATCTGTTACAAACTGCACATTTCAATTATGTCTGAAATTTAACATATACTCCAATTAGTGTCCTAAAGGCAGTGGCAGCATGGGAGAAAGTCACCCACAGAACAAATCACTCTTACTTATTCTGATTTTTCCTGTGTTATCACTAGGTGTTGCCACATGCTATTGTTAGCAGTCACGTACAAGTGCATCCAAGCACATTTAAGGCATGGAAAAATCCTAAAACAAAACAATGATACTGAAAGTAAAAAATAAGCAGTAAGACTTTGGTAGTATGGAGCAGGAGGGGGCTGGGGAGGCTCAGGGTGTTCCATGAGACCGGCTGTGTTATATCAACTGCTATACGCACATTCATATAAATTAAAAAAAAATTCATAGGGAACATAAATAAACATGTGCTTGTGTATGGCATACACAGAAAGCAGGAGAAGCCGCTGGAAACACCCTACCTAGCACAGAGCTGGAGGAATAAAAAAAATACCAAGTCAAGCCATTGTAGTATGAAACTCCTCTTGCAAACAGTTAAATACTTCTACCTATAGTCCCTACGGTGAGGATGTGTCCCATTAACACCCTGCCTCTCTGGAAGGCAGTGGCAGGGAGCTCTGCAGACAGGGAAATGCTGCAGCCTGTGGGGGCCAGGCTGCCTCTGCACAGGAGCTGGATAACACCACCAAGAAGCAGCCACTGCTGGAGAGCCCCAGAAACACCCTGTACCAAAGAAACAATGCCAAAATGCGCCTGGACTGCTAGGAACTGCCTTCAACACATCAAACTACGGCTACAAAGTAAATGATGCCTAAAATAACCTTAACTCTAATGTAAGAAGAAAGCAACTAATTCACCATATCTCTTTTTTGCCAGAGTTGTTTGGGAACAACCTTTTCCCTGAGGTTTGTGTTTTAAAATGCATGACTGCTAAGGAACAATTTCTGACAGAGCTCACATTGAGAAACTTGTTATCGAAAGTGCAGAGAGAGGGAGAAGCCAGTCAGGAATGCCGCAGGAAATTCAAAGCCACTCTAAACCCCTATCAGATATTTGAATATTTGCTTTTGGAGAACAAGAGTTACTCAGGTACCACTTCAGCTGTTTGCAGAATGAAGCATTGTTATCAGATGACACTTCAGTACAGCAGCACTCATGCTTAACACTGATAACCGTGCACATACACAACAAGGTGTTGCCTTTTTTTCTCTACTAGTGGTTTAAAAAAATAACAAGAAAAAAGCAAGCAAAGTATTAAGAGCCAAAGATAGAAGAGGAATCATTCTGCAGTACACAGATATCAGTATGTGGATATTTAGTGTGATACATTATAATGGTGCTAAAGGAGCCATTATGATTTATTGAGTCAATCTCTAGTCTGGAGAAAAAAATCAACGGATCAGATCTTATTAAGCAGAACATGTTGTTCATCTGCACAGGCATCCCCAGCATCTGCCTCCCTTCCTCACCCAATCTTCCCCTCATGTTCTGCCTGCCATAGGCTCAGCTCTTATTTCCAGGTGGGACCGAGTTGGTGACACCCACAGGCTGTGAAGGCACCAGCAAAAAAATCCACCCATCTTGCTAAAGCAGCTGGGGCAGCGTGGCTGCTGCAGAGAAGCCCAAGGAGAGCCAGCACATCAGATAAATTAGGCTAAAGGCATCTTGATTTGAAGCATGTTGCTGAATACACCTCTCTACTTCAGCTGAAATTCAAACTGCGCTATTAATGTAATTTATTACAATCATTAAGTACCACAATCAGAGACCCTGTCTACAGTAGCCAGTTTTATATACTTTAAAAATGTTAGCAAGTCACCCCATTACATCTTAGTCATGAGACTAATGCAGATTACTTATTACTTCTCTTGGCAATCACATAACACTTGTCCTGAGAATGAAAGATGATGCCTTGACAATAATACTCTATAATGTAATAACCCTTCACACGTTATAAAGTGCAGCACTTTTTCTTTTGAGGATCACTAAGTGCTGGGCAGGCATTCATTCATACCCACAGCCTCACCAGACCCTGGTGATACAGCCACTGCCATTCAAAATTCAGCCACCACACTCGTGTCCCCATGTGCCTCTGCACAGCTCCCATCTCCAGGGCTGCCTGAATTCAGCTCAGCCCTCCAGAACATCACAGCTTCCACTCTCCCCCTCCTGTCTGGAAAAGCAGATAGCTGCAGGCCCAGGGTATCTGCTGAAATATTAATGAAGGGAGAAGGAAGTGTTGTTTTAATATTCTCCAGGCCAGTAACGTGAAGTATAGAGCAGTTACCTGATGTGCCCAGGGCCACTCAGCAGCTGGGGAAAAAATGGGAATAAAATCTGGAAGCGGTGGCTGTCCTCAAAACAGTCCTCCCTTGGGGTCCCTGGGAGAGCACGCCATTCAAATGCAGAAGTAATTGCTAAATAATTAGTAACCTACACAATTATTTCCATGCATCCATCACAATTTTCTGCCCTGAAGGAGCAGTCAATAAATGCCTGAAACTACAATTACAGTGACTTCCTATCCACCAGCAGGCCTAGACAATGTGCAGCCTAAAAAAGAATTTTCCTTCCTACTGAGTATTGTCAATGGGAATTTCTCACTGGCCTTGAGTGCGTTGTGTGCAGCACCCATGTGGGGCAAAATCACCAATACTGGGGCAGCAATGCAGCTTTGGGCAGTTCCTCCAGCTCCAGTTGCTGGGTTCACATGATCAACATGCAGCTTTCATCAGGGGGAGAAAGAAGGTGTTTCTGGGCTTTATAGTTAAAAATCGGGATGTTAAAACCCAAACGGAAAACCCCAGGAGTTAAGGCTTGCCAATGCTCCCTCCCACCTGATCACATTTTTTGAAGCCTTTTGGGTGCAGAACACAGCAGGGAGATGAGAGGTGACCAGAACAGCAGCTGCCGTGCCCGCTCTGCCTTCCCTGGGATGTGAATCAAAAGCTGTCCAGAGGAACCTCTTTGCAGTGCACCAGAAGAAATAATAAAGGCATTAAGAAGTCCTGTAGGTCGGCAACACCTCTTTTGTTCTGTTCAGCTTGCACTTTCTCTTTTTTCAATTAGAACACTTTCAAAACCCAGGTTGTTCTTTGAAAACCTGATGCACTCCTACTTTTTTATGGTTTCCAACTGTTCTCTTCTGCTTGTTCTTTATTCTTTCCAAATCAATAGTATCTGTATCAGCATCAAAGTCCTGCGGATTACCCCACTTTCGATGGCTCCCTGTTTTCTAATTCTTCTCCCCAGAACTTCTCTTCAGTAGCTGTTATTAAATGCTTCTTCTCCTGCAAGTTATTTCCCAGTAACAGTATCCAGGTGACTTTATGTCCATCTTCTCCAGCACCTGATACTTACAAATTAAGGCCAGAAGAGTCCTCGGGACCACACTGACCCCAAACCACCGCCTGCTTGAGCTTGTGGCTGGTTGGCACATGAAAAGTTCCCCATTCCTCATCCCTACCGTCTATTTCATAGCATTCCTCTTCCTTCATCTCTAAATCACCTGAGAGCATTAAATAACAAATAACCCTATCTCTGCAATTGTTCTGATTTCTACTCAGTACAGCAGGTAGAATTAGAAGATTATTTCCTTTTGTTGGGTTTTATTTCTCTGGTTTAGAATAAGCCATCACTGATCAAAAATACAGTCAAATTTATCATGGTGGAACACTTATTGAAAAAAAAGTGGTATCAAAATGCAGCGTAAAACAAATGATAATTAAAATATCTAAGACTGTAAAGCTGGACAGTAACAGAGACTTGGCCATTAAAAGTCTAACTTGCTTTGTGGTTTGGGTTTTTGGCAGATTTCTTTTAATACACAAAATTACTTGTGGTTGCAGCATCGAGTCTGAATCACCCCATCTTCCAAGACCTAATCAAGATCAATACTGTCTTGATCGATACAGCTGTAAAATATGATTTCCAAAAAAAAGTACAACAAAGCCATTAAAGAAATCTCAGAAGGTGGCAAAATGATTTCTTGAAGCTGTAAGTGAAAAATGAACTCTATTTATTTCACATTACGATCAAATAGTAATGTGTCTTGATGCATATGTGCACACATGCATCATCACTATTTGCTTGATTCTCATTGATTTTTCCTTCCATGGGCCAGCACTCCAGAACCACAATGCACCAGCATCACTGATGTCAACAGGGAGAGAAGCTCCTGAGCACTTCTGACAAATTATTCCTTTCAAGATCAGGCACTTCTATCACCCACAGAAATGAAATACTCATTAGACTTACGAGAAACCAACCTCATCTTCAGCAAGTGAAAAGAGCAACTCCTGGAACCCGAACAGTTTAGCTGCTGCTGCTGCATGTAATCACAAGAGCAATGAAACGACCGTGTTCTAACTGCCCCACAAGGATCCAGCGTTTCCGGAGAACTCATTCCCAGCACGTCCCAGGAGCCAGCTTACAGATAGCTACCCAGTTTGTCTTTCCAAGTGGAAAGGTCACCAGAACAAATAGATCAGGAAGCAATGGCGAGGCCTTTCAGCTGATCTATTTCAAGCACCGTGACAAAGAAAACTAACTTGGTGTTATAATTAGAAACACAGAGAGGAAAAAGCTCATTTTGGAGAGGAGCTGCTACTGGAACGTTAGCACTGATGGAGCTAATCAGCTCAGAGAGGTGGAAGAGTGAAACCAAATTATACATTTAGCATCTTCATGCAAACCAGGTTTGACACTGCAATTGTCTGCAATTGGGAATGAGCACAAGGTTTAAAGGTAACCTTAAAAAGGAGTTTTTAAAGAAGACGACAAACAAACAGTATTTCAGGACTCTTTCTTCAGACCCTGAAAACCAAGCCCACATGTCACAACCTTTTCTATTCATGTTTGATGACTACTTTTCAAAAACTTTTGGCTATTTGTGTGTAGTTTGTATTTTTAAATGTATTCCATATTTCTTATTATAAAGAATGATTAGAATAAGGCTGCAAGAATAAGGGTTTTTCAATCTGTCAGATTTACAGAAAGTTCCATTAAATTTCTTTCAAATGGAAATATGAAATGACTGAGCTGAAGTACACTGGAAGGACTTTCAAACCTGTAATGTATTTCTTTTCATTGTCTTGTCAAGAGGTACATTTGAATGTTCTCCAGAGGAAAAAAAATCAACCCACTCCAAAAGGAGTTTTCAATTTAAAGGAACTATAGACTGCAGGTTTAGTTACACAAATCCTATTGTGTACCTAAAAACGGCCAATTTGCCTTGCATTTCTCTGGAGCTTTTTCCTGTTCTCACCCTGGTGACATTTCAGTGCCCCTTGGCTGTCTCAGTGCTGTTGTTTGCAGAGTTGTGCTGTAAAAAGGATCAACATAATGACCCAAGTTAGAAGCAATTATCCAAGAATAAGGAAAAAAAACCCAAAACCAGTGCATCACACAACTGGGTGATGAAAGAAGTGTGTTTGGGAAGATGGAGGGAAGGAGAAAGAGCAGGAGGAAAGAAAAAGTGAACACAGAGATGAGCCATAGTGGATACAAAGGATAGATCCATACTGCCCCAGTATTCTGTTATGGGTTACTTACTGGATTTTCATGGCCTACTGATGTTGATCTTTTCAGGCAGTTAACTTGAAGGCAAAAGATAAAAGCACAACAAAATTGGAATTCCCTCTCTCAGGTTACAGAGAAAAGGGAAGCAGAGCACTAGGATGGAAAGCAAGGTCCTAACTCGAGTGAGGGTGATGCAAATGTCGTGTCCCACCATGGGTATTTGAAGTGCTTTTTCACTGCCCATGGCTCCGTACCTTCATAAGTTCCTACTTCCAGAAGAGTCCCACTTCGTTCCAACTCCAAAAATTCCTCCACAGTCAGAAAGTTATAGTCCACACCAGGCACTTCTCCTTCTCTTGGAGGGCGGGTTGTGCCTGAAAGGAAAAATTAAAACATTGAGTTGTTTTTTTATCAAGAGTTAATAGGGACAGTAGCAAATTTTCACAAAGATACAATAGTAGCTGTAAAACATAGTTTTGTGAGCTACAAGGGTCAAAAGAAGTTTGAAGATAGGAGCTCATGTAAAAAACAAGACATAGATTTCCGGTTGTACTGGTGGCAGCAATTAGAACAAAACAACTGAAGGACAATGTTTTCTGTATTCTCAGGAAGACTCTGGCAAAGAAATCTCTCATAACATGAGCAGAAACACAGCTGGAAAAGTTTGGTACCTGGGAATATGCCAGCAATTACTTTCCTGCTGTTAGCATTGTCTCTCATACTTCAACTTCACTGAAATTGCAATCTGTATTCTCAGATAAGGCAACTACTGTCAGGTTCCATTATTTCTGTATCACTATCTCACTAAATGTTCTCTCACATCATAAACATAATTTCTCCCTTGTTTCTTCTTAGTGTTTTATCTCTATTTGTGCTGGTTTTTTAATTCAGTATTAAAAAGTACCACAAGACAGTTTTGATGCACCACTCACACATGCTCACTAAAGAGACAACCTGCCAACTCTCCTCACAGAACTTCACCTACAAGCTCATTCCAGTTCAGGAATACTTTTGAGTAAAAGTCACCCTGAATCTCTCTCTCCAGCACTTCACAATTTCAGCAGCACTCAAGGAGAACTGTCTGATCACTGCCACTCTGCCAGCTCTGAAACTCTCCTCCCTTCTGGCCAATTTACAGCACTCTGAAGCGCAGTGTAAGATGAGTAATTTCATGACTTTTTTCCTAAGATGGCTTGGGACGCTGCATTTTAGGTCACTGAGCACAGCTTCATTGATAAGGATCAATTTCTGTTCAATAGCCTTTATTTTCCATTATTCTGGAGGCTGGGAGGTGACTGGATTCTGTACATCTGAGATTAAATATAAATGACAGATTTACAGATGGTACAGGAAACTCAATTTTGGAAGAAAGACCGGAGTTAGAGAGTTGGGGGTGTCTGAATGCTGTGGCTGAAACCAGTCTGCTGGCTTGGGAATAACTTAAGAGATGTGGAAACCATACCTAACATTTAACAAAGCATAATTTCTCACTTCTGAGACTCTTCTGGCCCCTGGGCAGTGTCTTCTCAGTGCATACAATTTCTTAAATCCTCTATAAAAGGACAGAAGAAAGAATAAAGAAGCTGAGCTTCTGAAAACTAATTGGGAAGATTCCAGCTCTCAGAAGTTGAAAGAGCATAAATTTACCATGCCTGCATCTGGCAAATGTTTTCCTCAAGTGCCAGGAAAGCAGAAAGTCTGCTTATCTCCTATTCATCTGAGAGATTGTTCAAGAGGTCAGTCTTGAAAGAGTGACACCCTTGAAAGACTATCACTAGATTAATTTCCTTGATAGACATCCACTTTCTTTAACATCCTCCATTTCTTGTTTCAAAATAGAAACTCTCTTTTTTTATTATTTACCATCAGCCTTCAGAGAGTCTATAAATTCTTGTGCTTTTTTCCATCATTCCTCCTCTTGGAGCTGAATGAATGGGTGAAGGAGGGAGAAGAAGTAAGAAAGGGGATGGAAATAGTGATGGATATCTCCACCCTGCCAGCAGAATTACTCTTTCCTATTTGGAAAGGACTCAATCTTGCTTTCTTTGTATTTCTGAATCCTTATAGTAAGACTACAACAATTTTTACTGGGTAGATTGTAACAGAAGACCATTTTCTTTCACAGATCTCGCCCAGAGAAATGCTGGAGCTGCACCAAGTGCCCCTCTCCGTCCCAGTGCCGGGGCTTCCACCCAAAGGCAGGCAGAGAAGCTCATTCAGGTCCCTCCCTGGCACACAGGGAGCATGGGGCACACACCCAGCAGCCGGGATGAAGGCTCACAGCCCAGATGCAGCACCCCTCGCTGAGCACTGACCTTGCCAGAGGCCGTGAGGACTCTCCCCAGAGCACCGTGTCTGATGGCCACTGCCACACTCGCCCGAACCTGGCCCGTGAGTGGGAAGCAAGAAGGATGAACAGCCACACAGTAACTATGACCAATGATAAGCTGTAGCTGTCCCATGCCTGGAGCACAATGGAAGTGAGAATTAGCCTCTGTGGCACTGCTCAATCAGTCAAACGTCACCCCCAGCCATGTGGCACGTGAGCCGAATGACAAAGACCGGCACGCGTGTTTTCCCAATAATTAATAACACATTGATGAGACACAAAGATCAGGGAACTTCAGGATTGCTTTCACCTTATCTTTCAAAGCCGTTTCTTTTCTTTATCTATATCTTCCCACAGAGCATATTTATTAATAATTTTTTTCTTCCTTCTGAATTTTTATAGCGGTGAAATTGCAGTCAGCAGTTTACTAGTGCTGGCTGCCTATTTGACATGACAATTATATCTCTGCCATAATTCCTCTGAGCCATTTTAATGGATCTATTTGTTTCATCTCAGTGTTCTTAATTTCCTGAATATGTTCAAGTCGAAAAATCGCAGCTGTGCCTGCTATCAGCACGATTGCCTGCAACACAGGCGGAAGGCATTAGGAAAGTCACCGCAGAAAAGGAAAACATTGCATCACAGAGATAACATTTGTCACCTCAGCTGGTCTTCAGCAGCAAACCCAGGGAAAATAAAAACTACACTGGCTGGGATATCTTATCTGGGCGAAGGCGAAAAACCCAACAACTTTCCCTGTTGCTGTCTGGAGCAGAGATTGCTTGCAGATGCTCCGGCTGTTATCCTGCTCCACATCTGAGCAAGTGTTACTGAATGCAATTCAGGAAGGCAGGGGGAAGGGAAAACCCGCCTCCGTTTTTCTTGTAGCAGAATGACAGGCTGCCGGCTGGACACACGCCTGGCAGATGGCATTTCAAAGAGTTTTCATGAACCATCTGGGATGTGTACAATGATTACAAACCACACTTAAAACAAAGCCAGAAGGGCTGCTTCACAAGGAGGGTGGGGGGAGAGGGCGGGCGGCAAGAAAGGAGGGAAGAAAAGAAAGCCAAGAGGCGCGAACTCCACGACTTTTCCCAGGCACAGGACACCGAGAACAATCGGCACCTTCCAGCCAGAGCCCTTTCACAGCCTGGAACAACAGCTCCATGGCTGTGCAGCCGGCGGGCACAGGCCAGCGCCATCACAGCCCGCAAGCCACCACTGGAGCTCGCTGCTCATAAACTCCAACTGCAACTAAGTCTCCCATCGTTAGCATGGCTTAATTATGTACAAAAGCAAAGCGTCTGTGTCCTCCTTCCCCCTTTAAATTACGTTTCAGCATCCTTACCACAGAATGGTCTTCAGCGAAGGGGATGACTACATTTTATCAGAGCTAATAGCAGGCCAGACCACTGCTAATGGCAGAATTAATTGAGCATAATGAGAGCTGTATTTAGCCCAAACAAAAGGTAAGATACTCTATTCGTGAAGATGAGCCAATCATATTCAAATATGTTTAGTTACCTGTCATGTTTGCACTGAAATATTAAGTGGCATGAAATCTTATTGCCATTAGGTACCAATTGAGCTAATTAATTTGAGCTATGTCCATTGTGTGACTACCTCAAATTGTTAATGCTGCAAGAAGAAACTGCAGGAGAAACTGAGTGGCTACCAACTCCTTCTGCACATTTAATGGTTCATAAGCTTTCAGTCTTATTTGGCTAGCATATCCCACAGAATATAAAACTAGTTAGATACATTACATTCACAGGGGAATTCCTCAAATTTCCTGTAACCACAGAAGACTTAAGAAAATAAAAAAAATAAGGCTACTGGTTAGCATTGCAGTTTTTACCTTGTTTTGTGGACTGGGGAGGTAATACTACATCTAACATGAGTGGCTCAGATGCTAAATGAAATGTTTGCCCAGGTGTTGGTTTGGTTATCACCCCCAAGCTACCTGCATCCCAGTTTATTCGTGCATCCCTAATGCTTGAGCCACAGTAGAGGGGTTTCATCATGGGCTGGAGACCCCACCTGAGAAACTGCTTCTAGGCACAGGTGAGTTTGCCCAAGGAGAGCTCAGTGCTGGACATGAACCAGAGCTTGTGCACACATGTCTAGAATAACTGGGCTGTGCTCAGATGTACTGATGACTATCAACTACTACCCTGAATAATTTAAGTGCCCATTTAAAAGACAAATAGCTGCTGCCTATCAGCCATGCTGACACTTACACAACATGAGCCTCAATTATACTATGGCCAGACTGTTAATATATGATTCAGGGGCCATTTAGTTCTTTATCAATCTATCAGGGCTTCAAGTTAAGCTGTTAATAGTCACTGATGCCCTGCTGTTAAATTAATCAGAATCTTTCTTATTGTAATCTAAAAATAAGACTTCAATGGGGCTGCAGTCACTTCAATTGCTTCCATGTTAAAACAAAAACAGGTCTTGAGCAGTAATACTGTTACTGTGCACCAAAAACGTCCCTAGCAAGAAATTTGGAAGTCACCATTTCAAGTGCAGAATACCTACAACTCCCATTTGAAAAGCAGTAATTTCTGCAAACTCCTTCTCCAGTTCCACTGGCTGGCAGTGACAATCTGGTGAGCCACCAAAATACATCTGATCAAACCACAAGCCATTTGCTCTTCAACTCCACTGACCAGTGCCTCTTAAAATGACAGATAATATGGGAGTTGTACACTCAAAGTAATGGTAATAGTTGCTACAACCATATTTTATACAGACCCAAGCCACTGGTGGTTACCAACACTGGGTGAAACTGCAGTAAATAAAGTTTTAATGGGAAGTGTGCAGGGATGCTCCTGACTCAGGCAGCTGCAAGGCCAAGTGCTGCTGTGGGAGGTTCTGAAAGGCTGGGGTGGGAGGAAGGCAGGGTGCTGTTCTTCCCATTGTTCTGAGAAACTGGTATTTTTGTTCATTCAGCAGGAAGAGACTGCTCTCATCACCTACACAGAAAAAGCCTTTAGCTGCCAAAGAATAAACATGTTAGGAAAACAGCCCCTTTTCCCTCCCACTGTGTTTGGAGGTCACCTTCTTCCCTCACATCGCACGGTGATCTGGAGAGCCTGCTTTGGCTCTCCTGCATCTGTCACCCATGGTGCCAGATAACTGGAAGGCAGGACAAACTTCACAGATCTGCTAATTGCAAATGGAGAAGGGAAAAGATAGAGACAACCTGGTCTGTCTCCAGAAGAGGCAGCCTGATCAGCCGCCAAGCTTAAGGCAGAACTTATCAGCAGCACAGTACTAAAAACAGCCTTATCCACATTCACAAAAATAACGTGTAACCTGTCTGCAAAAAGACACTGTATACAGAACTACCTTATCTTACTGACTTCTGGGGTCATTCAAACTAAGAATACCTTATTTTTCCCCAACGGAAGTAAAAGGAATTGTATTTGGACACTGTTGTGCAATCCATTATATACTGTAACCTCACGTACCTGTGGTAAGGGGTCATTCACAGCTGTAACTACATAAATTATGGACATTTCAGAAAGGCCCAATCTGTTACAAACCAAACACAATCAGCTTATGAATACAATTTTCTCCTGAAACTTGAAACTCAGGAAGCTCATTTTGGGACTTTAAATTCCGTCCATCCCTTCTCTAGCCAGCGACTTGATACCTGTAAACCCCAAGAACGTGACGAGCATTCAAAGCGTCGTGGTGGCGGAGTAGAAATCCAGTCCAGAGGAGAACGTGTCTGTTGCTAGAAATTAACTCACAGCCCTGTTAATGATGCATGCACAGGAACAGATGCTGATTGACTCTTCCTGGCCACACACACAACTACAGGACTAAAAGCAAATTTCCATCGCTGTGGTCAGCAGGAACGACTGATTAAACCCAGAAAAGAGCTGACCAAGACAAAACTGTCTTTCTACAGACACGTTTCAGAGAGAAATGCATTTCATGGCTGCGGTGTAAAGCAATTTTTCTTCCATGGGGGAGATGGAAGGGATTTGTACAAAGAGCTTAGCATCTCCTTCTACCACCAGCCTTTCCAGCCAGCGGCCAAAGAAGGATCCCAGGGCAGCAGCTTGTGAGGAAGCCCTCTCGCCCAAAGGGCTGTGCCAGCCATGCACACACATGCTGGCAGGTTGACCCTCAGCACACACACAAGCTGTTCTCCCTCTCTCCGAGGTGCTGGGTCCAGCTGCATCTCCCTGGCCCTTTCCCTCAAAGAAGCATGGACTGCCCCAAGCCTCCCCGGAGAAGTGATTCAGCCAAGCCACACAGCACAGCTCAGATTGTGGAAACCCTCCAGGCAGCAAGCTATTTTTGTCCTTTTAAAATCTATTTTTGGTATTTCAGTGGCCTTCCCTGCCACCAAATAAGAACACTGATAATCTTCAACACATTTATCCTCAGAGCGCTCTGAGGTAGAGAAAGTGGGTTTGTTTCCGGTTAATAGCACAAGATCAGCCAAACCCAGGCTCTCAAAGGACTCCAAGAACCTAATTCTAGAGAAATCAATGGGATTTAGGAAACCCTACAGATCAGGATCAGGGCCTAACAGATTAAAAGAGACAAAAATAACTTGCCACTGGTCGGAGCTTTGCAGGCTCGGCTGTGCGTGTTGCGAAACACCACACCAAGGCTACACAGAGCCAATTCCTCTTGAGGGGTTCACTCTCCACTGTAATATCCATTTAAAAGAAACTGATAATTATCATCATCACCTGATGATGATAAGTAAGGGTATAAAACCTGCCACACTCCCCAAGAAAGCCACTTTAAAAAGTGTTATTTAAGGATCTCTGCCAAATATTCAAATAGAGCATCACCTCCCTGACCTGAGGAAAGTGCCACCAGTGGTCCTGCTGCCACGCGATACTTGCTAATGCAGTTAACAGCCTCTTCATGTGTCTGTCAGAGCATTCATTTGCTTTCTCCTATGCAAAGAGCATTCTGGCACCAAATAAAGCATAATTAATAAATATTTTTGGGTTCACAATAGCTGCAGCTCTAGCTCTCTTTCTTTGAGTGATTTCTGTTACCTCACCAGACACCTGCAGCCAAATCCCTCTCATTGCCCACGAGGTGGGACACCCACCAAGAAGATTAAACTTCATGAACTAATGAGTTTGCCGTTAATCCTGTGTTTCTAGAGTCCAACAGCATGACATCCACTAATTTAAATTGTGAACTACTGATGAAAAAGCAAACTATGTACCTCCTTGGCAAGAATACCTTAGCTGTAACTATGCAGTTTTATTCATTCTAATATATGGATTAGTGTCATACAGCATAATTTTATAAATCAATAAAACTGTAGTAATGAGATTGCACTGCAATGTTCTGCTTTTAAATACTGGCACAGAAATGAATGAAAATTGTCGTTTGTCTAAGTGTGGATGCAACTTATAGAAAGTGAAATTCACTGAAAGTAAATTATAAGGTGATTATATACGTGCACTTAAATTCAGTTTCTCTCATATATACATTTTTAGAAGCTTAGATAATTCTACAGCCATGGCACACACCTTTATTTCAAAAGGTCCACCTTCCTTTCATGTAAAAATTATCATAGTTACTTTCAGTAGAAATGCCTATCCTGGGAAAGGCTATGGGTGAAGGTGACAAATTAAATACATACACTGGGTAATTACCGAGCACCCCGATTAGCTGGTTATTTTTAATCCTACAGATCATTCACCCTGGGCTATTTCAACCCAAGCCCAGTCTGATCCCTGCAGTGCTGGCTCAGGGCTCCCTGATATCAGCACCTGCAGCCTCACCACGCTGAGGCAGAGCAGTGGAAAAGCCCAGCGTGGATTCAGATGACTATTCCACGTGAATGTGCACATCTGTATTGAATACAACAGGCCAAAGGTGGTGGGGGGGAAGTGCTTAAAATCCCTTAACTCACAGGAGACCTGCGATGGAGGCCTGCGGGATGGAGGCCTGCTCCCACGCATTCAGCACTTTTAAACAAATACTTCATTGTCTTATTTACACTTCACATTTTAGGAAGCAGTGTATCAGGAGGTATAACCTATCATGCTATATCTGCTTTTTTCATGGCTGCTTGCAGAGCTATCTGATTTCTCCAAATTGCCAAAGAGAAGGTGTAGCCCAGTCTGAGAGCTTCATAACTCATGAATAGCATTAAACCAAGCTGTGAACTGGTCCAGTAGCAGCACTCAGCTGCTGAGAAACAAAATACCCACTGACTCCCTGTGATGTCTGGCTGAGTGGCTGGAGTAAGACAGTTCTGTATCTGTTCTGAAAACTGCATTTCATTACCTATCAGACCTTCACATGGCTCAGTACAAGTTTTGAGTAGGCCATACAGGACTAGAATCATAGAACAGGTAAGAAATAAATGGCTTTCAAGCCTTTTGCCTGATGTTCCAGACCAAAGGCTGGGAGAAAAGGGCTTTGTAAAAGATGACAGGACAAGACAGCGTTCGGGACTGGGTACACTCTGACCTCCTGCAAGATGAACTGCAAAGTCACAGAGCAAAGAGAGACACAAAACCAGGAAGTCAGATATGCCATGTCCACTGATTTTCTGAGAAACCTTAAAGGTTTTATAAACATTATACAATCCTTTTTGCCTGCCATGAAGTAGTGGAGGAATTTTCCTATTTGGGGAAAGACACACAGCGGAGTTTTGAAGCAGAAATACAGTGAATAAGAACACAACGACCAGCTTTATCAAAGAATAATGAAAACTTGTTTGGGCAATATGCGTGACTATTTCAATCAAAGGAAGAATACTCTGACAATCACACTGCCAAGGCCAGAGACTTTAATTTCTGGGACTGTAAGGTTCCTGCAGTGTCTCTCAATGTCCATTCACCTGCCTGGCATCCCCCATCTTTCATGTCCTTTGTTATCCCAAAGGTTGGCAGTTCATGGCCTCTTGTCTCGGGGTCCCACCCACAGCTCAAGGTGCATTTCTATCTCCATCTCAATCTGCAGCTTTTGAGCTTTTGGACCAGGTGTATCCCTCAACAGCACTACTACACGGGCTGACACAACTATTGGAAGAAAAAAAAAGCATTTCTTTTCTTTAAAACTTGGATACCAAAAAATTTTAAATTCCACAAAACAAGATATCCTACTTTCTATTCTACTTCAAGGCTTCAGACATGTCCTGTGATCAGATACCCTAACTAAGCTCATAATAAATTGCATTTCCAACACAGACTGAACACCTGTGGTATTTCAATTCAGCTTTCATTCAAAAACAATGTTTGCTTTTAACGTCTGCATACATATGTGCACATATATCCATGAGAAGATATTCTGCTCTTAGAAGCCACAGTACTATATTTCAGATTATTTGATATCCAACAGCTCAGCTGCCTCAATAGAGATTCTTTACCTCTTTTTGCTGTTTGTATGGCTGAGATACAGTGTGGGTCATCCCTGTTTGGGTGTGATATAAAACTTCTTTTGACTTTAATTGCCCTTGCAGCAGACCTCTAATTTGCAGTTAAAAGTCTGAATAAAACACCTCACCTCACAGCATGAAGATCAGTTCATTAGTCTAATCTCTGTAAAATTCCATCACAGAAAAAGAGTCATAAAAAACATACTGATTTATCTCTGAGGCATTGCCTCAAGTTTGTTTCAGTGACCACATCCAGTCTACTTAGAAGAGTCAGAGAGGTTTTTTTTCCATTTTTAAAAAAAACCCCAACAAAACAAACACACACCACCACCACCCCCTGGTCAGTCTTTTTCCCTGAACAACATACCCTGGAAACACTGTCTCCATGGCATACTTTCTCCATAGCCCAGAGCCGTGAAATGCTATAAAACTAATGGACTTTGAACTGTGATAACCTCATCACATTCTTGGAAAGTCACAGTCTCCTGTGGCTCCTCAGTTTTTGGCTCTGCCCGCTCACCAACCCTTGGTTCAGTTGGTTCTTTTTCCCTGACAAACCCTCCTTGACCTTTGCTTAGCAGTTTTCCAGCTTCAGAGTCAATGCTGACCAAGAAATGCAAGTGCCTCTGCCACAGCAAGGAGGATGCAGACTACGGAAACCTGCACCATGTAACCATATGGATGCACTTGCTGTGAAACTCAAGGGAAGGGCTAGAACAGACAGCAAACCTACCCAGCAATATGCACATTTAGGCACTATTCCCTACAGATCCTGTCCCTTAATTTTACCTGTTCTTAACTGCTACCAATTCCTGCATTTTTTCTCAGTAGCTCTGTATGCAAGGCATGCTTTAGTTCTTCATGATTGCTATCACTTCAGCTGGTTGAAAACACTCTCCCGGTTCACTTTCTGTGATGCTGATTAGATAACATCTCAGGATGCTGAAAAAATGCCAAACACCGAGAAGCTGATTGGTGTTTGAGTTTTAGATTCATCCCTATTGATAACTGAAAGTGTTGAAGTGCAACAGAAATCAAATACATAAATTTTAAATCTTTTCTTAACTCACTGAAATAAAAACTATTACAATATTTTCTTCTTTACAGTTCCTTTGCTGCAAATTCCGCATCCCCCAGCTCTAACACAGAAAGAACTTATAGGTTTTTAATTGCAATAGAGTACTACAGAAAATTCAAGTTACAATACATTCTCCTCACTTTTAATTAAAACATTTCCTGGTACAGTAAAAGCCTACTGGCTAGGTAGTCTATAACTCTGCATCTTTGCAGTCCAAAATGAACTGTCATGTTATTGATAATGTATACAAGCTTCTCCATTGATTTTACTGCTTTTCCACTTGTACACAAACAATAAAACCTCGCCAACGAATCATGTCATCACCTGTGAGTGGATACACTACTCTGCCTTTCTGAAGCCAAGCAACACCCTATAAAATACTCCAGTGCTTGGCTTAAATGATCTTTGCTTCATTTCATCTGATTACTTCTAGTTATACCTTCTCTCTGTTAAATGTCCCTGCGTAGTCGTTTACAGCTCTGCGTTCACACAAAACAATCATTCCATCACATTACACACACCATCATTTTATTAGCTTCTTACAAATAATTTTCTGCAAGTGCCCCAATTTTAAATGCCATTTTAAATTCATTTGCTGGTTTCTCAGTGTCCTGCTGGCATTGACTGGGCATCAGACAACACGAGATACCCCATGGAGCTGTAACACCAGCAGCTCCAGCTTTCACTGTGGTGAGTAATTCCAGAGTATCTCCAGGTCCCCACCACCACTGGTTTGATTCCAACATAAATAAACAGCACACAGTAATTATCCTCATGCAACTGTCTGGCAGCCCAAACAAATGAGCTGTTCCTTGTCTTGCCTCCAATTCCCTGCAAAGAAAGACACCACCAGGTTTTAACTTGCAGTTGTGTTGGCATCGCACAGAGGATAAGGAAGAAATCCTCAATACCCCAATTACCTCCTCGGCTTGGACATGGTTGGTGGAGGGTGTTATGATCTGAGGTGTTGAGAAGACAGTTTCCCCAGAAATCTGATTTCTCATGCTGCTAGATCACTACATGCCTGGAAAATGAATGTCTGGAAGCACACAATCAGATCCAGGCTTCAGAAAAACCCTGAGATGATATTCTCTCAGAAGTATCTGTGTGTTATTTGACTTAGAGGACAGTCGAGTGATTATCAGAGACAGACTGCTTTTCTCCAGGACAATATCATATGACAGATAAGACCTTACTGAAAAAAATAAAGTTTAAATCTCAACTCCAGCACTTATTTTCAAAGCGTGAAGCATTTATCCTTTGACAGCTGTGTTGAGTCCTTCAGAGGAGTGATGCAGGTGAAACCACTCTGCCAGACAGATGCTGGCTCAGAAGTGGTAATGGGACTTGCTGCAAATCACCTGCTCAGTTCAAAGCACACAAGTATCCCAATTGCTTCAAGACCAATTTTCATGATTAGTGTTAAACACATGCTCAAGCTTTTGCAGGGTAACGGCCTCATGGCAATAGATGTTTGGTGGATAAAAAAAGAAAAAAAATTACTTTTTGGTTCTGACACTGCTGATTTAAGGTGGTCCCTGCTGCCTATGGCACTGGTGGAGGTGACAAGGCTGGAGAGAGCCAGCGGCTCCAAGTCCCAGCACCAGTTTTTAAAGAAATATTCTCTCATCCCATCAAAGACGTATTGCAGAAAGGCACAAGAAAATAAGAGAGAAATCCCTGCTACCTCTGCCACTGCACAATGAGGGTGAAAGGCCAATGAATGAGACACAATTTCATTGGAGGCATTTTAAATATTTCAAATGAAAATAAAACGAACACCCCAATATTCCAATGTACATCAAAAAATCCGAGCGGCTCCCATTTGTCAGTACATTTGCCTTCACAATGCCTCCAGCAAGGTGGGAAGATGAAACTGTGCCCATTTTTCCGATGGGTTATGGAGACACAGAACAGCCAAGCTGGCAGTCCAGGCTCAGAGCCGATTAGGACGGAAAAGGCAGAAGGTCACCCGTGTCCCACAGTTGTGTGGTTAGAGACAACGTTTGGGAGCTAATAGCATTACGTGCTCTGCGCTGCTGATCTGTGCCGATAAACGTGACAGGCCCTGGTGATGGCTTCATCAGAGGGAACTGCTGACTCAGTACTCAGGCACAATGGCAAGAGCTGTTTATGTGCATACACTGAAAAACAACAGATGACTTTTGGAGCAAGACACATGGGAAAAGTCTTTCTCGAGGCAATACAAAAGAGCCAAAGTAGCTAAAGCACTTTCCCACAGTGACTGTGCAGTAAAGTAAATTAGAGCTCTGTACAGCAACCACCCATTACCCCATGTGTTTTTACCAATTCTGAGATTAATAACTGGAAAGGGCCAATAAAACAGTATTAAAAGAAAACATTCTTTTGATGAACTACCACTCACTCCTTTCAGATCACTTCATACCTCAACAGAAAATTTGAAGTTTGAAACATTCACTACAGCATTTTTCCTACCACTATTGCCATTTAACTTATGCTTTACACTTTCTAGATGAATGAATCACATTAATTATTTCTTTTTTCCCCTCTGACTGTTCAGCCAAATTAGGCTACTTCCAGAGTTGAAGGGGAAAACGCAATTATTAACGCTTCCAAACATCCATTTGGCAGAAAAACATGCGGAAGGGAAGACATTCCTGTGAGCTGTGAGAAATCATTGTCTATTACACAACTACCATCTTCTCCTTTATTGTTGTAGCTGTCTCTCACCTATAAAAATTTTACTTGAGCTAGGATAAGACTGTAAACAAGTGTATTGAAATACCACAACTCTGAGACAACCTTCAAAATAAATAAAAAGTTATTAACACTTGTGTTGGGAGCCAATTTTATTAGGTTAGGATTGTAAAACCTGCAGCTTGGAGAGATTCATTCATCCCTCTTCCAACTCTTATCAATTCTTCCCAGCCCTCCATCAGAGACCACAAAACTATTATTCTGAGAGCTGAAGCTGATTTCCTGGATCATTTTACTCAATGGGAATCTCATTTATTATTGAAAACAACAGAAACTTGACCTTCCCTGGAGACTTTTACAGAAGTTCAGACTGGGGGTGAATTTGTCCAACCTGCATAATGCAAGTCAATTCCTCCCAGGGTAAAGCAGCATTCAAAGGGAACAAGGCTGGCGGAATTGACCCTTTTGTGCATAAGTAATGCAACCATTGATCAGCCACAGCCTGGATTAGGAACTTTTCTGGAAGATAAATGCACAGCGATGAACTTACTTTTAAAAAGTCAAACTTCGAGAAACCTGCTTTGATCAATGAGAGGCTCTTGCTCCCATAGACCTGAGCAGGTATTTTCTACAGCACCCAGCTCAGGGTCATTCAGCAGGAATGGTTCAAAGCAGACAGTGGCAGCCGTGACTCTTGCCTGTCCCAGATCTACATACAGCCTCTCTAATGGACAGGTGAGTGATTGCCGGGTTTATTCCCCAGCCGGTGCGTGCAAACAACTCCCATTAGCACCAGGGGGAGCGTGGAGTGTGTGGCCATGAGAAGACACATTGAAAGCTCAGGTGCTGAAGGTATCTGCAGGATATCTGTGGTACTGTTTCATGATCTTCAGCTTACACTCCTCATCTGTTTGGAAACCATGACTACCAGGCACCACAATGTGTGAATTTACAAATAATAATGAATTAATCTAGTCTGGTATACCTGCTAGTCAGGTAGCAATGGTCACAACATTTATAAAACTGGATTTATAAAGCTGCTTATTCTCAGACATCCAGTGCTTGCTTTTCTTCCTCTCAGGCCTAACAGCAGTGCAGAGCAAAATGAGTAGTTTATTTTGTGTACTCTGTTACACACCCCAGTGACTTCGTGGACTGTTGATGGCACCTGTTTACTCAGTGCCATCCTATCTTTCCATACGCCATTCACATGCAAAGGACTTCAGATTCCCAGGGTGATATTTAAATGTCTAGGTAAAAACTACAGAACTTATAAGTAGATTTTAAGGAAGTTCAACATCAAAAATTCAAGTTTGGAGGAGGACTGGCTCTGCACTATCAGCTACAAGTGGCCCCAATGGTGAGTGGCTTTGAAACCATGAAGAGCAGAAAAATAACTCTTCCCTATCACATCTTTCACGGATGATGCTTAGGCAAAGCTGCTCCTGCCTTCAGAAGCATGGATTAAATGACCTCCTTCAAGGTCTCCTCTAAAGTGTGCAAATCACAAGAGCTGGCAACACTGTAATAATGTAGCAGAATTTTCAGGAGGACGAAGTTGTTCTAAATTATGTCAGAGTTGTAAAGCGTGCTGGCAGAAGGGGATTTTTCTTTTTAAAGGTATCCAAGCCAACTCATTCATCTGTTTAGAGCAGGCCTCTTTCAAATGAGTTTTTACGAAGTGCACGTCTACGCTGCAGTCACTCGAGGACAGAGCTCAGCAGCCAAGTATTTATGGATCTGTTAGGGCAGGTGCAGCAGCTTACCAAGGGCAAGAGATCGTGTGTCTGGATTATAGCAACACTCAACTTCAAATCCAGCCAAGGACCTTTACACACCTGTGATCAACGCTTCCCAGCACAGACAGAGCCACACACAGAATCACAGAATATGCTGAGCAGGAAGGGACCCATAACGATCATCAAGTCCAACTCCTGGCCCTGCACGGGACACCCCAACAATCCCAGTGTGTCTGAGAGTGTTGGCCAGACCCTAACTTTTCCCACAAGATCCTGGAAGCCCACCAGGGCTGGGAGAGGAATGACAATGGAGGAGGTATGGAGAAGGGCTGGAGGAAGGTGCTGGGTGGGACTCGCTCCTGGGGCAGCACCATTCCGTGGTGCAGGGAGACCGGGGAAGCCCCGCGAGCAATGGGACTGGTGGCACCCGGCCCGGCTCTGCCCAGCTCTGCCCGCTCCGGGACTGTACTTAATAATTTGTATAGGTAAATTTTATATATATATACATATATCATTGTACGATCATTCTATATAGAACTGTTATATATTGTTATATATAACCCTATCATCAATATGTTCATTATAGATCAATACAGCGGCTCCAGTGACCAACAGGGATCCTGCTTACCCTCCCCAATCCCACAGTCAGACCAGATTTCCTTCCTGGTTCCACCACAGCATTCCCACGGCACAGTCTCAGGTGGCTTGTTCCATAAAGCCATTTATTCACAGTAACACCAAAACAACCTGAGCCGGCGCCTCCGACGAGGACCGGTCACCTCATTTTCACCTCAAAACATAAATTCTCTCCCCTGTAACACGGGTTTTACTCTGCAGCTCCCGGCTGCTGCCGCCTTCCCCGCTCTGTGTCCTGGGCTGGGACCCCGATACCTGCGCCGGACCCCAAGCCCCCTGCCCGGCTCCATTCCACCCCGTCCCCCTGCAGCTGTCCCTGGTCCCCGCTCACCTCCAGCCTCAGCGCAGCCCCGGTGACCCTCACACCTTCACACGCAGGCTTATATAAATTCCCGTGGCAGATTAAAGGGTTAGAAGTTGGCGAGGTGTTGCGTTTCCACACAGATAAGCGTGGTGCCACGTGCTCAGCCAGCTCCCACCCCTCCTCAGCTCCAAGTGCCCCCTGCCCTCCCTGCTCCGCCTGCACATCCCCACCTCCAACTGCTGGCTCAGCCTCGCACATCCCTTTGGGCAGCACAGCCTGGCAGCCCTCAGTAGGCTGCATTTAGATTAGAACAATACCAACTAATTTTAAATTATATTCTGTATAACCTTGGAAACAGCTGTGGATGATGACTGTGGTCCAGGCGAATGAAAGCTGGTAACACACAATTAAAAGAACATATTTAGAAAGGCAAAAAGAGATGGATGAACCAAAAGGCCCATGTTCTTCAACACTCAGCTTTGTACAGGGCTGCAGTTTTCTGGCTTAGCACATCAGGAGACCATAGTGATTTATTTATTTATTTATTTATTTATTTATTCTTTTTCTTTCTCTCATAAGTAGGGTTTCAGTCCCTCTCTTGGACAAAAATAGGTGAGATCAGAAGGAAAAAATGCCTGATTTTTGTATAACTTCAGTTATGTCAGATTTGCCCCCAACCCATCTCAAAATTTTTGGAGCATGTTAGCTGTTAAACCTCTGCTAAATTAGATTTCTCTCTTCCTCAGCTGCTTCCACCCCACAGCAAAGGGCAGGGGACAACCTCTGTTCCTCCTGGAGACTGCATCATTACAGGGGTTTACAGTACCCTTGGCCCACATGCAGCACATCCACAAGTCAAATGACTATCTTTCCAATGAATGGCCTGGACCTTGGGATAAAGGTCCCAACCTTCTCACCAAAGAGGGATAAGAAGTCCAGATGGAGACACCCCTCCCACGTGGGACCATAAGGCCACTTCTGTGTACTTTGTCCACTAAGTAGGAGTGGCTACAGAAGATGCTGGTGGTCTGCTTCAAGAGGCACTTCTTGTCACCAGCAAAGCAAATGGAAGGGCAAATCTGTCACACACACTGCACTGATTGATCTACACTAAGAAGCAGGACTGATTTGTCAGGTCATCCAGACATGAAGGTGCTCCTAGTGGTTGAAGCCTGGAAAGTTATTGTTTTTCTGCTTGGAGAACCTGAAAGAAGGGCAGAGTTGGTTACCTTCTTCTCTGAGAGCTAGCTTGGTTCACATACTAAGATTAAAGGGCAGAATTTGTAAAAGTTTGCATGATGGGTTCACACCTCAATTAGGAAAGAGTAAGAGAGCAGCAGAATTATGCTCAGTTATGCTCATCACTTCTAGAAAAGAAGAAAAAAGTCTTCATCACTCACCAAGAGCTTCCTAGGGCAAGTTTCTAACTCATCTTCAACACAGTCCCTCCGTTACTCAGTGCACACTCCTGATTTTGTGAATGCGGAATTTGTACTGTATAAATAAGTCTGGTTTACAGGGGTCAGGCACTTCCTACACCCCATGCTCGGAAGTGGAAACAGTTTGTCACCAGACAGCAAAGCAATAAAAACCTGTCAACACTTTCTAGGCAGCAGGTTTATACAAAGTCTTGTACGAAAAGCTTCCTGCCCTTGCCCCTCTCCTTGTGCATCTCTCAAAGGACAGACAAATAGTTAATACTCAATTACCTTGATAAAATTACACATCTCCACTGCTCTGCGTGTTTCACCTCTTGGCTCAGTGAAAACAAGCAAGACATCATTGCTGGAGTCTGGGTGCCCGCAAACATACAAATAAGGACCAGTAGTGCAGAACAGGAATGCATTACCCTTTCCAAGCTTTGCTGACACATGGGTCCGGGCTTCATTATCACCTCTGGAGTTTACAGCAGTGTCTGCTATAATTAGAAGTGTGTCAGAACTCTGAGAGAGCACTGCAATCATCACTGGTCTCTGCTGGCATGAATATGATAAGCAGCAGAGCATGAGGCAGAACTTCTATCCGAATTCCTAAACAGAGATGAACGATCACCCTCTTCTCCTGTTTGAAAAAGACCATATTGGATGTTTTAAAGAAATCAAGCTGGTTCATTCTGCAGAAGCCCTAGGTTAATGCCAACCTCCCGCCTTTAATTCGTGATGTTGCAAACAGGGCAGGGGGTAAGAGGAGGGAGAGCAGAGTACGGTGAGAAAATGGGTTAAAAATACCACTAAAAACGTAAAGAAAAACAACTGGAAAAAGCTGACCTCTCACATGTCAAGTACCATTTTCATAAAGGATTAAATATATATAAAAGGTTTTTATATGACTGTACTATTAGATTGTTAAATATGTATACTCAAGTATTTCCTGGAGTAGAGCAGCTCTGCAGGAGTCATTCCTCACCCTTAAATATTCACAACATTTTGGCAGACTTGCTAAAACTGGAGCCCACATATTTTATTTTTTTTTTCTTTTGTTGCACGAACCTGCAAATCATTCTGTGCTTGTGCATTATTGATATTTTCATGGCTATTTGCCAACTTCAGGTGCTTAACAGTTTTGCAAAAGCGCATTAAACCTCAGTTTGTAACAAGCTTTTACACAACTGACATCCCAAAGAGGAATTTTTTTATGGGTTTCTTTAACTGCTTAAAGGCTGATTGCACACACTTATCTCTCACCACTGGAAGGACTATAAAGCTAAAGTGAGATTTTATATCCCCATTTCAGGACACTAAAAGTATGGCGCTGTAATAGAAATGCTGACATTATCCAGTTATGGTGGTGCAACCTCTCTACCATAATTATGTACAGTTGGAGATAATAAGCCCTGCTGATTCAGGAGGAATCTCTGATTGGGCTGGAAGATGGAGAAGTGCTGGATAATCTGTTTCCTGAGTGGCAACAGCAGGCCTAAAGAGCATAAACGGAGGAGCAGAATTGGTAAGGAAACAACAACAAAGTCTAATCATGACTCCTCAGAGATGCTCTTATTCCTTTCATTGTTCATGTGATTACAAGAGACCTAAAGGACTCATTCAGGACTTGTCCTAAAAGGACACTGTGACATTATCTGGAGGAGTGAGCAACACCAATGGCCAGGAAAGGTTTGATTACATGACTGAGACTCAGTCACAAGAGCACAGAGCCCTGATTTTCAAAAGAACTGTCCCCCTTTCTGGCCTTTGAAAAACCAAAACTCTTTGAAGCAACTCAAGTTCCACCAAAAAGGAAGAAAAAAGAAAAATATCTCAACATGCATGTGCATATTACAACTGTCTGAATAACCTGCAAAAATATGGAAAAAAGCCCAAATAGAACTGTTTCAATGAGTAATTTTTTTAAAAGAAGAGCAGTAAGATCTTTCCCTTCTTTCTCCTGTTTATACTTTGCTTTGGGAGATGGGGGGGAGGATCAGACAAGACAAGAATTTTGGTGAAAACTATTAATTCAGTTCAGTGTTTTCCTGTACTGTTTCTTCTACCATATTTAATTTTTTACATATTTACACATTACATTTCCTATTAAACGATCATCCTCTCAAAAAATGCTTGTTAGATTGATACAAAAAGTTCCAAATGCATCGCTATGACTGGCTCTAATTACTATTAATAAATACATAATGAACATTGATAAGATTAACAAACCATTCCAAAAATTTGTTACTGTATTCACTCCACAGCAGAAATTCCAAATTAGCAGCAATGCCAGCGGGCTATTAATATTCCCAGATTAACAAAATGCAAGCAGATCATACAAGGATGAGCTCGAATTTTGCAAAATAAAATACCTGGGCAAATATTTAGTACAAAAGAAAAAAAGGTGTAAGTTAATATTTATTTAGCATGGGGTATTATGGAGACAGATGAACAGGAGTTGCAGCGTTTACATGGAGGGAGGGGATGTATGAAGGCAACTGAGCACAGTCTCCTTACCACAGCGTGGGACAGAGCTGCTGAGTGTCCCATCCCATGATGCCAATGGTTTTTAGGAGCATGGCTCCACATCCAGCTTCACCCCGGGGCTGGCAGCAGGGAAGGATATGGGAGAAGGGCCCTGCTGGCAGGAGAGCCAGGCTCTGATGGGTTCAGGGGTAACACCTCCCGGGAGCTGGTTGCAGCAGGATGTCACAGCACCTGTCCCAGCATCACCGAGTTCCTCGCTGCCGTGTCACCAGCAGGGAGGGGAGAAGGGCGCTCCCTTCGCCCATCCCAGCAAGGTCCCAGTGAGAACCCGCAGTGCCCCACACACACACCAGCAGCCTCTCCCCTCCCTGTGGGCAGAGAGCCCGGTCCTGGCCATGAACCAGCCCCTGTGGGTCTCCCATCCTCCTCTCCAAACTCATCCCACTGCCCCGGCACAACCTGCAGCCAAAACAGCTCTGTCCACCCAGGTACCTGGCATCACCTGCTGCTCTGCAGGAGAGGTCAGGGAGGAATACACACTTTCTGCTTGGCTTCCCATTTGTCTGACGCCCTGAGGCACTCCCAGTTTAATATGTATTTCTTTTTAAAGTAAGTGGAATTGAAATAAATCCATACTATTCGCCAGTTTCCAGCTTACATAATCAAAGTCAACTGTGCATTCACAAATTCCTCCCTTCTCTGCAAGCTAATCTGACAGTAGCAGGGGGGAAAATAATCTCCTGTGGCACTGTCTAGATTTCCCTGGGAAAATAAAATGCTTTCACTTTGTAATGACTTAGTAATGAATTAAACATTTTGAAATCCATAAAGGAACCTCAATAATAAGGTCTTTAAAAACTGCAGACACAGTCAAAGCAAAGACAAAAAAAGGAAGCAGAAATATGTTTGAAATTAAGCGGAGACAAATCACAACGCCACGGATGTGATGAAGCAAGGCAATAGGTGCACCCGGGAGAGGGGGGAGAATCCATTCACCACTCTGAGTTCACCCATTCGGCATCCACTTCTGTCAGACACTGAACCAAACAAAGTTACTACAGCTATAGTTGTCTTCACTTATACAAAGGACCCAACTGGAGTTTTAATATACAGAAATATCAGAGTTTTCAAACCTTTTGTTTGACAGCTGATACAGGCATCCTGGTTAAATCCAAGTTGATGACTCCACTACACTGGGAAATCCAGGCATTTGCATGGCTTAAAATGGCTGCAGCAGTTCAAGGCTTCTGTAACTTATTGTGCACACCACCATGGAGCACAGGAGAAGGGTCTCTTTCCTGGCTATACACTATTTTAAATTTAACAAAGCCAATGTAATTAGTCCCATGAGCACCTCTCCAGTAACAGCTTCAGCTCCCAGCACTAGTGAGCTGTATGCTATGCAGTAATTATGCTACCAAGCTGTCAGAGCCTCCTTATCTGCATGCAAATTAGTTCATATGCTATACATCTGCTGTAATGACAGTATTAAACCAAGAATTTTATAATGAAGCCATCCTCTTTATAGCAACATAGCACAATTACTTTATTAACATATTGCACATCTATGTCTGTAACTGCTCCCAGTCAAACAGACAAATTTTCCATTCCTCCATACAGCAAGATCTTCACTTCTCTCCCTCTATCTGTAAATAAACACAAAGAACAGGAACAGGAATTTCTAAACCACCTCTATACAGCACCATTGCTTCACTGTTCCTGGGGAAGTACTGCACTCAATGCCATTAAAGCGTGACAAGGTGAGTAAGTATTCCCATAATGCTCCAAAAGGTTAGGAGATGAAACAGGAATAATCAAATCAGCAGCTGTTTGCTCCCAGCCTTGGCATCAATCATCAGCTTCTGTCAGCCAGGGGCTGCCAGCACCAAACGGCGGCGGGAGGGGACCAGAGCCCCGTGCCCGCCCTGGCACACGGAGCAAGAAGGGATGTCAGGCAGAGAAGGGAAGGCGAGGTGAGAAAAACCTTCACAAGTGAGGAGTGGGCAGCGCAGACCTGGTGCCTGGGAGGATTTCTGCCTGGAAAAGGCGCGTTGGCAGCAGCCTCACTGCGGGGAGGGCTCGGAGGTGGCGGGGGATGCGGAGCTGGGACTGTGAAGGTGGCTGCCGCCCACACCCCACCTCTGCCCCTCGCAGCATCTGCGGAGGGAGAAGCATCCTCATCTTCATCCTCATCATCCTCATCCTCACCCCTCCAAATTGGGCAGCAGAGCTTCACAACACCCCAGCACCAGCTCTCGGCCCCTGGCCTCTTCCAACGCTGGTCTTGGTAAAGTTTGGTGGCTTCTCGGTCCAAGAGCTTTTTCCCAGTTTGTTTTTTTGTAGGGGTTTGCAATACTTTAAAAAGGTTGTTTACGGTAACTAACCTCAAGTAAATAAAATTGATACAGGCCTTGATTAAATTTCCTTGTGGGCAGTTGGTGAGTTCTTCTCTTTGTTATTTGGTGAGCAACTGCTCAGTTCTTTGACAGTTAAAAATAAAAAAACGCCAAGCAAACAACCCAAAACCTACATAATCACTCTAAACCTTCAGTAGATCTTTACACCTATTTCTCAGTTTAGGTCTGTTTTTAACCTTCCAGCTCTATTACCCATACATGGGATCTGCACTCCCACCTTCTTGCAAGGATGAACCCTTGAAGCCAGCAGGCTGCCTCTCTAGGGTGATAAGGAAAGGTCATTTATAATATTGTGGAATATCAGTTCTGGGACCTTATTTCACTTACTTAATCTGATACAGGTTATTTATACTTTTGACGAACTGATTGCTTCTCAAAAATCATCTTGGGAATGGAGCAGTTGTGCTTCACAGGCATCTGCCACGGGCAGGAACAAAGACAAGTGGAAGTGGAGGAAAAGAATCCAAAAGAAAACCTTTTCCCCTTTTCATGTTATATTTCCCCATGCACCAAAGGATGTGGATAGGTCTCCGACAAAGTTTCAGCACTACTTTGTTCTCCATGCAAATCACCCCTTTCATCAATTATCTTAAAGCCATTTATAAACACAACTGCTGTTTCAAAGCCACAAGGAGATAGGTGAGAATTACCATGGACAGCACAAAGATGTTCAAATACTAAACAAATCCACATCTTCCCTTAAAAATCTATATTTACAGCCTTAGTAAAGCCCTGAGTACTGACACCACAGTGCATAAAACAACAAACAAAAGAGCCAGGGAAAGGCACAGAGAGCAATGCTTCTTTCTCCCCTACAAAAGCTTGTTTTATTTTTGTTAGCATAACCTGTAGTTTGTTGGGTTTCTGTGAGATCAAATATTTGATCAGTTTATGAAAGGGATGATATTATGCGTTTGCCTGAGGGAACAGGGTCACTGGATTTCATGACCCCTGAGTTTATTCCAGTATTTGGTTCCCATGAGAAAAGTACTAAATTACCCTTTTCCTCTGGGAGAAGAGAAAACAAAATCAGAATATATCATAGTCCTCCCGCAGCTACTAACAAGATCTTCTGTAGCCTTTGACACCACCTCACGAAATAATGCAACACAAGCCATCTTATTAGCCCTCAGTGGGCACCCAACCAAGAGACTGTGCTTTCAGAGCAGCCACTCGTGCGAGGAGCTGCTCAGCCTTATCTGCTGGGAACCTCTTCCATTGCTGTGCTGCCATTTGAATCTCTCCCCTGGTGCTGCTGCTAAGGGTGAGGCCCTTAATGTCCACCCAAACCCCCTGTCAGCAGCTGCAGTGGGGCTTGGGTCATGGCCTGGGGGTGGGTGCAGTGATCTCACCCAGCTTTTGAGGCTGGCAGGGCAGACACCTCAAACTGTGCCAGTGCTTCAGGCTCGCTGTGCTCTCAGTGACCAGACACAGCCACAGGAAAACCAGGGCACTGCTCAGGCCAACAGCCCCCTCATCATGAGCTGAGCGGCACTCCAGGAGCATCCATTTACCTGCACTGGCCTTAAAGGGCTTCTAGAGCACCAGCGCAGCTCTAGCTGTTTGCAGGCAGGTGAGATGAGTGCAACCTCAGAGCATAACCCACCCAGCATCATCACCCACTGTCACCAGTCTGTCTCAGTGGCCCTGAATTTTGGTATCAACCCCTCCTTATCACTGTAAATCCCTCTGTACTTCACCTGACAGACTCAGCTTCTTCATCCTGCACCTGCGATTGTGTATCTGCCCTCCTCTCCCTCATCCATCTCTGCTCCTGTGTCTCTGGACACTCTTTCAAAACTGGATAGGGTTTTTTTCAGATTTACTGGTATATTCTGCATCACCTCCCTCTCCTCAGTTACATATTCATGCTCTGCCACAGGACAGTTCTCTCTCCACCTCAGACAGAACCAACACCTTCGGCCGTCTCTTCCAATCTCCACGTTTCATCCAACAGCTGAATCAACCGTGAGTCTCTGGCTCTGCCTTGGCAGCTGATTTACCATTACTTCCCTACGCTTCTGTTGCATTATTAAAGAAGAAATTCTGCCATCAGTACAGTAATCTGCTAGGAAATAAAACCACATGGAAATCACCTGCAAGGTGTGCTATTTTAGGTGGGACTGCTAATGTAGGTCAAGTTTTATTTTAAAAAATCCTAGCAATACAATTTGAAAGGAAAAGCTTCTCCTCTGGGTTGCATCTGTGTTTATTAAGGAGTCTCTTATGAATTCTGAATTTTGAATCTTCCTACCATTGTTTTTTAATGAAAAAAATCACATAAGCATACACAGTTCTCACTGTGTAGGAAGCCAAATCTATGCTCACAGCTCATGCATTTTGAGTGATATTCATGAAAATGAAAATCACTGTTTCACATTTTAAAAAAGAGTAAAATTTGACAGTGAAGAAACACCCAAAGCACTTGAGAATCAGCTCAGGATCACTTCTTGATCCTGTTACAATTCTGTCTGCCCAATTCATTGAGATAAGTATCATGCAGGCTTCTCTTACAAGCAAATCTTCCCAAAGCCCATTCTACTCCAGTAGCCAATCCTTGAAGAATTTAAGTTTTCCATGAAACTCTGGCATTTTCTCTCCCTCCTGGTAGCAACATTGGTGTATCTGGGAACTTGCAGTAGCATGCCAGGCCACAGAAATCCTGCCTTGAAATACTGAAATGACCTTGTTTTTTAACATATTGTAATAGACTTCATGTGTACATGACCCACATTGAAACTTAGCATATGGGCTTTTTTTCTTTCTCTTTTTTTTGTTAAACATTTGAGATTGCTATTGCTCCTGAGCAAAGTTTAATCATTAGAATATTTTAATTTTGTAATTAAAAAATATGGAAGCCAATCCCAAACTGGGAGTAAAATTACTCCACTTCATAAAGAAGAGCTCTGACAAGGGATAAAGCAATTTATTCACTCCTTCTTCCTTCACCTAGAAATTAAATCCTTCACAAAAGATCATCAGCAAGACACTCAATTTGTAGACACGAATAACCTTGGCAGTGTCCTTGCAGAGCAGAACAGCTGTTGAGTTGATGGGCACCGTGTCCCAGCAGGGAAAAGCTACAGCCTTGTCCACTGTAAATGCTGCAGTTTTCTGCTTTTCAGGCACTCCTGCTTTGTGCCTCGCTGCAACACAGCCCTGAACAGAAATATTGCCACCAACATTGCTAACTGTTAACCTGAAAAATTGCTCTGTTCTGGCATTTGTTTTGTCTTAAATGTATTTAAATCCCAGCAAGCAACCCTTGTTGCTTTCAAAAATTAAAGTAAACAACAAAATGTGAGTTTTTCTGAGATTTTCAAGTGCTTAAATCCAGCTACCACCATTTAGCACTGGCCAGAGCTCAGCTGTGCTGCAGCACCTCACTACAGAGTCCCCCTTAGACCAGCTGTGCAATTAAATATTGTGAAATAAAGGAGGAAAAATCATTTCTCCTTGCCTGTGCACTGGGCTAAATGCATTCACATGCTCACTTTCTGCAGCTCACCCGACTGTTTGCTTCTAACTGCAACATGTTCTTAATCATTGAGACTTTACATGGGTCTCCCAACCCTCAGTAGAAAAAGAAAAGAAGAATGCAACATCTTCCTGCAGCACCCTGGGGAACCCAGCAGCCTGCAGCCTTTCTGTGGGGTCTCTGAAATCCTTGTTCTGCTGTGCTTTCCCAGGCTGGTGTTTACAGGTGTGGGCAGGGACAGTAAAGCAGTGTCAACCTCAAAAGATCAAAACCCATGACACTGAAAAACTGGTTTGGGCCTCTGATTTCCAAATTCCCTTTATCTGCTGTGGTATGTGCTCGATGCTTTGTACTGTTAGCAAAATAAGCAATGTTGAGGAGTTTTGAAGGGCTTCTCACATCCTAGCTACAACCATCCCCAAAGGGCAATCCTGGCTCAGCTTTCCTTTTAATCTTGCTGGAGAAGAAAGGCAGCTTGCACCTAGCAACATCTCTCAGAAAGCCATATGGCTCAGGATGCCAGGGACTGTTCTTTTCCCCACACCTAAATGAGACTTTACCAGGTACATGACACACAAACTTTGTCTACAACCCTGCTTCCAAATAAGAACACATTTTAGTAATTACACTGCCAATTAGATTTTTGGTATCTACATGGTACAAGCTCAGGCAGAAGACACTAGGAAAGACACAGACTTAATCCTACTTCTAAGGCCCTCAGAAAGTTGGATTGAGTAGAAACCTGAGAGGTAAAAGCAACAGTTCTGCTATTGTTTATTACCTTGTGTGATGTGATTAATACAGCAGTTTATTGTCTCAGTTGCACAAAAGAACCATGTACCACCTCTTCCAGCTGAAGAAAAAGCACCATGTTGTTGCCCGGACACCATGTCACTTCACAATTAAAAACAACATGCAAGAATGCCAAGGGTGAAAGGTGGGGAAAATCCTAACCTCCCTCAAGCAGAAGGAATGAAAAAGTAGAGCTATGGCACAAAATCTCTTTCTACCTTTGCTTCTGCTGCTTCTGAGTTTATCAGAGATTTGGGGTGAGCTCATTTGAGAGCCCAAGTGACGATCATCAGAATTATAAAATCTTAAGGGGTTGGAGTAGACCTTAAAGATCACCCAGTGCCAATCGTCCCTGCCATGGGCAGGGACACCTCCCACTAGACCAGGCTGCTCAAGGCTTTATCCAGTGGGGCTTTGAACACTGCCAGGGTTGGGGAATCAACGATCTCCCTGGGTGACCTGTTCCCAGTACCTCACCACCCTCACAGTAAAAATCAACCCAGGTGTGGACCATGATAATTGAGAAAATCAAAGAGAATTCATTGAGAAAATCAAAGTGGAATCTCTTTGCTAAAAACACAGATCATTACACACTAGTTAATGTGAGACCTTACCAAGTTAACACATGCTCTTGTCTCTCACATATTGCTATTTCATGTTGTAGAATATCCACTGACATCTCATTCCATCCATCCAGCAGTGTGTGCTCCGTCCATCCTGCTCTTCTGCTCACAGTAACACAGATGGGCAGAGGTGCTGAGCACCCATCCATGCTACACCTTCATTCCCCAGATTCCTTTGGCGATGATGCTCTAAAAGCCAAGGCCCCTCCTGGCAGCCACTGGCCTGTCAGGGTGCCAGGACCACCAGCTACTGTCCCACAGGTTGTTCCACAGAGTCCCTTCCTGTCTGCAGCACTTTGCACCGTATCTCGTTGGCAACCCTGCACATTGATTTAGTGCTGAGTGTCTGCAGCACCCAGCACAGCTCTGGCCTGTGACTAATGTGCCCTTTCAGGCTACCCCACACTATGCTAAGAATAAAAAAGTGTGAGAGCTTTCAATCTGCTGGCCAACAGGCACAAGCTGTCTACTTCAGCTTTAAGTTTAAGCCATGCTAGAACCAACATCAATGGGACTCATCAGCTGTTCCAAACACAAATAACCCTTATCCGCCACAGCCTGGCTGGAAGTACAGAGGCCATTCCCGGCAGCAGTCTACTGAAGCCATCTGCAGCTTTTCCTTCTTCTACACTGGTGCACAGAAAAGTTAGAAAGACTGTGGTTTAATAAAAATATATGCACTGTAACAGAACATGTTTTTACATCGATATAGGAACTCAGCAGGAAATAATAAAACACCAAAAAAAAAAAAAAAAAAAAGAGCTTTTAAGTGTGACAGCTTTCAAGTCTGATTGCACAGCTCTCTCTCAAGTCTAGAGGTGGGCCTCTCATAGAGTAGGTAAAAATTTCCATGCTTCAGTACCAAAAAGTTCTTGTTTCTAAAGCTCTCTAGGAAACCTTTTCAAACACCCAGCATCTTTGCATCTGGAAAAGCTGTGCTCGGTGCAGCATAAATCCATTCCCATCCCGTCCTCAGCTCTGACACATTGAATTTTGTAAGGAAGGAGGAGGATTTCCCAGCTACCTGGGTGATATAAGAAATATGTAATATGTCATGTGGAAGATTAATTTCTGAGTAGAAAGCAGGAAAGAAGAACTTTCTTTTGTTGGACATGGATTTTTTTTTTTTTTCCTTTTAAGCAGAAGATGTCACAAACTCAAAGTCCAGCTGAGGTGGTGAAGGTGGTGAATTCAAGTATATATGATAAGCGTATCCCAGTTATCGCGACTGCATACTTTCTATATAAATCACACACAAACACATATTTTACTGTTCAAAATCATATTTAACATAGAAAAGCCACTCTTCGCTGAAATCTAGGATTGATTTACATAATGCACCTTTAAAGTCCCCTTTTTATGTGTTAATTTCTATTAATAAAGAAAGAGATGTTGCAGGCACAGGTTTGAGCTTGGTACATTCTGCTGTGCCCCCCCCCAAAAGACTGCAGCAGAACTCGCATAAAATAGCTATTTAGGAGCTCCACGGTGCTTCTTTCTAATCAGGAGTCAATGTGGAGAGATAACCTCTATGGATCATGCATAATTCACTGCTCATTTGCCCCTGTGAAGGCCAGGAAGAAAATAAAAGGGGCTGGTGACAATCCTGCAGCAAAGGCAGTTGCAGAGCAGGACTTTGCAAGCCACCTCAAAGGATGCCCAAAGGTGCTCAGCTCCCACGGCACCCAGCGGCTTCTGGAATTCAGTGGCGCTCGAGCATTGCAGCAGAAACCTTGGCACCTTGTCCTCTGCTCTTACTTCTTCCACATATGTTGTCTTCAAAAGGCATTTTAAGACCAAAGGATGAGCCAAAAACCTGGGGGAGGCTTTTGATCATTCCCAGCATGGAAGGTCTTATGTGGCATTCCCAGTCTCTGCAATAGCAGGAAATAACAGCAGTGCTGTTGCCATTGTATCTCTTTACATCTAAAGAAACATATGCTCAGAATTCAAATGAGAGAATTTTCACTTTACATAGACTGGGTTTTCTTTAATGTTTCACTTCCTCCTGTCCTCTCTTTTTCAGGTTTAAAGGAATCCCTCCTTGAAGCAATCTTCTACAGGACACAATTCTATTCTGAACTCTATTGTGTATCATAGCTTGGTGTATTAAAGTGGCTAAAATTCTGGAAAAGTTATAAAAGAAACTGGTGCTGAAGTTGACCAAGACTATAACCTACACTCACTAGACAATAATTTATGGACTACAAAAGCTACTCAATCCTCCATGTTTCTCAATTATTCCCAACACACAGTCCACACAACAAGATTAACATAAAATCCAGGCAACATCAGAAAGCTATAACTATTTACGATAAACCAGCCATTTCCCCTTCATTAGGCTTTGCACAGTTCATAGCATTTCCTTTCTGGAAAAATCATGACTACTTACTGTCTGCCTTCAGAAACAAAGCTATCAGTAACATTTCCATGGGGATCATCTGAAATGGATTTCTAATAATGTTCAGGTTAAAAGGTTTTCTTGTTCTCCCCTTTCTGCATGAAGCATTTCAACTTTATGGTCCCGATGACACTATGAAAGGCACATGTGCTTAATAACAAAACTTGTAAGGAAGTATGTCTTAAACCATGTAACTGCATGTTTAAATATAGAACAGACATGAACTCGGGCACTCACTTAACACAGAGGAACAGGTTCTATTTATTGCCCCAGCAGCCAGCCTTAGAATAGGAATGACTGACGCAGCAGATGAAGGCTCTTATCCTGGGCTGCTTGCATGGAGCACTTCATCAGGTCGCTTAAAGGCACTTTGCTAAAACAGGGATGTACTGTTATCCCTATTTTACAAAGAAGGAAAAGCTTCCCAAGGTTACAGAAGGTAGTCAGGAACACCTATCTGCAACCACCACCTACACACCTTAACTACTGTGCTCTGCCCATTAAGCCACACTCCAAGAACTTCACAGAATGAGCATTTATGTAAATATTTACCTTGGTTCCTCAACAAACCTAAGAGCACTCACAGTATTTTATCTCCTAAGTTGAACTGAATTAGGCCAACCTCTAATGTGCCCAAGTACACAACTCTGATGGCCCTGATTTCTGTATCTCTTGAAACTCAGGGAGTGCTAGCATTACTTCTGCTTACATTTGAAGGAAATACAGATGGCCCTGATGCATCTCACTTAAATAGGAAGACCAAGAAATATTTCAAGTCCTGACAAGCCAAATTTAGGTAATGCTTGCTAAATCTGAAGGTGGAAGACACAAGAGAGAGACTCCTGAGTTAATACATTCACATCAGCTCAAGCAGAGCCTTCTCTTGGAGGAATGGCACGAAACACCATGACACAAGTTAGGATGACACATACAGCAAGCCAGTCCCTACAGATGAAACATCCTGTATTTCCCTGTGAGGGAGATGACACCCAGCAGATGTCATCCCATCTGGACCATATCTCCCCCCATACCTTCATCACCACAAAACCTGGTTTGCAGATACCGCTGCCTTCCATCCCATGAATTTTGGCCAAACCAGCTGCAGATGGGAGCCCCTTCTGACCTCCAAAGGCAAAGAGAAGCCTCAAAGCATGTCTGATTAGAAGAGTCCAGATTAAATGTTCTTTCTAGTGACTGTTTTCTTTGGTTACCTTTACTGTCCCCCCTGCACCATGCTGGCAGAGCAAGCTCAGTTCAAGCATCGGAAAGCTTCAGAGTTTTGCCGCTGCCTTTCTGCTTGGCTTTCCCTCCTGTGCCTCAGTTTGGTGTCTTGTTTTATATGGGAAAGGCTAAAGACTTCATTTTTATAAAGTGCTTGAACAGTCTATTCGATAAAAGCCTCATTTTTCAGAGGTGTCAGATACCTTGGCTCCCACCGAGCTCAAACACATCATCGCTCTGAGCGCCAGGGCAGCAGGGCTGGCACGGCCGGGGAGCTGAGCTGCCCCACAGAACATGGTGGCTGCCAGGCAGGGCACACTGCGTGGCCCAGGAAGTCCAACTGCAATCCTGGGAGGCACGCAAAAACCAGAGATATAGTTCTTTTACATGAGGCAACTCAGACTGATACAATCAGTGGCTGGTTGGAAGTGACAGACGGAGTGAAAATGCCGAAACATGCATTGCAGACTGTCGTCCAAGGGTAAGTGCAGCCCTTATTTACAACCCTCTGTTTCACAGCTCAGCCACTGAGGTTAGCCTCAAAACTTCACACAATTATCACTTGGAGGTCTGTATTTTCTAGGGGGTTTTATTCCGAAATACAGTAGAGAAACAAATGAAATGAGTAAGCAACAGCTTTCACGGAGGAAGCAACTGAGAACCACTTGCGCCAGACTTTCCTGCCCAGGCTGACCTGCCTGGTCCGGTTGTGACAGCATGGAAACAAAATATGTAACTGCATTCCCCACAAACTCACATCTCCCAGTGCAAAAACTCACACTGACAGCACCAGGGCACTCAGAGGAAGTGGCAGCAATGTTAGCATTCACCAGGAATCATTCCACAAATAATGGAGCTACTGTTCCCGTTTCCAGTCGGGAGCAGCACATGGCACAGGAGCACCCACGCCGAAAGGGGCTGCACTAACAAAGGCAGATCCAGCACACACAGATTATTGAGAGTGCTGTACTGGGAGGTAGTGGGGAAATAGGACACTCTGGACTCTCCAGAGATCAGATTCTATTTTCATGGCTAATTTTATGACTACAGAAAGGTATTTAAGCTGCCACACCCAGCGGTAACTAAGGTTTACATGGTTTACTGAGGTCAGAGAGGATTTGTCTCAAGAATTTTCACATCCTGCAAACAACTCCACTATTCTGAAAACACCTGCATAACTGTCATGGCAGTCAACCAAGCAACAGTGTTTTTTTCTCCTATACAAAACAATTTCTGACATCCTCCATTTTATCCAAGATCCAGAACACTTTTTCAAAAGCAAAATCACTACATCTTGACAACACAGCAGACTGAGAGGAAACACTTTGTGGAATCATTCTCAGCAGACAGGGACTGGGAGAAGTAAAACAACCCCTTCTCATCACACACAAGGAATTTCAAGTTGAAACCCCTTCTTTGGAGAAGGCTGAGCAAGAGCAGTCAGTCAGAACCCACTTGCAGTAGAAAAAACTGTGTGCAGTCTTGATTACAAAGTTGCTGTTATGATGCCATAATACACTTTTTAAGCAGCTCATTACCAATTTATTAAACGTTAGGGTTTCTTTGAGACTGCTGGAGATTATTGTTTAAACTGCTATTTAAAAGTGTTCAGACTCACAGCATGGATAATTCATTCTTATGCCAATACAGATACACATATGGGGGGTGTAGAGCTGTTATTACAATTCTTTTTTAAGAAGTGGTTTTGCATGCAAAGTAAATGTGCTTTTTCACATCTGGAGCATGAACTAGATCAAATAACTTCCAAATAACAAACTATAACTTACTGGGGCATTAAGTGGTACTTCTAAATAAACATAAATATTATTTTGACATTTGAATACCTTATACAACAATAAATAAAGCCATTAGTACAGACAAGTAGGCCCATCTCCATGTCCCAGGAGATGCCAGGCCATCACCTTTTGAAAGGGTTGTGTGGCTTTAGAGAGAGGTAACAACCGCATTAGAACCTTTAGTCTGTCTGGAGATTTTCTCATTTGTTCAGGCTGACATGACTTGCCTTTTTTTTTTCTTTTTTCTTCGTCCCAAAGGATTAGCAAACAGAAGAGGAGCAGTGCTTCCTTGTCCAAGATCTTATTTTTAATAAGAAAAATAAATATTAATTAGAATACAAACCAAGAGCAGTCCTGCTGAAGTGGAAATTTTTTTTTCAGAGGCTGGATAACCATGGAGTAGAAGTTGCAATTAATTGACTGATACACCAGGAACCTTTGACAAAGAGTGGTCAGTTTGAACTCTGGGCTCAGTAATGAGCTCTCCAGTTCCCTCTTTGACAGAATGAACCACAGCGGTGCTGCATGACTCCAGTTAGCATCACTTTATAATCACAAGTCTGTTCTTTACTATTTTTCCCCAGCTTAAATACCACTTTTTCAAAGCGATGCTAAGGGAAGAAAGAAATGGAACCAATTTTAATGAACTCATGCAAATATAAGCCTGATGAAATGAAATCACAGACCTAAGCAGAATACTGCATTGAACACATTTGTATGTTTTATGCTAAGCTCATCTAAATTTGAGTAATTGGACCTAATTTGGCAATCTGCACAATCCGTTTGCAAACTTCCACCACTGAATTTTAAGTATGAGCCTGGAAAATCATTAACATTTTTATTTATCATGGTGGCCCAGATCCAGCACAGTACTAAAATCTATGTTTGAGTGTTTTGAATGAGGTCTTAGCACATTACAGCATCCAAGAGTTATCAGGAACTCTAATTTCAGAAAAAAAGTCACTGGTATGTTCAGGTCACATGATTTTAATCTTAAATCTCTGAAGCTTGAGACTAGGAACCTTCTTCCAAAAAATCCACTATCTTTATTCCTCCTCCATGCCATACTATCTGAAAAACATTCCCCAGATCATAAAAGTTGCTCTATTGCTTTTCATCTCCACCCCTTCCTGTTCTCCAAGAAATCCTCTTGCCTGCTGTTTTCCCCCTCATGCAGATGTTCACCCAGTCCTTTTCCTTTCAGTATGCACCCGGTCTCCACTGAGCAGTGCATGAACTGGATGTGCTTTCCATGCTCCAGGAGCCTGGTGATAGCACCAACCCAGTTTACTACAGGCCAGTTCTCCCATACTCTCCCCAGCATGTGCTTTGGCTGCAATGAGGATTATTTTTCTTTTGTGTTTCATTTTTGTTCAACAAAAAATGCAGTAAGTTTTGAACTTATAAAAACGTTCTTGCTCCAGATACCTTAAAATACTTACTAGGAAAGAAAATTGTTTCCCATTCAACTGTATTCCTTACCTATTTTTTTCCTGAAGGCATCTCCATAAAGAGAACCCAAAGCACATTTTTCCAGGTGACAACTGCCAGTCTGAATTTGGATCAAAATCTGTATCCATTGCAATGGGAAGATTCACAGCATCTCAGCAAATTACTCAAATCTGGGGGGTAAGCAGCGTGCATTGGCACCACGAACCCTCTCCACACAACCAGACCACCACCACTTAACTAGGGTTGTGTGTCAGTAAAGCCATTTTAAATCACAGACACAGCCAAGATTTATTAAGGCAGAACTGCAGTAGATCCCATGCAAGTTTAGTTTCTCTCCATGTGTACTCAGGAAATGTGTTAATTGCTCACAGCTCTAACACAGATTTTCAATACATCTGCAAGACGCAACAACACACACTGAAGGGAAGATCTGCTTCTTTTCCGAGCATAATTGCGGGATATTCAGTACATTTCATCATCACGGCTTTACCCCTTCTCAAACCTCCTTCCACTATCCACCATTCTTCTCCCACTGGCTGGACTGGCTCCTGGGTACCTCCCATCACAGACGTGGCGGGATGCAGCTCCCTCACACACTTGGCCACAGAGCTCAGCTGCCCTCGGGACTCCTCACGGCGAATTCTGCACCACGACAGGGTGGTGGAGGACGGGTGTTAACTTTGTGCCATGATGAGCAAAGTCTGCAGCCCAGCATTTTGAATCCCAACACGTCCTGCCTCCTCCATCCCTGTCTCAAATCTGTTCCTTATACACTGGATCACAAACTGCTGCCACAAATTAGATTCCGTATTTTTGTAGGCTGTCTTAAGAACTGTGACTTGAAGCAATGTGATTTAGGCAAGAATTCAGAGGAGCCATTCCTGGAGAATTTCCCCAAATCAGAACTGCTTTGCACAGGATTCTTTTTGCTCCCAGGATTTTCTCAGTGTAGATAGTTACAAAGACCTGCCTTCTCTTTTACCACTCTCATGATATTGCTGTAGTCAAATTCTCTCCAATTAATCTGAGTAGTAAAAATCAGACCTTTTATTTTGCATCAGGAGAAAAATTTAAAATGTATTCAGCTCTGACACATTTTATGCAAATTGCTGCTTTGGTGGAGAGAAGGCTTTGGTGGAGAAAAGCTCATGCCAGCTCCATCTCTAAGAACACAGGTCATGCAAAACAGCTTCCCACAGACCTAAGGCTCTTTATAGGGCATAAATTCACCAACAGAACCATGCTTTATGTTGAGGACACTGCTCTTTTGACCAGGAACTAGCAGGCCCTCACTAGATGGGTGAAGAAGAAATTACCAGCTGCTCAGACAACACCAAATCCAAGAGTATATCTTCTTTTAGAAGCCTTTTCCTGTAACTACACGACAAGTAAAGTTCCTACACTTGACAACTCCTTCACCCCAGCCTGCCAGCTTGTAGAGAAAGAGCTGTGGTGGTACTCAGTTGGTTTGGAATGGAAGATGTCACCAGAACTGAACTTCCAAAACGCACCTGAGCAACAGTGCTCTTTGCACTGCTGAAAAAGAGAACTGAGAAGAACTAATGGGGTTTAAAGGAAATAGGAATCACTAAAAGATAATTGGGCAAAACCATTTTTAAAGTCACGACAAACACTGTCGCATCCGAGGGAACTGATTTTCACCAGTTGGCTTAAGCTTAAACCAAGCATGTTGCACTCCCTTCAGCGTAGGCTTGTGCTTATCAAGCTCTGAAGTCTGATCCTTAAACCTGATCCAAAATGCTGAGAGACTCTTCCCTGACAACAAGGGCTCAGTCAGGTGTCTTATTAATCAGAGCTAACAAATATTTTAATTCTGGGACCTTGAGGAGGAAGGGGTGGAGTGGGGCTCTGTGCCTTGTTCCATACAAGGGGATGACAACTGAGATCTGCAGTGCCTGATTAATATTTTATGCTGAGATCACTGGGTATGCGGTGTAATTCTGGTGGCTTGTTTTGCTCTACGTTTGCTGCATCTTCAATGTTATTTGCAACAGCTTAGTGGAACAACAACAAAAAGAGGCTTCATTCCCGCAGGACAGCATTGGCTGACCTCCCTCACTGCTTCATGTAATTCAGAGGGAGCAACCACTAAACAGGAACTGAAAGTGCTTTGCAACTTTTAAAGAGGAATAAACAGCACCACAGATTTACATATAGATAGTGTTTCAGAGAAGAATGATGTTGATTTCTCCCACCTTGCATTTACCTACTGGGTTATCCTAACACAGTGGCCAGAGGATGAGGCTGCAACGGGGCAATGCTGAATACACATCTCTGTGCCATGACAACAGGTCACTGCACTGGCATTAAAAAAGCATTAAAACACACTGTGGTCAATGAAAACAGACAATGAAAGTAAAATCTGTAACGTCCAAAACAATTCTACAACTGAGGACCTTACTAAGACGTTGCAGAGGTCTCTGATCTGAATTTTTAGTGAAAAGAGGACTACTGTAAGTTACAATCTCACATTCTGAGGACGGGCACAGTGCAGTTTGACCCACGCCCAGGAAATCCCTGCATCCCAGAGGCCCCAAAGCAGCCCAAATACCACCAACACTGGCAGACATCAGCCCTGCTGCCTTCAGGGGATGCAATAGTAAAGACAGCTGTTCTGAATCAACATCATCTTAACACATCTCAGAAAGCTTTCTGGTTTCATTGCAATATATGGATGGGGTGACTTTTATTTTATTTCCCTGCTATTCAAAGATCTTTAATAGCATATAACTCAAACCCTTCCATTCTCTTAGGAATAGGAGTGATGTTTGCAATGAACTCTGTCGTAAGAAGGTATGTGTCAGGGAAAGACTGGGATATTTCTAGATCTCCAGTCTCTTTATGCAGCTTAATGCTAATGAAAGGAAACCATTTTTTGCACACAGTGAAAGGGAACAGATGGTGTCACAGTTCTGCTGTGGAATTTAAGCAGAGTGACAACCTATACAGCAGATCATCATCATGGGTGAAACTCTTTTAGGCAGTCGCATGGAAGGTTTGTTTGGTTTTTTATTTACTTATTACTATCCAAAATCTTGAAAAGCTTTTTCTTTCTTTCTTTTTTTTTTTAATTGAAACCTAAAAAAATGGTATGATAACCTCACTGCCCTACAAAATGCCAGAAGACACATGAAGAGCAGTATTTCAAATACACTGTGAAGGGACTGCTGAAACACAGCACATCATATTGCAAACTGGCTTTCCAATCATGTATCCACCCAGACACCAGTCTCTGGTGAGGAAACCAATGAGGGCTTAAAAATGACACTGTCAAGCTGGAAATCACTGCTCTGTCTGAAAGCCGGTCCTAGCTTTAATTATGCCTGCAAGGCAGATGACAGGGGAAAAGAGATCTATTTTCATTTTTAGTAATTTTATATTTTACACTTTTGGTTTGCAATATTTTGCATGCAGTTCACCTCATTGTTTCATTTCTAGGTTCACCTGCTTTCATCTTGAAGAAAAACAAAGGCAAACAAAAAGCAGATAAAAATCATAGCTGGAAATCTACTCAGAAACTGGAAAATTAAAACTGCCTTTCTATCCAACGATTTGTTGCTGCAGTTGTCTTTAGATTGATAGTTGAATTTTTTTGACCCTACTGATAACTGAGTCAGACTTATGTTTTCATGTGCTGATCCTAGAAGAGGCATCTGCATCCCCACAAAGCATCCCCCTCTGGTGAGACAGTCCACAGGCAACCTGAAGTTCCACAATTTTTACTGTTTTCATTCCTTCAGATCCCTTTCAGCTTATTTCAACTGCCTGCATGAGTATTTTAGAGTTCATACCACTAAAAGCAACAGATGACATGCTCATCCACCATCCACTTCATAATTCACATTGACAATAGCCAATCTCTGCTCAGCCCATATCCCACAAGAAAAGGGATTAATCAGGCAGCGACATCCTGAACAACAAAGTTCAGGCTGCTGGGTTAGGGTTTATATCCCTCCAGGAATGGCCTGGACCCGCTCCACTCGCTCTAAAACTCTGGAAAATGTTTGCACGGTGACACCCCCATATTCCCACAGGGATGAATGATGTGTGTCCAAAGCTACCCAGCTGCAAGCCTAATTACAGTTTTTATAAGGAGACAGAGAAAATCAGGTTTTAGATACAGCCCATATTGGCACATTGCAGTTTGCAACACGCTCAGTTCTGGCTGTGAGGGCCAACAGCAATCGGGCTGCGAAGCTGAATTGATGTATTCAGGTATGAGATTGCACGGATGAGGCACTGAGACTCGGGGAAAGCAGAGCAACACGAGCACCACTGAACCAAGTGCTCTGGTCTCCAGTGGGTGAGTGTGCTCAGGGTGCTGTACTCCCCCATGTCTCCAAAACAGCAGAGCCTCAAACTAAGCTCTAACAGAACAGAGATGTTCCACTCTCCAGTGCAGGCAAAGAACAGCTTAAAAGCATCCCCGTTTAGCCAGAACCTCTATCTATACGTATTTGTGGGGATAAAATAGCCCTTCCTCGAGCAAAAGGGAATGCCAGGGCTCTCTCAGAGACCAAGCACCTCCCATAACACAGGACCCATTAATCCCACCACAGCAAATCAGCCTCGACCCCAAAAGTGGCAATATTTACAAAGAAGGACTGCACATAGATACATTTGGGGTGGGGAAAAGTGAGGAAATATTCCCAGTGAGTGTATTCTAAACTCATTCACAGAAGTTCATAAGGTGTAACCTCCTGATTAACAAGTCTTGCTGCAGGGAGGGACAACACCTTCTAATGCTTCCTTCGATAAGAAATTAAACACTCAGGTTTTAAGGCATTTACAGGGCAAATGCATCAGGTAAATCCACTCCTGTGCTCCAGGCTCTTGCTACAGAAACGCAACAGCTATTACACAGCAAGTGTGAAGTGAAGAAGCAGAAAGAGAAGAGATTGTCAGTAAATAGGGTTAATCCCTGCAGGTAATACCCTTTCCGTTAAATTGTGCAGCATTTTCCAGTCTGCAGATTTTCAATCCCATTGAACATCTCTCTCATGCTGCAAGCAGACACATCGGAGCTCCCCCCACCCTCGCGCCCCCTCCCCAAATTCTGCAAGGCTGTTTTTGCAGGCAGCAGCCAGTTAAACTAAAGGCTGCTGGTACTACCCCGGGAAGCTGTAGGGGGGCGGGTGAGCTGCACAAAAGATCTCCACACAAAAGGCCATCCTTTTCATCCTTTTTTTCCCCCTTCATTTTCTCCAGCTGAGCCATAGCTTTATTTAATCAACACTTAAAAATAGATGCAAATGTGGGAGGGGGTAGGGACTGGGGGGGGGGATAATATGGGGCAACACCTAATTTAATACAAAGAATCAAATTTGGTGGGTGAGGGGATGTGGGGAGCCTTCAGCTCTCATCTTCCCCCTGCTTCCAAACGAGCCCTCTAGCCCGCCTCCCCAGCGCTCACAGAAATCCATGCAGCATGCTACAGATATTTTCCAATTTTTTTTTCCCCCCCAAGAGAAGACGTAAAGGGCTTGACTCCAAAAGGACAGCGAACATCTCTGCATTCCCAGCAAGACCCGCACAGCACATAATCATATGAAAAACATGGCTGGCTGGTGCATCGACAGATGCAGATGAGAAATACCGGACTTAGCCTTATTCACAGCAAAATTAAACGGCGAGGAGAGGGGGAGAAAGGGAAATAATTGTGGCTGTGTAACATGGCTGCACAATTTTCAAAGCCTCACGACTGCCAGCTTGCAGGGAGCAGTGAAAATGTGTGTCTGCTCCAAAGGGAGCTGTTCCTGCCACCCCTGCAGCACAGCCCGCTCATCCCGCTCTCCATCCCGTGGGCTGGCACGCTGGCCAGCCAGCACCGAAGGCAGGGAACAACTAAAATAGTTTACCTGATCAATGCAACTTCACGGGAGCCGGAGGTAGGGATTCTAGCAGAAATGCAGCAAGGAAGGGAAAAAATCTGCTTGGATCCTTCTGGCAGTCCACAGCCTCATCTACATGCATCTGAGCGAGCCCTTTCCAGCAGCTGCTTCTTTTATCAAGCCCACAGGCACAGCAAATTAGTCCGGTTAGACAGTTCAGTCAATGTGGGCTATTCACAGCGTGGCTGCTGTAGGAGCCCAGCTTCTCCTGTCCCCCTATCCCCGGGTAGGCACCCGCCCACCTCCACATGGCCCTGGATAAACACGGCTCTCACAGCACCCACAGAAGGCACCACATGATCCTGACAGTCACCGCCGCTCGCAGGACCTCTCGCTTCGCCTGAGCTGGGCATCTGGGGGAAAACGCTAAGCCTGAGAAAGGGTTTGCTTTAAAGGAAAAAGCTTTCTTTTTCCTTCCCTCTCCCCCTTCCTTTTTTCGTTCCTCTCCCAACAAAAGAGGAAAAAAAATAAAAGGGATGCAAAGATCTGAAGATGGGTAGTATCTTCCTAATAAACTCAGTTCTGAAAATGAAGTCTCACTCTGAAATGAAGTGTCATTCAGATTTCTAATACGCACAAAGCATCAGAAAGAGATCCTGGATAAAGCCCAATACATTCCTGGAGAGAGGCTGGCCACAGTTAGTGCATCCTTGATCTGTACAAAGCCATTGATTTCCATTTTGTTGTTCTAAAGAAGAAAATGTGATAAATCCTTTGTTTTGCCTCCTTTCTCCACCGTGAACCATTTTAAAATATTCCTACAGGAATAACCACACACACACTGAAATAAAGCGCACACTGTCCCATCCTTGGGAGTGGGGAGCAAAGCTGGCGGACACAGCACACTGAAGGCATGTTCCTCTTAAATACACTCATGAATGGGACCCACAGGGTCAAACATGAAGAAGAAACATTTATGAAAGTCATTCAATTTTTCTGTCATTGCACAAAGGAGATAAGAACTAAGCCCTTTTCTCTCCCCCTGCACTCCAATATATCTTTAGGACTAACAGTGTCCTTCTTTGTCCCCTCCAACATAGGAAGCAATATGTATATGGAGCTATAAATAAACACACACATATATATATATATAGATATCCGATAAAATGCAGCTTCTCTGGTTATCTAAACTCGCTCTTTGCAAAGTAACACAGTTAATTGGAAGAGTTCTCCAAACAATCTGGCTGATCCCTGACGGCAGCTGACTTCGTGTCAGCATTTGCACTTAACTAGAAGTTAGTGTAAGCCATCCACATAAAACAAAGGTAAACACTGATAACGTATTTGATGCTTGAATAAAAGCAGGTTTATCCAAAAATGGGTTAATAAAAACACATTGTGGCATCACATCACCCAGCTGCATATCTGGGTTAAAATCCTTGCTCCTGGAGCCGTCACACACAAACCACAAACACAAAACTCCGTAAAACCTTGCTCCTTTTCTGAAACAGGAAGGGAACTTTATGGCTCTGAAAGAGAAGTTTGAACTTACTCCCGAAATTCCTCAGAGGCTTAAGAAAAGAGAAAAGATAATAAAAGCCAGAGGAAGGAAAAAGAATAATAAAGAAACAAAACTTATGCTTCCTATGCCATTCCCACCTTCCTAATGTTGTAAGGCTGGCAATTCCCAAAAACAAATGACACTTTAATCAGGACCACCATCCCAATTCGATTGTTGGAAGTAAGAAACATCTCAACAAAGGTAAGACTGAAGTGTGGAAACCTCTTGGAACGGGTTATAAATTAATTTCAAACTCAGAGGAAGAAATGGAAGACAAAATCCATTAACTGGATGAGCAGGGAGTGAGCAGTGCCTTCAACAATCAGGAAACATAACGCTGGTCTTCTGCCTGCCTGCAATTCCCAGCCTCAGCAATGCATTATTATCTTTAATTTGTTCCTGTCTGAACGGGGAGGTTTGGTACTGCCCTTCCGCTCATCTCTGCTCACTCATTACCTCTCTTACCTGAAAGGTGAGAGGAAGCAGAAGGCGGGATTGAATCACTTCAGGACTGCATTACAGAGAATTTAATAAGCTCGGCACGGCACTGTCCCTCATCCCATATGGAAGTGTGATCCCCGACACAGGGCAAGGGCAGTCGATACTGCCATCAATCACAGCTCCAGCTGCTGCTCACATGTATGTGCAAGCAGCCAGGGCAGCACACTGAGGATAGGACATGGTCTGGGGAGGGTGAGGAACATCTACCCAGGGGTGGTGGGGGACAGCTTTAGTCCCAAGGAGTGGAAAGGAAGCACTTCCCACACGTTCTGTTTGGCCATTATGAGCAGAATCAATGTGTGAGAGAGGTGAAGGATGCTGCACTCCCCTGGTGATCCGCTGTCACCTCTCCAGAGTGTGAACATCCTCACCTTCCCCCACCTTTTCAAAAGGATCCACTGCTCAGCATCTCAGAGCAACTCCAGGTGCCCATAGCATGGGGCAAAGCCAGTGAAAATTCCAGCAGCAACAGGAGATTGAATATGCACAATGTAAAGGTATGCGGGACAGACGTGATACTGGCATGGCAAAGTACAGTTGGCTGAAGACGTATTTTTTTCAGGCGTAATTAGAATTTAGCCCTGATAAAAAGCCGAACTGTTCCCCATTATAGTCAACAGGGGCTTGCCATTGTCCTTGATGGCAGCAGGATGTGGAACATTAGGAGAAAAAAGGTCCAATTCATCACCTTGAATAGGTGAAAATGAAAGTCCATTCTTTGCTGTCGCATTTGATTCCCGAAAGACATCTTAGTGTATTGCTAGGATTTAACTTAGTATTTCTTAAAAAATAATTTGAAGCAGGATAAAGTGATTTTTAAGATATTTTTCTTCCTGCATATTTGATCACTTGTTAAGGGAATGCAATTCGGTTCTTTAAAAAAATCCCCAGGTCTTTCTCTCCAGGGATTTGAGCCCCCTGATGCTCAGCATTCCTGAAGCACCCCGCAGAGCAGCGATGGCTGCAGTGTCACCGTGGAGCAGGTGACACATGTGCCTCTCCATTCACTGTCTCCTGCTGAAATGCTAATGATCACCGGGTAGTCCTAGAGTTGGCCAAGACTCTGTAGAAAGAAACAAAGGGAGGAGAAAAACATAGAGGCAATCTTAAAGCAGCCTAAAAACTTGACTTCAGAGAAACAGTTGGAGCCCATATCCACAAGATTCTGTGTTGCAGAAGGAAGAAAAAAAACCACCTCACTCTTTGAAGCTGGCTGGAAGCACAACTGGTTGGTTTCCAACTTCTCTCAGACTCTAATTTGACACTTACTTCACTATATTTACTTATTTCAGGCAGACAGGAGAGGAAGGAAGAATGTGAAAGCCTGATCAATGTAGTACAGACAAAGCTCATAAGATCTCAGGTCATTGCTTCATCTGTGAGCTGGTCCTTCACATCTGTACTCCTGCTAAGCAAGGAATACATGTGTGTGCGTGTCCTTGGAGAGCAAATCCAGCTTTTTCAGAGTACTACATGAAGGTACATGAAGAGAGCACAATTCTGGACAGCAATACTCACTGTCATCTACAAACTGCTATCAACTATGGGGATTGTTATGCACTGGTTTTTCTTAATGTTCATTGATTTTAGGAACAGGTATTTTATTTAATCTGCACTGTATAAAATCAGGCCTAAAATTTTAATTAGTTCCTCTAGTACTGAGCGCAGGCAGATAAAATTGCAGAACTATTATCAGCTTAAAAAAACCCAAACAACAAACAAAACAAAACCCAACCCACACTGTTCTGATATTCCTTCTTGCTCTTACATAGACTGTCTGGAAGCATATATTGTAGTTTCTCTGAACAGCATTTTTTAACAGATAAATGGAAGTATACTGAATATAGATATTGAAAATGTCTAGCTTTGAAAAATAACAATATGAAACTTTGACTTGGACTCTGGTACACTTGCACACTTCAATATGAATTTTTGTTTGTTTTGCAAGAGCAGAAGCCTGAAAATTCTCACAGTGTTACAATAATAAACTTCTCATTTGCAAGCTTCTCCATGGATTTGTATAATAAAAATAATGTTTAAAAGGCATCCCCCATACCATAAAAGTATCACTGTTAAGCAGATACCAGTTGTTACATAGGAAATGACACTTTTAATATTCACAGAACAGTAAGAAAACAACCCTCCTAATGAATTAAACTTTCTATTAAAGGAAACAATGTTTTTGGTATTGAATCACGGAAGTGTTTCACCCAAGTAAGTGGTCAATGAAGAATATTTTACCAGTATACAACCCACAAGCAAATTATGAGACGCTGTGTTTATCTATACCTGACAATCCCTTCCTTGCCCTTATGAGACAGAGCCCCCTGAAGAGATTGAGGACTCCCCCAGAGAACCCATAGACATATTTAGCTTTGATGTTTATAGATGGAAGTGGAATCAATGATGTTAAAAGCATCCTTTACAGATTCATCACAGTGTTTATCGCTGTATCCCAGCCTCACTCAGACTAAGAGATGCTTTGCAAAGTATCAGTTCAGGTTGTTTCCCTGCCATGGAGTGTCTCCTCTTCTCACATTAGGAATGGGCTAAAAATGGACTGATCATTTTCCCTGTACTTAATAGATTCTGGCACAACCTGGCCTCCACTATAAACAAATAGCCTCAGCACATGAAACCCCTGAAGACTGATTAAAAGTAAGCCTGATTTCATCTGCACTGGTTTGTGCAGCCATTAATATTGTTAACACACAACCTTTTGTTCTGCATAGCTGGAGGGCAGCTCACGTTGCACTCGCTGAGGCACCTCGGAAGGTGTGTGCACTGCCACTGCCATGTACGATTATGTTAATGGTGCTTAACGTTTCTTTAACATAAGGAAAACTGACACCAGCAATATAGAAATTGATCCTTGCATGTAAAGCGAGGCCATTAAGGTTCAGGGAGGCAAGAGGCCTTGCTGCCAGCGCAGCCCCACGGATTTGTACAAGCGTGATGGAAAAAGGCACCTGGACTGAGATGACCACAAGGTGATGGACCACGAACAACTGGGTTTCCCTTTGAAAAAGCTGAGTGCTAAGCACAGCAATGCTGATTTTGGACAGTGGAAGATGGAAACAGTGGAAATGTTCAGGAGATCATGAGAGCAAAAAGCACCGAGCCAAGAGACCGTTCCCTGGAGCCCTTGAGACCCCAGGGGAACTTCTACAAATGTCTGCAGTGGGAGGGACATTTGTACTTTCCTGTGCCTTACATCACTTCCTAGTGTTGATTCAGTGTTCTAGGACTGGAAAATCAAGTCTGGCTTCATGGTCTGGCAGGATATGGCTGCATGTGCACCCTCCACAGTAACAGCCCAGCACTCCCCACTGAGGGAGCTGTACGGATTTAGCACAGCTGCAATTCTGGTTCTCTATATTTCTTTACTGGCCTAAGTAAAAGATAATTTGAAACCAAATTAGGTGATGCAAACTGTAGGGTATCAGACAAAATTATCAGGATAAAATTTTTTTCTGCGATACTGAAACAGTAAAATTTAACTCTGACATTTTTAGAAAGACAGGAGCTGACAAATATATGAGGAATACAAAGCTGTCCTCGCTCCTCTTCCATCTTCCTGTCTTCTTTAAAAATAAACAAACAAGAATAAAACAAGCATTTAAAAAGTGACAGCCACAACTCACTTTGTCACACACTAGAAGCTTCCCCATCCCCGGACCCACGGGAATGACACCTTCCTCATGTCTGTTCCTTCTGACACACTGCTAACGTGAGCCAGACTCAGACATGCAGCTGATTGACATCAAAGAACCCACTTGATGCAATTTATTCCATTCTCAACTATTTCATTTTAACTGCAAAGCTGCACTGTAGGAGACTAAACCAGCACAATTCAGATCACAGCTTCCAGTCTGCCCAGGTGAGCTGTCCCGTCAGACCAGCTCCACAATCCCATTCATTTTAGACTGGCATGATGCTTCTTGTAAGTAAAGGATACCTGGCAGCAATCGACTCATCTGCACAGACCTCAATAAACAACAACACCAATAATAATAACAATAATAACAATAATAATAATAATAATAATAAGCAGCTTGCAATCCTTGTGATCCTTTCAGACCTACATGATCACAAGCAGTGGGAGTTTGGCTCACTCCTGCCAGGTGAGAGTCTGCCCTCTTCCCATAAACACTGCAGCTTCCAAGCTGCACTGCTGAAAGCCCCATGAATTTCCTTAGCCAGGGAGAATCTCTCCTCCTCAGCAGGATTTTGAGACCCCTCGTACATGAGAGAGCATAGATCCATTCGGGAGCTCTTTTGTTGCCCCCCTCCTCAATTCCTTGGTTCCAGCTGATGGCTACAACTTCACACCTTGCTCCAAAGTCCACTCAAAGGCCACGGTTTCCAGTGCAGGTTTAGGGTACAATGCCACCGGGCTTTTTGAATGCCTCTGCCAGCAACTGAACTTGGCAAACCTGTGATGGATGTACCAAGCGACACTTCCACAAGACACGTCCCGTCAGCAGTTCAGAGGTTCTGCTTTTTCTTTGTGGCACACGACCCACCCAAACCTGCCCACCTCAGCAGCCAAGCCCTCTGCTCTCTCCCCTCTCCTTGCCAGGGATTTGAGTGACTCCCATGCCCACCCAGCCCACCTGGCTACTGTACACTGCAGTTCTGCACACCTGAACTGCTCAGAAGGCAGGGGCTTACCACCCACCCTATGTTACTGCAGACAGACAGATGACCTGCCTGAAACTGGCTCTGTTAATTCTCTCTTAAATTAATATTCTGTGATAGAAGCTATTCTTATTAACTGGAATGCAAGAGAGATCAGGCTGAGGATTAGAAACCACATGTCTAATTTTTATTAGTTAGGAAAATGCAATATACATTTATTCTTTCTTTTATTGCTTCAACCTAAAGGTAATTTTCCCCAGTTCTCCCACCAAACATCAAGGACTAAATAGCTCATTCCTTTTGTTTGCACTTTGGTGAAATAACAAGTAACAGCCAGCCCTTAAATAGAGCACAGGGTCTGGAATTCAATATACAAGAACCAAACAACAGCATTCCTACTTGTTTAAAAAAGACAAGCACAAAGGGACATAGAGAAAGGGAGGTTATTTTCCAAAAATCAAGCAGCCAAACAAGGCTGAGATTTGGACCTGTGGCTCCCAAATGCTGTCAGCTGGGACTATCTGTCTGCTGGGGAGCCCTGGCCACGCTCTGCAGGCCCAGGAGAATGCAGGAGTGGGATGTGGACGGAGAAATGCACACATGGATTTACTGCTTATAATGCGTCTGGAATCAGCCTCAAATCTCCTCCTGCACCTAGAAATCCTCTGCCTGAATACAAATGCATCCCAGCCTCACTGCAGGAATCTGCAACGATTAATGCCACACACCAGCCCACTACAGGCCTCCGATTAGACTGCACCCAACGACAGAAATGGATTGATTTTGAATGTTACTTAAAAGTTAACTGAATAGCCGTGCACTTTTCAAGAAAATCACCTCCCTATCGAGCCACTAGGCACTCCACACCCCCCCCCTCCAAAAAACCAAGAAACAAAAGTGCTTTGTATCAGCAGCTCCACCCAGGACACTGTTAGAAAAGAACAAGGGAAGGCTGGTAGCTGCTATGCATGTCCAGCCAGATTAGATCAACAGCAAATGTCCCAAGAAAGGCAGGGGACAGTCCTGTCACCCATTTGTGAGACGGAACACGTGATTGGTTCAAATCCATGTGAAGTTTCAAGAGACGCAGAAGAGGACGACTTCTGGCACCAAAGGCAGACTTTGCATCGTCTCGATTGCCAAAGGCCAGTCCGGCTGTGCCTCTGTCCCTCCTCGGGTGCAGCTGCAGCCCTGCAGCTGTTGCATTTCCCAGCCAAGGCAGGGAGTCAAGAGCAGGGAGAGCCTGCAGCCGGACTTGTTTCACAGCCAAGCTGTAGAGAGAGACCAGGACCACTTTCAGGAAGGTGCTGTAGTACCAAAGAATAATGAGACTGATTCCTGCTCCAAGGCACCCAGAGCTAAGCAGCAACAATCCTTCACCCACGGCCATTCTGACCCACTGCTGTCACTCACTGGAGCTGGGAAAACGTGGGTTTGATGTGTGCCATTACTCACCCAGCCCTCGGGGATTACAAGGCAAGGTTTGTCTCACTGAGAATGGACCAGCAAAGCGCCAAGGGCTTCTCCAGCAAGGCGAAGGGAGCTGACACTTCTGCAGAGGGGACAAAATAAACCTCCTGCCACTTCTCCAGTGTGATTAAATTAGGGCAGATCTATGCCCATTGTATAGGCGTTTCTCAGATTTATAAACAGTTATATACCATTTGCATTTAAAAATCAAAACTCTTAACAGGCCAATGCCGGAGATCCAGCAGTGAACCCAGAGAAGTTCACACCATGTTTTAAAGGCAAATGCTGTGATCTTTCAATGCACAATAACTAGGAAGTAAAATATATATCAAAGCATGAAACTAGGAAGCCTTGCATCTTAACTGAGAAAAAGCAACACAGCAACATAAATTGCAGTCATAAATCCCCCTTGAAGCACAGGGAAAAATAGTATTTAGAATTTTAAGTGTTACCAATGCCAATAAAGGTAAATTATTTATCTCAGCATGAATTTTAAGCTGACTCAACATCCTTCTATAACTACGTGCCTGCTTAAAATTGAAATGTCTTCATGCTTGAGAGGAAAGGCACATGAAACACAGGACGAGCACCTCCTATTTGTGATGGCTCTGGTGTGGCAGCTCTGTCCATGGCCTGCAGAGGGTTTGGGAGACTGGACATCACCTTTCTGTGTCCCAGTTTCCTTTTCAGACAATCACCTTAAGGACTTTATTTGGTATTGAGCTCAGCTGCAAAACCACAATCTACCAGTACCTTGTACTAACTCAGTTTATTACTTGTTCTTTCCTCCTTCCTGCTGCTCATTTCAAGGCAAAAAGAGATGTTTCACACCTGTAAAAGCAGCTACCTCACAGCACTTGCCTTACTAGAGCGAAGATGAAACCACACACAGACACCCTGCACCGAGGGTGGGTGGGAAAACAGTTGCCCAATTTCCATCCCAGCGGCCACCCAAGGGACAGGCAACCCCATCTGACCTCCCTCCACAGCTAATCCTGATGTTTTCAAAGGCCTCAGGGATGTTGGTACCCAGCTATTAGTACATGAACCCTCATTCCCATGAGCTCTACTGACAGTCTCAGACTTAGTTAACTGCATCTTCTTGAAATATGAAAATGTGTGGGAAGGAACAGTGAGAACTTTTAAAAATTGCAGTACTTTGATCCTAATTAACAGAGTTGACTGAAAGCAAAATATGTAGAGCTAATTTTCACAATATTTTTCCACAATCCCTAGACAGAGCCCTTTTCCTGGCACTGTTTAAAATTAATGAAGTAAATATGTTTGCATATTTATCTTTTCATTACATGGAAACAACAACAAGGAAAACAGATTGAACTGATAGCAGAATTCTTCCACTCCAAAGCAGTCTGGATATGGTTTTTGTTTCAGTTCATACAATGCTACCCAAATCAAACAAGCAATGCAAGTTCACTGGCCATGTAAGTAATCGGCTTTATCCAACAGAGCTACTACAAAATAACTTCTGTAGGAATTGACCCCTTCATTTTATTTTTGTCTCTGTGAAGAGATCCTGAAATGACTTTGAAGGAAAACAATATCCTTTCTGAAGTCTAAAAAACAAATCCTTGCGGGCTGCCCCACATGAGTGACAACAAATACATCCTGCTACCAACGCCTAACCGACCCAGGCAATGGAAAAATGGGAAAGGACACACAGATATGGGTTCATTAGGACTCTTGTATTAATTCCCAAAGAGATATTTTCATTTTTTGGAACCTGAAGCCCAGAATCTGCTAACAGAAGCTTGAGAGGTCAGTGGTCCCCTACACCCCATTGTAAACCATGGTCTGGATTTTACACAAATGGGATGGGAGGAACAGAAGAACCAACCTGCAGGACTGAGCTGCAGCTTCAGCAAACACCATGGAGAGAAGACAGCCGGCTTCTGCAAGTCCTGCTCAAAGGTACAGGCAGATCCCAGAGTCAGTGGGAGTGGGATGTAAATGATTAATATGTGTGCAGGTAAAGGAAGAGCAGAAGCTCAGCCTTGCAAGGGTGATAAGCCCAGGCAGAAGGCAAGAAACCTCCCTTTGGGTTTGAAAATTGTCAGCTTGGCCCCAAATCCGGCGGGCTCAGCAGCTCCTATTCGTCCCCATGGCACATGGAGGGTGGAAACTCCTATCAAGTCCCTTCAGTTCACACATACCCCATAAAATACCCATTACAGGGCTGACTAGGCTGGCTCTGTCCAGGCAGAGAGGGTGAGACAAGACTGCATCTCATGTCAGAAGTCATGTTCTCTTATCCAGCCTTACCTTAACTATCATGGATACAATAATTCATTAAAAAACAGATTTTTTTTCTTCAAGGGTCACAAAGGCTAAATAAACATGATGAATTTCATGCTACTCAGTGAGTCCTCGTTATGCCTTGATGACTGTATCAATTGCCGTTACAAATGCTGAGCACCCCTGATTGAAGTGATAATTAAAAAGGCAAATCGTGCCAGGCAGTTGTTCCTCTGTTACCACAGAGCCTGGCCTGGGCTGTTTGCAGCATCGATTACCTGTACTCATACACAACACCCTATGGAAACCCAGATTTCAGAAACTACAGGAGAAAAATACATAAAGAGTAAAGAACCATTATTATCCCCTCTCCATCAGTGCATATGACAGAAGTAATGAGCACGCAGAGTTATTAGCTTTTTACCTGAAGAAAAAGAACACACAACACTTTCAACTGGCGATGGCATTTCAACCATGAAATTGTCCTCTGTTTTCAAGTCTGTGATGCAAGAAGAGAGACCTTGCTTTTGTGAAGCTCTTCCTTCATCTGCTGTACAGCTTTCATTTTGCTTTTTTTTTTCATTCTTTGGTACTTTGGAGATGAAACTACAGATAAACCATTTCCTTCTTCCCTCCTACATGGCACTGTGCAGATGTCAGCTATACCATCATGCACAGAAGACAAAAAGACCCCAAACCCTTCCACGCTTCTCAGTTTGTTTCTGGTCTATCACTTCCCTACGCTTTGGGAATTTTTGACAATGTAGTTTTCTTTTGCAGAATGTGGATGAGCAAGATCATTTAAGTGACACTATGGTAAAGGGCATGGTAACCACAAAACCCCTTGTTAATTTTTTTGCCACAAAAGTCTAGGAAATAGCGATGGATCTCAAAAGTAAACGTTGTCTATGTGCATAAAAGGGTTTGCTCTTTGAACTGCACTGAGATGACACAGTCATTACTGTATGAAAGCGTGAACATTTTCTTCTATTTTGCAACAATTGTCAAGCAAGTGAAAGCTTTATTTGATTTCCATTCACACTGAAGACAAGATTTAGTACTCCAGTGGAACAGGCAGTGTCAGAAGGATTTTAAATTGTAACGCTACCACTTTAACATTTTACAGGCACTTTTTAGAAGATAAACTCATCTGTCTATGATGACTAAATGACACAGTAATGGAGACAAGGTAAAGATTTTCCTATGGTAATAAAAGGGAATACTTCACCCAGAAAGAAAAACAGAGAGCTATGCACTTCCTAGAAACACTTTCAAGAATCTTTCAAAATAATGGAAAAATAAATATATACATTATATTTATACACATAGACTCAACCAGGACTGATGTAGGACTAGATTTCTGTCAGAGAGGCAACATTAAAAAAAAAAATAAAAACATTCAGCAGAGTACCTGATGGAAGAACACAACTGCAGGAAGGAATCAGCAGGTGACGGCCCTGGGATTGTTGAGAGCTGCTAGCCAATGGTAGCACTCCATCAATTTCCAAAAATGCTTAAGTAATATAGCATAAGTATCACATATATGATGCAGAGAAAAAGCTGTCTCAGGTGAAAGCTCTCAAAGAGCAACATGAAAAAAAACCCCAGAACTCCTAATACAGAAAAGATTCACTTATATTACATGAAGGGCAATTCCTTTGATATTGTCATGTCAGCTCATGTTTAGCAACAGTTCCAGACACAGAAGCACCACCTTAAACCAAAGAATAATTCAGGGGAAAAAAACCCCTAACCATATACTTGCAAAACATCTGCAGCTTTGGGGCACTCAAAGATGTTTTTAAATCCTTGTCTGTCTTACAAAGCCAGTGAACTACTATTGTTCCCTTGCACTGAAAGTAAGGTTGCTGCCTCTGCCTTGGGATATCAACCATGTAACAATAACAATTTTTCTGGCTTTTGCATCCTTCACTGGGGACATTTCAGAAGGTCCTGCCAAGGCAAAGCTGGGGCACAGCCACTTGGTGTTACTCACAGTGAGCTGCACTTAGTCACTGGTTGTCATACTGGTATCTTTATTTACACATGGAGCTAAAAAAAGATGATAAGATGACAAAATCTGTGTATTTTTCATTCCTGGCTCTGAGGCAGTATCTTGGTTTGGAAGTAAGAAAACCCTGTAGGTGTCTGAGTTTTCTGGGGGAGATGCAAGAAGAGAACAGTGGTGCTCTTTTTTCCTGAATTTATGCTGTCAGATCTTACTGGTACATCAACACTGGCGAGTGCCCACATTTTAGAAAATAAAGCAGATGTTTCGAATTAATGACGGGAATGGACAAGATGAATTTATCCTGGTAAGACAGCTGATAAAACCGGCAAACATTAGGTTTGGGGGGTGGAAAGGCTTTGCTGATACAAGACTTCAAGAACAGACACCAGGCTTCTCCCTGGATTCACCATAAATTGGGATTTTCAGACCCAGTGGAAGTTGGTCTCTGCTCATCCTGAAACTAAAAGTTCTTTTTCCATTGACTGGGGAAGAAGCAGTCCAAGGATTATAGCTCAAAATTATATGTTCATGTTAAATAATAATCCAATGTTCCTTACTAAAAACTAAATTAACTGCCACTGCAAGAGCGTTAGGTTGCAGCAAGTGCAGCTGCAATTGCATTCTCAATCTTGACCTTTCAGGAGGTCACAGACACCGCAAAAATGCCACTTCCACATTTTTTTTCAAGAAACATGAGGTCAAAATTAAGTTATGGTGCAGTGAAGAGCACGTCTCAATGTATGCGACCCTTCTCCTGTGCCTGCGTGCTCCCCAAACCCAATGAAAAGACCTTGTTTCATACAAACACAATCCATTTTATGAGCGCAATTAAACTCCACGGTGTCGTTCATAAAGCCAGGGAGCATCTGGAGGTATTGATAAGGTTTCCATTTATGGACACATTGGTGGGGAAATTGCTGTTTTCTTTTACATAATGATGCAGCTATTATGGATTAGGGTGGCTGGGCCTGGGGGCTTTTTTCCCCTGCTTTCAGTTTAGCAGTTTTCTATACCTTTAGTCAAACATAGATGTGAGATCACTGGTACTGAATTTCTCCCAGTTTTAATCTTGAAATATGGTATATAAGGAAGGTTTCTTATCGGTTCAACAGCTTGTCTTATCCTGATGCATTGGAATAAAGAGAAAGCTCACTTGGGCCATATGTTTCAGTTGTTCCTCTCACTCCCCCGCTGTCTTTCCACACATACCATGACCGTGGACAACCTCTCCTTAAGTGGGCAAACAAATGGTTTAACTCAGATTTGCACAGTGTTTGCTGACTTGTGTGGGCTCCAGGATCCAACTCAGCTTTATCATTTCAGGCAAACATATTTCTGACTGACACCGTGGTAATTAGAGCAGCTTGATTTTATTAGATTGATGACAGATTAAAGGCCAGGATCTCAACCAGCAGAAATTGGTGTTGCTACCCTGAAATCCATGGTGCTACGCTGATCCATGCCAGCTGTGAGTGTGGCCCCAAGGCTTTTACATTGTTTTGTGCCCCCTTACATAACAAGATTTTAAAAATTAAATGTTTTCAAGCCTGCATGTGTGGTCCCTAATCTACTTGCCCAGTGTAGGACTCAATAACATTCTTGCATTCAGTTTCCACTTCAAATTGTCTGCCCTGCCAAATCATTCATATCATTAAAACAACATAACTGAACTTAAGAGGAACCTTTTCATCCCTTTACAATGAATAAGAAAGAAAAGTAACATCCTGATTTTCTGAGACCTCTGTAGGTGCCAGTGGACCTGGACTGTCTGTCCCTTATCATCAGCTGAAACTGTTCAGAATGTGTCTCCTTTCTCTCTTGCACCCCAATCATGTGAATTAACTAAAGGTCGAACTGGTGCTGATTTCTATCAAGGCAAAACACAGAACCAAAAAGCTCAGATCCAAGATCCATCACCACAAGCCTTATTTAAGCAGCATCCCAATATGAGCACCAAAATCTCAAAGACTCAAAGCCCACAAACGGGGATCTTCAAACCAACACTATCTCGGGAAAGAATTGGCATTCTTAATCCTGGGGAAGACCCTGAATTAAAGGGAAGCCTCATTTAAAAAGCTGTTCTATACCGCATCTTGTGGCCCATCACTTTTGTTTTTATGAGAAGCTTTTCAACAGGCATGGCAAACCTCATACTTTATGCAGTTGATAGTAAGGTGCCCAGTTATGTGTCAGAGAGCCCGGAGACTGCCCAAGCGTGTCCCCACAGGAGCAGGTGACCTGGATGTGTAGGGATAAGTGCAAAGGAGGCCTTTTACGTCAGGTGGGCCCATGGCTGTTATTATAACCAGGGGCATTAGCAAATCTCATCAAGCACTCATCTGACCTCATGGCAGAGGTGAGCTGCATTTGGTTTCATCAGGGAAAGAAAAGAGGATAAAAACCCATTAAAATGAACCAACTGTAAGAGGCCACTGAGACTATCCCATTTATTTGAAGTAGACTTCATATCACAAAACATTTCAAGAGCTTTCTGATGTTTGGTCTATTTTTAAAGACTTTCAGTTAGTCATAGATGAACCTCAAAACATTCAGTGGCTTGATATGAATAAATATGCTTATCCAAGCCTGTGACCTGACATTAAAAAAAGCTGCAGTGATTTATGCCAGCTGAGGAGGTTAAACTAGGAGACAGCCTCTCTTGTGATGCAGGAGGATTTTTGCTGTTCCTACTCAAGTTTAGAACAATCCAAAAGAAAGAATCTTTGCCACACGAAAACACCACTATTATAATACGGTCTGATGTCTCTAGACAAGCAAAGAATGCCTCACCCAGTAATACCCCCACCATGGCTGCAACTTCCAATTTAACGACACAGGACCTTTTGAGATGATATTTAAAGCATTTGGATGTCTCAAAGACTGGAAGACTCCAACCCCATTCTTTCAGAAGTTTGTCAGGACCTAGCTTGCACGTAGGAATGCAATAAAACAAAGCCAAGATACTTAAACATTTCAAGAGAGGCAAGAGGAGTCTGTCTTTGCTCCTTTAAACCTCTAGCTCGTGTAATGCAATTCCTATTCACAGGGCTGAAGTATTTCCAAAGTGAGGAGTGCTGTCCTGAGGGGTCAGTGCAGCAGCTCTTTATACAAATAACCACACGTATACCTCCAGAAAGCATTTCCCATCAAATTAATAACACAATAAACAAGCAAATTAAAGCCAACGTGATGAGCACACTTTAAAAATTAACTGACTGATTAACCCCCAAGTCAAAGGATGCCCATCTCCTGGAACAACTCAGGAAATTTGATAACAAGTGGCTTAAACCAAATTTTAAGGCTGGTGAGTGTGCACTATAGAGCAGCACCAGAGCTGAAACTGCTCCTCCTCCAAAAGCTTCGCCCACAGCCACCAAAAAGCAACACAGCCCCGACCCAGTGCTCGCCACTGGACCAACGGCACCGGGTCACAGCAAGTGCTCTCTGTCACACCCCGAGAGCACAACTGCTCCCACTGAAACTCCAACTCCAGAAGTGAATTCACACAATTTACAGTTGGAAAACTCATACCTGGAATGCATCAGGACTGTAAAGCCAACATTTTCCCCTTGGTTCTCCACATAAAGCCATTTGTAAGGTCACCAGAATAACACTAAGGGCTAAAATTGCAGCTCTGTTCATTCCAAAACAAATTTCCACAAGCTCTCCACAGCTAGTCCATTTTTCAGTATCTCCTGCCCAATAAAAAACAAGTTTGAAACACCAAAAGACACCTGTCTGCATTAAAAATTAACTACTTGTAAACCTACATACAAATTAATTTGGGTTTTTTTTGCAAAAGTGGAACTTTTGGCCATAGTTCTGTAACTTAGAAATGTTTTAACTGATTGGGGTCATATTTAGTTGAACATTTTTATTTGGGCTTACAAATAAATAACACAGATTTTACAGGAACTTGTAAAGATTTCCACAGTAGAAGAATTCTGGAAAGTGTGGCAACTAGTAAGCCTACCAAATCATTTCTTTGGGTTTTTTTAAATTCTGTATTATAAAAGTAACAGCTTTATGATAATTTAAATCATTATCATGGGGCTGACCATATGAATACTGAGCTGTGTGTTGCAGTGCATTAGTTTCTTCCAGCTGGGTGATGGACAGAGCTGTTTGCTGTTTGAGGTTGTCACATCTGATATTGCAAAGGAAAAAATAAATTGTGAGCATGAACAACTTGGCCTAATGCATTGGAAAGCAGACTTTCCCCCTAAAATGCTCTGCTTTTATTGATTTTGAGAATGAAAGAATTGACTTCCACAGCTTTTTCTTCCCATGATTTTGATGATCCCATCGTGGTGACAATGTCATGAGTTTATCCTTCTCGTTCTGTGCACACACGTGGGCTTTTCCTGGAGTTAAGGTCTAAGTATTGAGAACACCCTGTGGCGTTTTCAGCAAGATTTCACTCTGAAGTTTGGATGTTGCTACAAAAGAATTACATATTTGCTAGTTTCCATTACGGTTTTTTGAGATTTCCAATGAGTTAGTCAAATTCTTCAAACATTCCAGCACTCTGGTGATCAACAAATCCGTCAGCAAGGCTGAGTGCACATGGGCAGACAAATGGAGCATTATTTTCTGTCTTCTTTTTAACTTCAGTATTACAGTATTGACTCACTGGAGTATCACTTTTGCTTCCCATTTTCCAAGTAAGCCATTAAGCTATCTAATATGGCTCGTTATTTAGAAAAGCCAATTTAGGTGATGATTAGCTACTAAATCTATTGTAAAAAAAAAAAAAAAGCACATAGGCATGATTTAAATGTGAAGTCCCATTTTGGTATTAAACTACTCAGCTTCCATTTGACAGCACAAAACTCAGCTACACAAATTAGCCTTTATCTATAATTATACACATGCATTTACCAAAAAATAAATATTTTGAAAGATATTTTCTGGGAAAACTATCTTGAGACAAAACAATGAGGCATTCATCTCAGCCCCTGCCTTGTTCAATGTAGGTAAAATGGTATTTGGAGGTATAATTCCTAGGCAAATTGCATGCAGCACAGCTGCTTTAGAATTGCAGGCTTCTTTTTTTGCGAGAGCTCTCACTCCTTTCATCTCAGGAAACAGACAAACATTTGAACTTAATGGCCATGAAAATGATGTGGCCAGAAGCATCTACACTGCTGAGAACTTGATGTCACATTGCCTAAGCAACTCTGAGTCCCAAAGACACAAGTGGCACTCACAGCCAGCACTGGCTCTACTTCATTTTATTTTTAACCAGCCCTTCTTTTGTTTCAGTTTGCTTTTCTTTCTTTTTATACATTTCCAGAGGCACACAAAGCTTCTCTGCAGCCTCAACACGGGCCTGGTTTTAGTATGACACTACATTGGAACAGTCCTTTTTAATTTTAGCTTTAACAATGAAAGTCAGATTTCCAAAATTGCATCTACAACACAATATTTTGCCAAGTGAATATATTTTTCCCCTTCCTTCTAAAGGCAGCACCATAAAAGCTGCACTTTAATAATTACATACTGCTTTTCATCCAAAGATCCCGAAGAGCTTTAAAAAAGGAGCGTATCATTAGCCTCAACTTACAATGGGAGAAAATAAGGCAGAGAGGGATAAATCCGTGCTATTATTTGCATTTTGGGGGAGTATGAGGAACTCTAATTAGATATTAGGAACAAGTTCTTCGCTGGAAGGGTAGGCAGACGTTAGAAAAGGCTGCCTAGGGAAGGGATGAAGTCACCACACCTGGGAGAGGTGAAGGTTCTGTGCACTGACCCTTGCCCACTGCAAGGGGACACGACTGCCCCGGGCTCCAGCACAGCCTGGTGCACTGAAAACTCAAAAAGTCTCCCAGAGAATGGACTGATGGCAGCTGGGCAAGAAACCTACTCTAAGTGTAGTGCTGCCTTTCCTCTCCTGCCCTCCCACCTTTGTGAGGAAGATTAGAGATCAGCAATTAAAGCAGCCAAGCAGCGAGGGTGCAGCAGGCACCATCTACAAATAACTTGCTATGGTCATTGTTACCGGGGGGTCAGCTGCAGAATACTGAAAAGTTAGACTGATAAATTTAATATCAGGTGGCATTTAAGCTGCTGACAGCCTTTCAAACCCACTGTGCTGCAGGATGCTGGCACTTAATTACTGCGATGGTATCGGACCTCACAGCCAGCGCAGCGTGGGATGTATGGGCTTGCAAGCAGAGCCCAACAGACCTTTTTTAATAAAACTTTAAGCTAGAGAAGCTTTGAATACAGGAACCGTTTTAGTCCTACTGCTGCACGTAGTTTGGGCAGTCTGTAGCTGTGTCAAACAGCAGCAGAGACCAAAGGAGCATCCTTTGGTCCTGCAGCATTTTTCCAGAAACCAGGATTATTCTTTGCTGTTGCTTCATGTAGAATTTTGAAATTTATCTTTTTTTTTTTTACCCTCTTTTTCTCAAAATGCAGCTAACACCTAACAAAATAGCTCCCCAGAGGGCAAAAACAATTGTCAGGATTGGGACACACTGTGGAAGGATACGCAGAAGGTCCATCATTGCACCCAGCCATAACACGCTCCTGGTATCCTTTAGATAGATGAGCCTGTGGCATGCAGAAATGAAGGTGGGCAGCGTCAAAGACAGAAGGCTCCCTGAGAATACACAGGGATCCACCAGCTTAGACCAATTCCTGCTGGCCCTTTGCTCAGCTGTGGACCAGACCATCAGCTCCCACCACTCACTGCACCAAGATAGGGTTTGGCAAACCTGACTGCTACCAATCCTAGAACCAGAACTGGCAGTCTCTGAGCACCTCTGCTTCTCATTGCCTGGATGCATCCAAATAAAATCAAACCAAGTCAAACTGAGAAAAGGCATATGAGTCAAGGGAAAAAAAAAGTAGAAGGTTCTAACCCAACCACGCTTTCTATTTCATTGAGAAGAGATGACATGTTCTTGAACTACAGTGAATACTGTCTGTAGGAAAAAGTACCATGGGCATGGTCAGCAATACAAAATAACTACACTTCAAAATTAATAGTGTCAGGCTTATTTGAATGAGTATTTGTAAAATGCATTTAAAATAAGGAACTCCTGAGGGAAAACTATCAAAAAATAATGTAATTAGCTATGAAGCCACAAAAGACATCAAAGGAGTTTCAGATTTCTTCCACTCCACCCAAGAATATCCAAGGAGTGTATTTCCAAGGCACATGGCACAAGTGCAATTGTTTGTTCAGGTGCTGGTCACAGCCCCATTAGTTTTGTTGCTGTAACAGTAAAGTTACAAACCTCAAGTAGCACCAGCAAGTGCAGTTGCTGACCACCATATGGCAAATAGAAATATTAAAAAATATGTTGCAGACAGATGACCAGAAGAAATCAAGTTACTACTTGCCATGCAAAAGCAACGGAGCACCCAGTACTCAAGCAGAAGTCAAGCTTTTAAATAGAAAAAGTTTTAAGATTTTAAACTAACTCCTTTCATTTTGCCTTCACTCAGGGCAAGGAGTACAGACATGGCTTCAGTGGCTCATTAAGCCATTCCAGCCCAAGCACTTTGCTGTGCAAAGATTCCCTCATTTTCTGCCACTGTTTTGATAAACCCATTCTGTATCAGACATGTTGATGTTTGAAACATTGGAGGAGCTCGAAGAGTGAATTTGTTAAGCTCTGTGCATATGGAGAGGAACTGAGTCAATTTGATACACTGGCAAAAGGAGAAAAGGGATCAGAGAACAGCCACCATCAACCCTCATTATGAAAGCACCCACGAGAGCCATTGGTTTGCACCATTACTGTATAAAGATTTTTTGTTATAATGGGGATATCTGGAATAGTGCTCAGTGCAGTGGGACACGCTTTAACTTTACAAAGAATGTTACAACAGGCAACTATTTAATAAGGCTGCTAGAGGATCAGATCAGCAGGTAATTCACCAGGAGTGAGCCACTTTTAAATATTTCACTAAAAGAACACACTGAGATAATAATATCTCATTTATCAGCTTGCCCTTCAAGATGCTATAGCCCTAGTATCTCTTTTACAGTGAAGCAGACCTTTTATTAGAGAAAGGTCCTTCAATTTAAAGACGTCCCCATGGTGCCGGTGGGCCATTTGCAGCTAGAGATGCAAAGAGCTCCATGTATAAAAGCAATTTTTGGGCAGCATTCAAATCTCCCCTTGCTTAAAAGTGTAAGCTTTGTGTGTATCGGATACAGACAGCAGCAACACCTGGAAAGGCATTTCACACACTCCATTATCAGCTTCTACTTTCACAGACTCCCATTTCTATTTCCCAGACTTTAAATACTGTGGATAAAATCTCCCATAGTTGTTCTCTGACCTCCCTTAAAAGCTTTTAAGGCAGGGCTTTGGGAGGAAAGTAGAACTTTTAAATTTTGGGGTGTTCCTTTGCTCGCCCCTGCCTTTTAAAAAACACTACAATCAAAACAAGAAAAAAAAGCTTGCTAAAATATTGTCTCCCAAGTACAGCACTTCTGAGCTACCAAAACCCATAGTTCAGGGTGCTTGGACCGTTTTTGTTTCTCTTTGTTCCTGTTGGTATTTCTCAAGAACTCTTCCATCCTGAAGTTGGACCTTCTTATTTCCCTTATAAAACTGATATCTCACTTCATCGAGGGAGCAGCAGAATGTAACAAATGAGGCAGAGGGTTATCAGAAGGCAAAGGCAAGACTGAGCAAGAGGAAAGCTCCCATGTTACACATCTATTTGACAAGACTTGCCCAGATAATGGCAGAATATGATGTGTAAAATGTTCAAATTATGGCAGTGTCCACTCCTAACCCTGGAATCCCAAATTCTCCACAGGGACATCTCTCTTCAGGCATCAAGCAGAGTGTGAGCTAGGGAAATGCCTCACAGATGGTGCCCTAGAAGGAATGCCTCAAGATACAAACCTACCAACACAAAGCTGAATTTTCCAAACAGACTTCTGTTGATACAACAAGCTCCCTCGTGCAGCTAATGGTAACTCTTCCATTTCAATATCTTATATAATTTGAAAATTCAAGTCAATCACACTCAGCTTGTTAGACTTTCCTAGACCTGCCATGAATCCAGCAATACTCCTTCACTTGTGTAATGGTAACATTATCTCAGTTAGGCTGGTGAAGCTCCACAGGCTCGTTTCTCTCCATCAGTTTTCCAGGGATCCTATTATCCAAACACTGAAGCAGAAACTCTGAGGCCCAGTGTGCTGACTGGACACCTTCATCTGTGGAGAAGAAATGGGGTTTGATTCCCCATGTGATGAACTCGCTGATACTGTAACCCAGAGCAGCTCAAAATCAAACTGCTCTGCCTTGAAGAAGCAAAAGGAAGATGAATAGAGGTCACTAATATTTAGTCACTAAGACCTTTATAAAAGTCAGAATACTTAGACTGCAATGACCCAGAAAGGCCACTGAACTCATAAAACAATAGAATCCATGAAGTATGAGAAAGAGGAAAATGGGAAAAAATTGAAAAGGATCCATCCAATCAAACAATAACTAATGGAACTGATAAGGGGAATTAAATGCTCTGTGTTGTACCCTAATAACCCAAAGAAAATCTGAAACTTCAAATAATGAGAACAGCAGGGCTCAACCTTCATGTCCCCCAAATCACATGCAACTAAAGGTGCATTCTAACAGGTAAGCAGCTGCTTAACAGAGTGATGATAAAACTAGCTCAAGTCCTTGTATTCCAGCCTCACCATGGCTTTCTAAACCCTTTCCAGCTTCCCAGTGGTTTGTCACTGTGAGAATACTTTCTGGGACATTCACCTCCTTCACAAAACATCATCTCATCAGCAGGTAATGTGTGACATCCTCCCTGGCAGTCCCAGGAGTGAAGGGAAGGATTTAATGAGCACAGACTCTGAATCACTTCCTGATTAGGACTCAAAATGAGTTGGCTTCATCTTCACCAGGAAAAAAAGAAATAAATTCAATTCTTGAAGTAGAAAAGGCAAAGAATAGTTTTAACTCATGCATCTAAATGTAGTAAACCCTTGATTTCCCTTAAGAGTTTAGGATAACAGATTATCACACGTTAAAATATTGCCCTGTCAACACCAGGACACTTGTCCACTAAACTACATTCAATACACACCTTTAACCAGCACTGCATAATTTGCTACAGCCCATTCCCAGCTTCTGCTGCTGAAAAGAACTTGGATCCCTCAGTCTGAGCCTCAGGGGATGTCTCAAGCCTCAGGCCCTTGCTGTGGTCCATGCAAGAAACAGAGGAAGAGGAGACTTTTTTTTCCCCCCCAGTGACATCCCCACCCAAACCGAGGGCTGGCGTTCTGGTGCTGAATTGTCAGGTGCCACCACAGCAATGACACACTGCTCATCACCAGGCAGAACCGCATTTCCAACAGCGCCTTCTACATGACTGTTATTCAGCTGCTCCCCATTCATTTAAATTAACGTAAAGAATCAACCCCAGAGGATTCTCAATGTGAGCAATAAACCCACCAAAGGCTTCTTAGGAAGCCTGTAGCCAAAGAAGATGCAAACACGGGGGGGAAAAGGAGCAAATTTACTTTTTTCCCCATTATATCACGATATCAGTCACAGAGTTCTTTCAGAACTTTTACTTTTTGTGTGGCTTACATGCATTAACAGGCAGTGTTGCACCCCAATGAAAACAAAACACATAAAAAAATCCCCCACAAACAAACTAAAATTTCCAATCTGCAATGGATTGAGTGTTTCCTCAGGCAAACACAGAAGGAGGTAACACTGCAAATTCTAGGTGGAACACTACCTCTACTTAGGTAGGGAAAGCAACAAGCTATTTTTCTATACAGTGAGTGATATCCACAGCCATATTCCAATTGCTGACAGAATGACATTATTCATGTAGCAGGGTTTTTTCCCTATTTCAATATGGAACATTTTCAGAAAATATATATAATGAAGTCATTTAGGCACAGCTCACTTAGGGCTGACTTGACAGAAATTTATTGGTTAATTGCCTCACTGCCCTCAAACTGCTGGGTCAACTATTTTTCTTCTTGGGTTTCATTTTCTTAATGAATCTTTAAAAAGTCTATTTAGAAGCAAAAAAAAAAATGCAATCTCTTCCAAGGAAAAGAGTGGGTGTTCATGATATTTTGCATCAACTAAATATTACAAAGTTTTTAAGAAAAAGTTTGACTTCAGTTATCATGGACTCTCCAGTTCATGACATTTTGATGTTTGTAGTCAAAAGCAAGTGTAAGCATTTGTATTACACACATCTCAGACATATACATCCCATGCAACCATGTCAATATAGGCCATATGGATATTAACATATTAATGCAAATATGCTAATCTTACTATAAGGAGATACATTGTCTGTCCATGGGTAAAATCAGTGGGGGTGGGGAGAATCAACCCAAGGTTAAACTATCACCCTTCCTTACATAAGCTTTTCTACTAAATCTGAAACATGCTCAAGTAATAATTTTGAGGTGACACTTAACTGTCCCAAAGGGAAAGGGGTTTTTTTTCCACCAGAAAGGGGTAAATTTTGCCAAGCCATCTTCCACAGGTAGGTCCAGCAACAAAAAATTAAAAATTCATTAGGATAAAAATAGGAAAATCCAATAACTTCATGTTAGGTGAACAATATTTACTATAGCCATCACTGCCAGCTTCATCTCAAATTAATGTGAAATTGCAATAGAAATTCCGTTCAATCTATGTGAAATTGGAAACTTGCTTTAAGTACGTCTTTGCTTCCACATTTGTCTACAGCTGAGATTCCTGAAGACATCCTACACAGTCAGAGCCAGCACATGCCTCCAGACAGAACTCAACAGACCAAGAATATTTTTCCTACTTCTCCAGGTTTTGTTTTTCAAGTAGAAGAAACTCAACTCTCATACCAAAGGATGAGAAAAAGGAAGAGTAGGATATTTGAACTGTTATTTTCTAGCAGTCAGCTGTAATTCTACTGTGTATGGTCAAGAGGAGGGGGAACAGAATCTTACTCATGTATGCAGAACAGCAACAACAGCTCAGGATTAGCTGCAGACAGAAGGACCACATAGGATTAACACAGTGAACCAGTCATCATGCTTACCAGAATATTCAAGAGCAAAACATTCAGAGGATTTCAGGGCAGAATTTAGCAGAATTTGACTGCAAATAGCACATTTTGAATAAGCTTTAATGAATACCATAGCACCCAGCACCTCTTGGCCAAAATGACTTGTTGTGCATTGATCTCAGAAGCATTTCTTGTGCAATCATGTAAAGACTTGGTGCCCTGGAAAGGATGGAAAGTGGGCAGAAAGGTGTCTGTGCATAGGCTCCAAAGTGCAGCCAGAGCCTTCCCTGCAGCACAGGGACTTTCAAACAACTAAAACTCAGGGTAGGTGTTATTACTGTCAGGTGCAGAGTCAGGAACCCAACACCTTTCAATCAGCTTCTGCTGCTGAATTAATGGCTTCATTGTTGCTTTTTTTCTTTATGCAACACTGACTGCTAGACTACTATGACAGCCTTACCTGTGCTAGGGGTTGCCAATAATGACAAAATGGATACTCCAAGTTTCATATTTCAGGTTGGATTATCTGCATTAGACGAGTGCATTNTGAAGAATAATTGATAAACTGAAAGGAAGCCAAAAAGATAATTAAAAAAAAAAAGAAAGAAAGAAAGAAATTCAACTGGAAAAGGGTTATTGCTGTTATGGCAAAACCTGGCTCTGCAACACTTCAGCAGCAGGGAGCTGAAGTGCTCCTGGAACAGCTGCCTGTGCTCCTTCTCATGAACACTACAGCAGTTTCCCTGAAGGAAGTGAAGCATCATTCCTGGATCTGCATGGATCCATCATTGCTTCCACCCGACAGGACTCAGCAGTAGACAAGCATGAGTGGAAACAAACTGGCAAAGGAGAAAACGCTCCCTGTGATTCTGCACCACCGAGCGCTTCCTTGCTCTCTCCAGACCAAAGTTACTCCTCCATAGGATTTCCCACATTACAGGAGGAGCCACACAACAACAAGCAACAGGTTCACAGCCCAGCCCTTTGCTGAGCCAGCCCCTCTGACAGAAGAGCCCTTCACCCAGACTGCAGCCTGCCAGGACCGAGCTAGCCCTTTGCATTTTTTGCTCATTCTTCCTTGGGCACTGAAGTGTAGAAAATAAGCATAATTAACAACATAAAGCTCAAGCTGCTCAACCTGGTAGTTCCATTTAAAAACAAGCTCCATACATTCAGGCCATGTAGGTGTGCTAGAAGAAGTCTTACGAATTGTCTGTGCAAGCACTGCCTTAAATCTTTTTTGGCTGCCAATTCCAGCTGCTACACTTAGAAACCATTCCCATTCACAGGCACACAGGCTGATACCCAAGTAGCCAGAGCACGGCAAGTGATAATGCTGTTGATGTTACACAATACATAACCTAACCCAGCACACCCCACCAAAGTCAGACAGTGCTCTCCAGGTGCCACTGGCACCCCCAAATAGTCACTCGCACAGCTGGCCAGGCACTAACAGCCTTTATTCATCTGCAGCCTTGGCCAGCCTTTGAACGTACACATGAGCTTGTCCATACTACACCCTCTTGGTTTATTTTTTGACACCCTTTTTGGCAGTTTACACAGCAGCAAATGATCAAAGGTGCACAATGACTAAATTCCTAGCTCATGGTCAGCTTGGCTATTCATTTACAGAAAAGGGATACATGGAAAGGCAGCTGCAATATGTGAAGCTGCTGCAGCCACTGGTCGTGCTTTACCTGTCCTGTGAGCAAATTAGGCTGATCACTGTCACCATTAACCTACTGATATGTAAAAATAAGTAAATAAAATAATTTAAGCCTTGCTTGCAAATTCCTCTGAAACTCTCAGCAAAAAAAAAAGCAAACCCTTCCCAGCATTACAGCAGGCACAGATCACCAGCTAAGTTAGCTCTAAAGGCAAATATTCCATTTTCAGAGAGATGCAGTGTGCCATAATATGAATAAGGAACAAAGACCCCTTTCATTCTGCTGACAAATACAGTATAGCATGTCACAAATCACAAGGGGAGCAGACATCACAATGACAGCAATTAAATGGGTGTCTTTTTATTAAGAAATACATATAATAATGACTGACTGTGTACACTCTCCCCCTCCCCAACCCTTCAAGAATTACACTGGCAAACATGGCTGTAAGTGTTTAGGGATGTTACTTCTGTTAGATAGAAAACTATCTTAAAGGAAGGGTGCATCCAGCCAGTGCAGCAGGACACACACAAAAGCAGACGTGGATGTTTTGTTTGGGTTTATGAATGTTGTACACCGTGTTTATTGCAATTCACACAGCTTCTCCAACTCATTCCCAACCCATGTATTTCTGGCGAAGCTGGAAAAAATATGCCCCCCTTTTAACTCTTTCACTGCTGAATTCCAACTGAGACACCATTCCTGCCTCCCCCCTCCTTGCCCTCTGCCCCGGTGACCCAGACTGCTCTCGGGAGACTCACCTCCCAGCCCTCACACCTGCTTGGTTTGGGGGAATATTTGCAGAAAAAAGGACCCTTCTGGCCCTGCTATGCCTTTAAGCTGTGCCCAGCCTCTCTGAGGCTGTCCCCGGTCCCTGCTCGCCAGGGCCAGCACAGGACACGGCTGCCCTGCCCCGTGTCCCAGGCAGGGACGGGCAGGACGCGCCGGCTCTCGGTCCCGCTCCCCCGGAGCCGCCGCGATTCCAGCCGGGATGAGCGCATCCCTCCAGGGCTCTCCTTCCTGCCCCCTCCCCGGCGGAGCCGCGACAGAACAATGCGGGGACAGACATTTAGCAACACCTGCTGTATCGCATTAATATGCACAGGGATGTATTGATGGTTTTTCCCATCCAGCACTAAGACCGCATTGTTCGAGGCGATCCATCAGCGGATCGCTCCCCCCCCCCCCAGCGCCGGCCCCACAAGCCCCTTCTGACATGTCCCCTTGTCTCCCAGCCCGGGCTGACGACCACGTTTAGGAATGCACTTCATTAAATCGGAGCTGCCCCATTCCAACCTGCAATGCGGAGGCAGTACAAAGCCAGCGCCACGCTTCCTCCCGCATTTCTCTCAAAAGCCCCATTGTTCGGCAGGCATCTGGTCCTGATCTCAGCCTATTCGTGCCCATTGACCCCGCTTCTCGCAGCACACCCGCTCGCCAACGGGCCTCACGTAAAGCCCGCTTGATGAATTAAAAAGCTGCAGTAGCCATCTGTCCTGGCAGGCTGGGCTGGGGCTGCCAGCCCCGCTCCGCAGCTCCTTCCAGCCCCACAGCTCCCATCGCATCCCCGCCTGCGGCCGCTCGGTAAACACGCACCCCGCTCCGCACATCCCCTGCTTTTCATTCCTTAGGTAGCACCTAGGAAAGGGGAGGGGGGGGGGGGGGGAGGGGGGGGGGGGGGGGGGGGGGGGGGGGGGGGGGGGGAGGGAAGAGAGAGAGAATACGACAGAACATTCTCACTTGCCTGAGTCCTTCGAAATTCAAGCACAAATACAAGATTAATCCTTCCTTTGTGTGGTCTTGTCTTTAAGTCGTGGTATGCAATGATCCTCAGCACTGCAGCAGAGGGGAATAAAAAATGCAGGGATCATAAGCAGGGGGAGGACAGGGCTTACTTACATCAGGGTTTCTGCCACATGACAATAGGTTTGAGAGGGAAGAATAAGCTGGCAGCAGCAGCTGACAGTGCAAAAGGGAGAATGCAGAAGCCTGCCTTTTATATTATTGGTGACATTTCTAACACATGACAACAATTTCCATCTGTATTTAAGCTGGGAGTGTGAGGAAAAGAGCATTACATCACGACTCCTCTATTCCTAGGGGCTGTGGAATATGTAGGCCAGAGGGATTAAAAAGCACCTGTGTATGCTGGAGATCTGAAATGCCACAAGGCAGATATTCCCCCCTCTCTTCTTTCTCCCTCACCCTTTTTTTTTTCTCCATCACCTGTATTGAGCTGCTGTTTGAAAATATGCCCAAGGAAGTGCAAAATGGTATTGTCCTAGTTAGCAAGGCTCAAGCATGGGGGAACGATGTGAATATGTATTTCTGGCTCTGTCTCTCTCACTGCAAGAGATACAGCACTCACTTTTGCAAGCAATCAGACAGAATACAGAGCATCTTCCTGTTTTCTGCTATGCTTGTTCCAAGGGCTTTGAGTTTCTCTTAAAGTAGCAACTTTCATCTTCCTTTTATGTCTGCAGGGAATTTCAGTGACAACAGCAACAATGATCCCCCCTGCCCCCCCTTTCTTTCACAGCCAACACATGCCTGTATCTTTTTAAAAGTAAACATCCAAAGGGGCCAAAGATATTTTGGAAAAAACACTTGACTGCTTCAGAGCCAGCAGGTGTCCGTCTTGGATGCTTTCCACATATCTCACAGGACACGACTGCTTAGATGCAGCTCCGAAATCCCAGGAGACTCCAGCCTTGCAAGGAATCCTGCTCCCCTGCAACCCCAGGGCTGCTTGGCTGGGGCTGGTGCAGCTACACCGAGACAGGCAGGGACGCAGGGATCCCGAGGAGGGCACGGGAAGCAGTGCTGGGATGGGCACAGGATGATGCAGGGCCACCACTGTTCCCATGGGGTTCAGCACCAGCAGGTTCAGCACCAGTTCTGACCCTGGAATAAGCAGAATTTTGACCCACACCAGCCGAGAGCCATTGCTGGCAAAGCACAGAACACAGCTCACAAGTTCACATCACCTGTGTGAAAGGGCCAGGCAAGGGAAAATATCATCCTCTCCCAGCATCAAACCAGCAGCAAATACAGACACGGCTCTTGCTGACATTCCCTGTCCCCTAAAGCGCTTGAACCAGGCAGGGGCAAAACACCACTGAGCACCAGCAACCCCTGCATTGCCTTTTAAAAGACGTGGCCACACACTAACAGGAGATTGGCCTGCTTATAAACAGTCTTAAATCTACGGGACATCAGTATTTTCATGAAAACACCAGCTGGGCCAAGGTGCCCATTTTATGTCTCCTGTTTAAAAAGAAAAGACAAAAATTCTTTGCTCAAGATCACCTTTCTGATCTTTCAACACTGGCCTCTTTGAGCCATAGCCTATTTCTGGGGTATATGTCTGGTCAACTCACAGCTGCCATGTGAATTCCAAAGCCTTTGATAATGTTTGGTTTAGAATACTGGATACAGTAAATTTGAAGACTGCAATATGGAAGTAAATTACTCTGAATTCCTCACCCCTCCTCTTCATATCCACAAAATAAAAAAATCTGCACAAGCCACACTGAAACTCTCTCAACCGGATGAAACTTCAGTGAGGCAGTACCTACATGGAACATTCCAGAAAAAAGCCTCTTTATTAAAAAAAATATGGAGCATTTTACTTCAGGTTTATTCAGAGATGCAGCTCCCCAATCATTTATGAAACTCTTTCATAAGGTTTAGAAGAGGGGCAAAAGGAAACAATGAAATGACTTATTTTTAATGTGGGGTTTAAAGGCTTTTTTTCTTTCCAAAAAGAAGTCCCACACACAAAGAAAGAAATTCAATGCAAACCTCTGTTTCTGTATCATGAAAGCCCCTTCCAGCACCAGAGTAATCAATTTCTCAGAGCTTGTGTGGTCTCCAGCAAAAGCCAAAGAAGGTATTTAAGTTTATACAGCCTTCAGCATTTGATGGCTTGCTTTTGAAATACAACATGTATAAATTTTATATCTTTTTTTACAGTCTTAAGAAAATGGTTGCTCTCAGTAGAAAAAAATAGAAGAAATGGAGAATAAATGAAATTCAACCTGTTTTTGAGCTGTTTACCCATTCTAAAATCAGAGTAGTTCAAAGTTGCACCGTGAAAAACTATTACAGTTGTAATTACAGCTCTCATCATTATATTATACCCAGTCTTAATTTAGCATCAAACACTTTGAACAGAGAAGAAAAATAAGAGGGGTACTGTACTCCAACACCAAGCATTACCAGATAAGCATCCACAGAAATTTACAGGAACAGCAAAGCAAATACTTTGTCAGATGTAAGAACTCTCTACCTTTTCTAGAGCTGAAAGTCATAAGCAAATCATAAATCACTTCAGGATGGGGAAAGGAGTCTTTGTCCTTACAGTAACCCCAGCTTCCCATCATGAAAAAAGGCCATCTTGAGACAAGATTTTACAGCTGGGATTTAACTCACAGGGTGGAAAAAGTGTGAGATGGAGCACTCTTGTAGGTAGGAACAAACTTCTACAACAGACTTCTCATTCTTTCATCAGTACGTTTTGGATCCAATTCACTTACCATGTGGGAACAGCAAATGGGGAACAAACTGTGAATTCAAATAACTGTAAACTCAGCAAGATGTGGAAATAAAACACAGATGGTGCACTTCAGATTAAGGGTCAGCATTTCAGCGTCGCTTTCCACTTTTACATTGTGATAGGTGATGTGTAACAACCACCTTCTCTTCGAGAAAGAGCTCTAATTAAACCAGACTCACTTAGGAAAACAAGAGGCGAGTGATACCTCCTTGGAAGCCTCCTGCCAGCTGAGAGGAGCTAAGGTTACTTGGTTAAGCTGCAGGTTTGCTGCTTGAGGATGAATGTTTAGGAGTGGAAGTTGTCTCCACTAGATAGACACGGCTGACAAAAGGTTCCTCAGCATTTCCATCTCCCTGCACGCTGCAGCAGGGCTGCTCTGCCCAGCAGGGCTGCTCTGCCCAGCAGGGCTCTGCCCAGCACCCACATGGTCCCCTCTTCACCACCTGCATTTCCAGCAAGAGTTTGCAGAGGTAGCTCTGATACCTGTTTGCAAAAGCCAAACCCCCAAGCCACTGCTGCCAACCCTCAGAAAGTGCCCCGTCCTCAAATACCTCTGCAGGTCTGCATCCTGCTTGCCTGAACACTGGGTTAATTTTATTCTCTCAGACCCATTTTGTCCAAAATCTGAGGAATGGAATTTAGGATGACTCTATTCTGGCTATAAAGTGTTAATTGCATGCCCAGGGCCCTCTAGAAAATGGTCGTCTTTGTACCTGTAAGCACAAGTTCAAAGAAGAAATAAAGGAGTAAGTACAGATTAAATGACAAAAGAACTGTAAATCTATAGGAGCTTGAAATGCCAGATAGAGAGGAGCAGTAGTGATTGTAAGGTGATTATTACCTTCAAAATATGCCGGAGGTTGTTTATCAGATCAGAGTTAATGAGGGAGAAATCTAATAGAACTATAATATTAAATTTACCACTTTAATGGTATCATCAATGTTCTGTAATGTGGGCAATTTACAGCATGTCTGTCAGTGTGATTCTGCAGCGTGGTTAGTTACACAGGAGCAGCACTATTGCATCTCATCAGCTTCTCCCTTCCAGAAAACACTGGGCATTTTGCAGAGGATTGCTAAGTGAGATAGCAATCTGTATCTTTAAAAGGATGGAAGTGCAAAAATGAGAAAGGTATTTATGAACATGATGGGATGTTCACATTCCTGGAAGAACTGGGTCCAGCTCTGCCCCACTGTTGAGTTCAGCCTTTCTTCTCCTGCACTACCATGTAGTGTCCTGCTGGGTTTTCCATGACTCTCTTGCACATCTTGCAACACTTGCTACTCTTCTCAAAACCTCCCATACCTGGATTTAGGAGAATTGCTAATAACCTCACTATTCAAGCACATTTTCAGCTCTCCTGTGTTATCCCCCTCTAACAAAAGAAAATACTAAATAACCCATACCCTAGAAAAACATGAACCTTTAAGATGGTAGAAAGGGCTCATAAATCAACACTTAAACGAAGAGTCAAAATACCCAGTTCCAAGGTTTTGATTACTAATGCAAAAGACCTGTGAACAGTAGGAGATGGCAATGCTGTGTTTATTAATAGCCATTTCCTCATGTATTCAAGGAAGAGTTTGCTAAAAGCAGCAGTTTCTTAATGTGGAGTTCCTCCTTCCTTCACATCTGCTCCAGCCCCGCAGTTCTGAGGTTTGCCAGTTCAAATCCCTAATACAGTAAAGATCACCTGCACATTTTTAGCATATGAGAAATGTCCCATTAATTAGCTTAAATTTTGGTACTTGAGTTGCCATGATGGTCTAAGATAAAAAACAAAGTATCACCAATGTCTCTAATAAGCCTTTTTACAGGCCTTTCACCAAAATCAACTTTTGTTTACTGTTTTTCCCCTGGCAAATGAAGTGTTAAACCTGAAGTTTAATGAAAAGGTGCAGGTAGTGAATGAATGATGAAGTATGAAATATAACTCAATAGCAGATGATACCTCCAAAGGTCTTTGATGAAGTTTTCCTCCATACTCAAGTTGAAAAAGACCATGCAAGAAAAACTGCCAGATCACTATCCACCTGATTACTCTGTGATACACATCTCATTTTGAAGATACATTAGCCTTCCAAAGAGCCATTTATTAAACATTTCCATTTAAATAAAAATTTTCACAAGTCTCAGTGAAACAGATGTATTCCCTCTTAAATTACCAATTAAGAGCAGTCTGGGACATTACAAAGCCCTTTAAAAGCAATTCAGAGAACCAGTGTCCCCTTTAAATAAATCTGTTCTGGCAATGACCCAGGGATCTTGACTTCATAACTGAAAGCTCTAATTATTCAAGAGAACATTATAAAAAAAGGACACATCTTGGACTGCTAGGACTAATAGGAATGATTTATTTTTCCTTCAGTAGGGGCAGGACTACAAATATTTGTTCTATTTTTTTCTACCCTCTTATTCAGTTGGGGTGGGGAGAAGGAAATCAATGCAGATGAATTGACAGAGTTATTCCCAGTAAAAGTACTGGATAGGACACTCCCCAAAGAAAACCAGTTAGCAGAATCGAAACAGCTTTATAAATTATTACACGGCTAATCGCCCCTCTGCTGAAATAAAGACAAAAAGGATTTAGAGGACAAATGCAGCATGCTTTATGGGAGGAAGCATGTAATGTGAAAAAAAGGATAACTGTTTGAAGATGAAATGTGACAACGCTGCATCCCCAGGAAACCACCAGAAACTGGCACCTGCCACTGCCCCCCAGGCTCAGATAGCAGAGTGTGGGACTGGAATCACACAGGAAACGCCTCCTCTACAGCCCCACTGCTTTTGCCCACACTGTACTGCAGGTATCACACTGGACCAGGAGAATATCATATAAATGCGATTCACAGGTGTTCCTTTTTAAATAGTGACATCTTTGATGGAAAGCACAGGAGTTTTGTAACAGTGAAAGCACCAACACACCCAAGCACGAACAGACCTGTGCAGTGATGAGTGCTTGCTGGGGGGAGTTAATCGTGAAATACCAAATGCGAAGCCCAAATGCAAATGTGAGTGAAAAAGCAGGTTAAAGAACAGCCACACATTTAATTTTACCTCCTTTTAAACCAATCCTTTTGCTTGGAACACTCATTCTCTTGCTATGTAGCATAATGAATACACTGAAACCCTTGAACCCTTGAGATGCATGGTGATAGCTGAAAAGAAATCAAACAGCCTAGAAGTCAAAAGCTGTGGCACTGCAGCCATCACAAAAGATCTAATCAGGACCCTGGGACACCATATGAAAAACTATGGCAAGACAGAGCCAATTTTGAAGTAAATAATGTGGGGTAATTCATTTCCACCCCTTCAACCTCCAAACAGCAGTACCTGCTCTCAGCTCTGATTTACTCTCTGCTCTCCCAGAGACTCTCACCTTGGAAGCCTTTATGTTTTAAACCATATGCACAGACATTGTTTGCTCTACACCCAAATATCCACTCGCAGCTGCTTTGCCATAGTACAAAGCAACTGCGATGAAAAACCTGCAAAATTAAGTACACTGGGGACTAACAAAGAAAACAAAGAAAACTGGCTGTGTAATCTCTTCCCACACTTCTTACCCAAATCTCCTTTGGCAAGTGGCATGGGAGAGCATATAAGGCTGAGCTCCTCTTCTTTGTACTGTTCTCTGGTGCCTCATGCAATTCCAGCTGGGTGTACAGTGAAATACGAAAAAACGATTCCTCACAAATGGGGAAGCAGATGGAGCAATATTTGCTATCACAAGTGCTTTTATTTCCAAAATTAAAAAGCAAAACAAACAAACTCACCCCCAAACAATAGTTTCACTGACACAAAATGTGCTGTTGATCTGAAAGGACAGACCAGATGGAAAAAAGGTCCTAAAGTCTTCTACATTAAACAAAAATGATTGCCTGTAGAAAGGAACTAAACAACAGAAATATTGGTCCCGTTGCTCAAAACAGGGTATTTTTCTCTCTTTTAAAAGTGAAAACACATCTGGTTCACTAATAAGTGAAAGAATTATATCCTTGAAAACTGCAGGGGACACTGCTGCAATTTGGCACTCCCTGGAACACAGGTACAATGATTTTCTAAAGCCAGTGGTTGTACTCAGGATACAGTCCCTGCTGAAAACACAGGAAAAATTAAATGTATGTAAACTAGTTGGCATGGAAAACATACCCCATATTACACAGAGTTAGATTAACTCACAAGCAAATACTTGAAAAAAATTATCTTTACACACTGCTGGTATCCATATGTTGCAACCCACTGATAACACCACTATTTAAAAAGTATTTAAAACTTTTTCCTAACATAAATCTTGTAAAACAATTAATTATTTTTTGTGTTAGAGAAGAATCTGCCGCTCCTCACCTTATCAGTGTAGGCCTTCAAATGAATATTTCATGGACCCTGCAACTATTTCTCATTAGAAAAGCAGAATTAGGAACCTCTAGGAAAGGAACTGCAACAAAAGGTACTTGGATAATAAATACAGCTGCAGGTCTGGAAAGCTTTTGAGAATTCAAGAACATTTGTGTATGTAAACTGATGATTTATTGCCTGAGAAGAAAACTAATGTGCACTGTCAGTGATTCTGTTTATCCTTAATAAAAATTAGTAACTAAAAATAGCTTCGAAATTCTAACTCAAATATCCACACATGTAAAAACAAATTCATTTGTAACAGAAAGGTCTTCATGCTTCACTTCAGCAATTTTCCCAAATATTCTGATACACTTTTATGCTCACTATTCTAAAGAAAAGAACCTTCTGTCACCTGGTTTGCACATCCCTTTTATCAACTCATTCTAAAGTTCAGAAATACTTATGGGGGAACCCAGAGCTACAGGACTTAAAAAACTATCCTGGGAAATCACCCAAGTCTGCACATTTGACAGGAGTTTCATCACACCCTGGCCCATTTAGTCTCTCTAGTCCTCCACGCCTGCAGATGATGGTAGTTATGCACAGAACAGCTTATCCAGCTTCTGGAGAAATGAAACTACCCTTTGGAAATTCAATTATCCATGAAAATCTTCAATTCGATAATAAGCTTCAATGTGCAGTCTTACTAAAGTTTGTCCTATCAAAACTGTGACGTTCTGTTGGTCAATATTATTGGTTTTGCTTAGAAAGGAGACTTTTCCTTTGCACCAGGAGATCACTTGGAATAAAGAAACTTACTCTCAAATTTCCCACTGAAGTGTGAGAGAGCTCAGGCCAGCCAGGTGCCTGGGTGTTGCTGGCTTTTTCTGAGCCTCCTCACAGATCACTTGACACTTACAACTATTGATTTTTATCCGTTTCTTTCCATTTTGCTCCACACTCCTCTGTAAGACCAACCACAGCAGCTGGAGCTACTGCTCCGTAATTGAGGACAGAGGAACAGATCAAACTCTGGGAAGGTGAGAGAACAGAGAGCAGAAATGAAAGTGCTAAATCTCTAACATTCAGATCTCCAGGCAATCCCAGGACATGTACTTGTTTTGGGGAAGTGAATCAACTGTTGACTGATGACCTCCTGACATTTTAAAAGCCAATTTTGTGAAAAAAGGGGGAAATAAAAAAGAAGAATGCCATATAGTGTCTAGTCTGACTTAACTCTAGGCTAGCCACTACACTGTTGCCTTTTCATCCACCATCAAAAAGACCTTGCACCTTCCAGAGTTTTGCTTCTGAAGATGCAGCCTGGCAAGGAAAGGAATTGCACAGTTCTGAAATAAGATTAACTGTTATTTCAGTCGTGTCTGCACCAGGGATGCTGCTTTGGCAAGCACAGGTACAGACACCAGACCCACCACAGCTGCCTCTGCATGTCACACAGCACTGAAACAAGTGGAGAATCAAGTAAATGGAAAAAAAACCCAAAACCAAACAACATGCTGAGAGAAGCTTCTACGGAAGTACCATCTTTCTGATTCCTCTTGATGCACTTTGAAAAGAAAACTGCTGCCAGGTTGTTGAGTATAAGCAACTAGGACAAATGGCCAGGACTGCAGGTTTATGTTGAACAGATACTCTCTGCCATCATATCAAAAAGAGGAAGATAATCGTGTCTGTTCAGTCCTCTGTGAACAGTGGTTTGGACACAAGGCTCCATTAGTACCTTAAAGTAAGTTGCTATCGCATTCCTTTCTCAATTAATACCATTGCACGGATATCCCAAGGCAAGGCTGTTTGGAAACACCCATTGACTGGATATACTCTTGCATGAACTTCCAAATAATCTCCATTTCCACTAGGTGAATCTTCACATACAACAGTCCTGTTTGGGGAAGTCCTGCTCCTAGAAACACTGTCTGAAACCTAAAGCCAGAATATTACCACACTACATCACCAACTCTCACCCTCCCCCAAAGCACACCAACTTCTGTGAGCACAGCTGGACTCAAAGGCACCACAGCGTGTCCCAGCAAGATGCCTCACACAGGTGATAAACCTGCCCTCTTGCTCTCAAGCGTTTGGGCTGGCAAAATTGAGCTGGAGGAAGTGAAATCCACTCGAGAAATACAGTGTGAACCAAGTCTTTGCATCAGTCAAAGCACTGCTGGTACAGGCACGGCCAAGGAGTAACTGTGGAATTGCTGCCATCTCACAGGATAGTCTAAGCTCAGTGGAGCCATTAACTACCCCAAAACAGAGCATTACTTCTGGTAATTTTAATTAAGCACATCAAAACATAGGAAAAATGTGGTTCTTCAAAACAAAACAAGGAAAAGGGATAGCTAGAGATTGGACCAACATATTACTAATCTGGGTGATGTATTGACGGATTTTGGTCTAGTTTTGACAGTGGAAAATACATGCTAGGAATGAAAACAGTAATCCATATGAACATCTATGAGAGTAACTTTGCTCGAGTTTTAAAATCCTGATTTTTCTTAAGAAAAAGACAAAAATATTCTAAAGTAAAGGCTAGATGAAGTTTACAATGAAATGAAAGCCTCAGGAAGAAAGTCAAGGAAATAACAACCCAGTGGTGGTTCATGTGCAGCAAAAGCCAGTCTAGTGGCTGAACTACACGAACTCTTCCAAAGATTTGTCCACTGTAGCATGGATTTATAACCACTTACACACCATCCAAATATATAAATAGGTGCCCTGCCTCTCTTCCTTACTCTGTCTTGGTCCTAGCTTATGCTACTGCTCAAGTTGTAAACTCAGAGGAGAATGCCTTGGGTCTGTAAATAAACCCGTGGGTTTGGTGTGATAGGAACAGCAGAGCACTCGCGACTCACAACAACCCAACTTGGAGGCCACCTGGAATCTTGTCACAGCTGTTGTTTACTACACAACATGGCACGAAAAAGTCAGCTCAGTGGAGAGCTGGGAGCTGAGGGTATGAGGGCTTGGAGGAAGTGTGCTGGAGGGGCAGATGGCACTGAGGAGCAGGGAAAGGCTTCAGTTTGCCTGTGTGTGGTTCACCAACTTATTTCAACAATACTTCACCTTTGGGTTCATTCCAAGGTCTCATTTCTTTATGACAGTTCCCACATTTAGGGATCAAATCTTCTGATCTCTCAGAAAACCATTTTGTGTCACCTATACAGGCAATGGTCTCTGCGAGCTGGTATCATCCCACTCATCCTCAAAGCTTCACCAGAAAATAAATCAAACTTTTAATGAATTCTCTGAAAGAAAAAAATCTAAATGATGCTTAAGCAGTGTGTCATTGACAAAATAACAAGGTTGAGTCAAACTTTCCGCATCTTTCCTCCCTTCTGCTTGACCTCTGTCTTCTACAAAAGCTCTCACCGTGCCCTCACTCAGTTCCAGAGCCAAGCACACAACGGGCACAGAGCTGTGTGGGAAACAGAAACCCTCTGAGCTTTCTCACCATCGGTACCAAACCAGTCAGGGCTGAACCACATGCTATTCTCACCAGGATTTCTGGGCAAGAACTGGTTAACAGCACCTTTTTCCATTTTGCATTTGCTAATTATCACTTCATTTAGCCCCTATATTAGTGCAATAAAAAGCAGCTGTCAGGCCAAGCATGCTCAGTCCCAGTGACCTTGTGTTCTTGTTTGTGTTTACCACATAATCAGCAGGGAATTCCATTTTCAAAATACAAGGCTTCATAATCCATTAGCACTAGAGATTGGTCCAGGGCTCTGGATTTACTGGTCACGTGTACCAAGGAATAAAAATATGAGCGTACAGCCAGATTAATCTCCAGACCTGCAGAGCATCCCAACCCACTGCAGCAGTCTCATTCTAAGCCACATAGGAATATTAGCATCATTCTTAAAAGCTATCATTAATACCATCCCCACAGCAAATGAAGCAAAAATTAAATGCTACCTGCCTGGCAATTTAGAAATACACAATAACTGACACCACTTCTCAGATTTTCTATTTGTTTCATAAGTGAAACCTAAGTACTGACGTTCTTATTAATACACCAACAACCCACATCTCCCCCAGCTATTTCTAAAAGGCAGGCATCACTTTCACTGCTCTTAATTTTAAATCAAAAGCAAGTCCAAGCAGCTTAGCTCACCATCAAGTTCAATAAATCAGATAAAAGAATCAATGGAAAGCATTTCGAAATGTAACCTTAGTAACGTGTAAAATGTTTCCCCAGAACTTACACTCATTTGCTTTATTTGCTGCTTTAGGAAATGAAATATCACACATAGGCAGAAGGACATTAGTATCACAACACTGCATCTCCCAAGCCCAACCCTGTACGTGCTCTCCTGGAAGGCACTTTTTGCAGTGTGCCTTAAAAATCTGCAGCCTGCCAAGTTAGGTGATTGAAAAATAATCATATTTCACGTTGACAAAATGCAAAATTGAAGTGTTCAGTAGGAAACAATAATCCATATTTATTCTTTATGTCCGTGCACAGCACTTTAAACATAATTTCTTTCGTGCTTTTCACTGATAAAATGAGCATAAACTCAATGGTGTTATAACAGCATCTGCCATTTGAAGAATCAACATTTGTCAGTGTTACCACTCAGTTTTACCCGGTCTTACGCAGCCCTCCTGCATGCAGCACTCAGACTGAAAATGACTATTACTGTGTGTACCGCTGTGTGATATTTGTTGGCAAATACTGATTTTTGAGTTGCAACATAATTATTCAATATTTATATAAGTCTACCAGGATAAACAATCTCTGATTCACGATGAGACAGAAATCTTCAAATTATTTTGCTGCTTCTCCTGTAACTAAGATGTTTACTAGTTCTTATTCCAGCATCTAAAGGGCATATCGTTATTTCCACAGCTCAGCCAAGTTAAGCAAAAAAATGTTTTCCTTATAAGAGTGTCCCCTGCCACCTGCAGAATGTCAAACAGAGGTGCAACAAAGTAGGATCACTCTCCACTCTTTGTATGTCTCCCCAAAATGTCAAGGACAGTCTCATTTTGAGTAATGATTCTGACCTTCTGAAGATTACCATGCTCCAGACTTTTTAGTTTTTCTTCTGGTGGTTTTTTTATTTGTTTGTTTTTGGGGGTTTGTTTGGGTTCGTTTTTTTTTGTTTGGCTTTGTTTTGTAGGTTTTTTTGTTTGGTTTGGTTTGGGGTTTTTTTTGTTGGTTGGTTGGTTTGGGGGGTTATTTTTGAGTGAAAATGAGCATTTCTTTCACAACTTTGCTAATTCCTAACTCCTGTTGCTTGTCTCCTACATGAATCGAGGATGACCTTCCAACAGTGGCAGATGCCTGCAACAATTGCATCCGGCCATAAAATGCCGTTCAATTCCACAAGTTGAATAAGCATCAGAAATAAAGTTCTGCTCAGGAAATAAAAATAGAAGCTGCTTTTTTTATTCATAGGTTTTAAATCAATAAGTAACATCCACCATCGTGATGTTAACAGAGACTATTTCTAAGGCGAGCAACCACTTCATGGAAGCTTTTTTTAGGGTTTTTCTCCAAAGCAGGCATCACAAGGCTTGCATCACACCATCAAGTGCTCCAAAAAGGTAATCAAAAAAAGCCTAATTCAGAGATGAATCATTTTCCTTTTCAACCCTATCTGCTGTCACACATGGCAGTCTGCCCAAGCTGAAAACAGTCTCCCCCACAGCCGTGCACACCACCACGGCAAGGCGGCCCCAAAAACAAAGATGAAATTCTACCACACATAGTCCAGCAGGTCACTTTGTCACTTACAAGGCACAGCATGGCGGTAGAGGTTATCTCGGATGGTCTGCTGCAGGTCGTGATCCGGCGACCCCTTCTGGAACCTCTGGTTGAGATAATGCCGCAGGTCTTTGTTCAGCCTGCTTCCTGCAAAGGAAAAACAGCCATTTATTTATTTCTAAATGCACACAATTACCATTTCCAATTGAGGCAAATGTTCGATTTCCATTCAGAGTCCCCTAAATTATGGCATGCTGACTTTATGAGCAGAGGCTCATCATCCTCTACAAATGGCTAATTACCAAAAATAACTTGCTGTAAACAAGAGGTCTCTCTTGTCTCATAATGCATCTTTCTTCCTGTGGTGTTAAACAAATCATCATTCCCTTTTATCACTTTTTTGTCTGAGCAAATGGAGACAGACAGATGACGGGAAAAAGAAGAAAAATAATAAAGGTATTGCTCTTGCAAGTCACTGGAGGGTGAGCTGGGCAGAGAGACAGAAGGCAAAAGCTGCTTCCATTGGAGGAAGCTGAACATGGCAAAAATACCAGACAAGTGCTATACTTTGCACTGGTATCTATCCCAACACACAGCAGGAGTTACAAAAGCATTGAGTTAATGAGTGGAGAACACACAAAGTCCTTAAAAACAAGAAAATAATACCCAATGCTTTTCACTTACATCTGTTTATTTCCCTGTTCAGGTTTGAACACCTTCAGAAGTGTGAAAGAAGATAAACGAGTTGAAAACAAAACAAAAACAAACAAACACACACAAAAAAAAAAGTAGCTGTTAATGAACATTGCCAGTTGCTGAATACCAAATCCTTTTTTGTAGCAGAACATATGACCTGGAGAAACTTAATGAAGTCTTTTCCCAAAAATATTTCCATGTTTGGAATAACACTGACATTAATTTGACTGAAGAGCAAAAATAGGAATTGAAACTCTTCTGTTCTGAAATGAAAAGAAAAAAAAAACAACACTGGAAAAGGTTCTGAGAAACGCAACCAGGATGATCAAGGCCTGGGGCAGTTGCCACGCAAGGACCGAGAGAGGGATGCTGCAGCCTGTTGTGGACAGCGGTCCCCAACATGTCCTGAGGTCACCTGGGGACTGGGCACTGCCTCTCCCAACACAAGGACTGGGAGACACCCAGGAAAGCTGAACAGGAGCCTGGATGAGAATCCTGCAACAGGGGCAGGAGTGCACAGGCTGTGCAGCTCTCGCTGGAGAGCACCGTGGGGGCAAGAAGCCTATTCAGGAGATTGAAGGGGCGATGGAAAAGGACTTGCAAGCCAGACCCATTGGGGGCTGCAGAATCACAGAAGGGTTTGGGTTGGAAGGGACCTTAAAGATCATCTTGTTCCCACCCACACCTTCCAGTGGACCAGGTTGCTCAATGCCCCATCCAACCTGGCCTTGCAAAAAAGAGGGAAAAGGAAATCCCTTGAGCTTAACATTAATTGCTGGTGGGTGAGAGGCCTGAGAAAGAAGTGGGGAAATATCAAATATCTTGCTCTTTTCCTTCCCTTTGCCCAGCATCTTATTTATGGCCCCAGCTGGAGCCAAAGTGCTGGACCACATGGACCTCAGCCTGAACCACTGCAGCTGTTTCCACAGTCTTTTATCATTTGCATTATGATTTTTTGGATTGTGAATATGTAATGCAGAGATCATCTCAATACATCTGGACACCAAACACAGGCTCACAGTTGCAGATTCCTGGCTGGAGCCTCTAGGAATCACTGAAGAGCAAATCAAGAGTAATAACACTGCAGTGCAGTGCAGTTGGACAGTGGGTCTGGGAGGCAGCAGCAGCACCAGGCAAACGGTGCAATAAGAAAGAGTGCAGACTGTTACATGACCATGGGCAGGATCAAGCTACTGCAGCCCTGCATTTTACCAGAAATGTTAGTTTAAAAACAAAACTATACACAAAAAACCCACAGTCTGAAGTACCACATCAAATTTTAAAAATAACTATGTGATTTGTATTTAGATCCTCCTGACAGCTTTTTCTTTTAATTAAATCTCTTACTGAAGAAAGGAAGGCTTAGGGTGCAGGCCCAGCTATTAACAGAAGGAAATTTTTTAAAGACCAAGATGCTCATTACAGAAATGAAACAACAAAACTGAAATTAAGGGAGATATAATTGGCTCTAAACACTTTCCTGAGCGACCCCAGCAACACCCCTCACTCCCAGAGCAAATTATCAACACATTTTCTATCAAATGGTCTCCAGTTATTACACCACAAAACTGGTTTCCCACGTAGGAGGCACTTGGAGGCTTTGGTAGACTTCTGGGCTACAGTTTTTCAATATCAGCGCTGACTTTCTAAACTCCAAATGTTTGATTTCATACCACTTCATTTTACTCCAGAGGGAGACTGGGCACAAAAAAAGAGCATCTGCTGAAATAATAAAGGAGTTCTTTATCTTTTAACTAAACAGTCCATATTTTTCTTTGCACAAGAGAGAGTAAGGCAAGGTGGTTTTTCATAGCAAAAAAGGACAAATATGACAAACTGGGCATAATGCAAGGGCTTATTCCAGGGAAGAAATTAATGCACAGAACTGCGTGTATCACGTAAGTGAACTTTCTTCCAAAATACTGTGTGATCCCTGATTCCATGATTTATGTCACAATAATGTCTTGAGGTGAAAAAGCTCTGCTGAGCTAGGGCTTGTTTGACCACATAAAATATGCAATTTAATGATGATATCTGCTTTTAGCTTCCCTCTGTGCCCATTCCATCTAGCATCTCAGTCTATTATGGCCCCACTGGAAAGTTTGGTTATTTGGTTTATGCAGGAGCTGGGATTTCCCAGCTGAGTCACTGAAGCACTAGTTAAAAAGGCACTCACACAAACAGGGGCTATAGCAACACTTACACTCATCTAAGTGTCCCCTCCGGGACCTCAGAGTGATGCTTATTCCTATTACATTTATTTTAGAAGAGGATGAAGAAGGAAAAAAAAAAAGAGGCAAAGAGAAACCCAGCCTCAAAAAAGCTTACTAAGCTACATTGCTGTTGCTAAATTCCAGGGAAGTCTTGACAGAAATAAAGGCTTCTGGCAGCCCTGACGATCTCAGCTCAGCAGTCACTGAGGCCACAAGCTGTGGGCATGAGCAGGTTCAGGAACTCCCTCCACTGCATGGCAGAAGAAAATGAGCTAAGGCAGAAACTAACTCTATGTAGGAAGCTGCCAAAGTGATCCCGCCTGGAATATGTTGAATTTTTACCATTTGAAATGCTTCTCTCCACTCTGATCTCTTCCAAAAATCTCCCCTGAGCTGAGAGCGCACATGCTTGACAATGGCACTATTTAGTAGGTTCTAGTGCTGCACACAAGTTTATAAACTCTGCTATACTCTGAGTCCAAAATGTAAGCACCCATGATCTCTGAGAACCTGAAAAATATGCCAGTGACATTTCCGCAACCGCCTCTGTGCAAATCTTAGCAGCAAAATCCCTTCTGATCCTCGGGGGCATTGCAGGCTTGTGCAAACTCCGTCCGAGACCAAGCCTCACCTTTGATGGCTTCTGTCCATGCACCAGCCACCGCCAGACTAAAAGATGGGCAGGTGCCCAGAACCACTTGATTTCATGCAAAAGTCCTCCCCTTTGTAAAATTTAAAGCCATGTCATTGTGCTTAAGAAAATACTTCCTTTAGAGAGGAGCTGAGTTAACCAGAAGTATAAAATGGCCTTCAAAACACTCCCCTGTTCTCACGGAGACTGGATTTTACATTTACTCCTTTGAGATCCTTTCTTTTCTTCTCTGCTAAAAGCATGTAAAAATATCCAACAGTGATAACAGTAGAGGGACAAGAGATGCAACCCAGGAACAGCATTTTCCAAAGCAGAGGATATAGGTCTGAAGACCCAGTGCTCTGCTTTTCCTTTGTGCTGGTCAGGATATGGTGGAAATTGTTTATTTGCACACAGAAGAATCACCTTGTTATTTCTGTAACGAAAATTAGGCTGATACATGCAGCTACACCTAAAAAATGAAAGCTTACCAAAATTTATAGTTCACAGGGAAGACACGTTCAAAGATTTTTTCAGTGATATTGCCACAGTTTTCTTTGCCTTTTTTCTCCAATGCCCTTTTTTAATGTGGAGATACAGAGTACCAACTTTTCACTGCTTTTCTCCCCACCATACTACTCCAAATCTGAGACACTTCCATCTTATTATTGAATCCTTTGAATGAAACACAGAGCAAAATGGCTGGTTTCATCATTCTTCTTAATTATTATACTGTATTTTGGAGTACTTCTATCACCCTCCCCAACCATTACACTGCAACAACATTTTAGTAGTAAAAAGAAACCCAAGGGGGAAACATCTCTCATAGCAAAAAAAATATTTACTGACATCTGGTTTTCTGAGAAACAATAAACTGTCAGGTTTTAGTAGCTCGACACGTAACTTAGATGGGTTTGTGATTAATGAAAAGTATTGACTGTTTCTAAACACATTGTTTTCAAACCTACAATTCTGTCACACATTTGTCCTCCAACAGTTACCTGATATAAAGTCACTAGGGAAGCTATGCTTTGAACTGTGTTCTGGTGCTTGGTGCTAAAATTCCCGGTTTCTGCAGGAAGAAAGCCGCATGTGGGATCATCTAACACTGACTTTGCTGCGTGAGAACATCACCTCTTGGAGAGCACCCCCAGCAGCACAGACCCGGGGGCTGAGAGCCTCCTGCCTTATTGCCATGCTGGCTTCCAAGAGGGAAAGCAGATTGCAGAAATGACCAAGCAGAGTCTGAACCTTTTCCCAAGAAAAAGCTGAGTGTGAACGTCGCAGGGCTGCCAGCACCTTCCTGCCAGCTGGTGGGTAGTCTGTGCCAGGACTGTGCACTATGTATATTCTGAAGATGTATTTTAAACTCAGGCTTTATGTTTTTGGAAACTGTCATTTTATATTTTGTGTTTGTATTAATTACTGCAGCTGTTTGATCCCATTTCTGTTTGAGATGGTCACAGATAATCCTGATAAAGAGCCACACTCTGACAGAGCCTATAGATGCTCGTGCAAAGACAGGTCAGGGTCAGGCCCGGGACACACTGGTCCCTGACCTATATTACACTCCTGTAAGCAGATTACACCAGTATATATTTTTTTTTGCTTTACCCTTCTTTAGAAAGGCAACCAATTGCTACATTCACAGTGACTGATGGCATCTGAACTGGAAAAATCTATTTTCCATTCCTGAATTGCAGCAGAATCCCCCTTCTCCTGTCAGGATCTCTGTTTAAAGGTGTCTTTAGCAGAGAGATTCTCTGTGGGCAGACAAAGGCCGTTTCAAAACAACAGGGCCATGAAGCAATGAAAGGTTAAAGGCCTCACTAAAGGGATAAAAGTGCAATAGAGTCATCTGGATTAAGACTCTCTCACCACCCTGATGTCTACATCGAGAGGGAAGGATGCAATTTTTTTAAGACACAAAGATTGCACATGTTGGATTTGCAGTACATATTTGCAGTATATATTACCCCTGACTGGAACACATTGTCTTTCATCTGAAGATCTCTATCTGAAGATATTTAACTAATAAGTTATCATGGTTGGCAGGGTTTTATTTCTGTGCTACAAAGCGTAGTACTGCAGATAAGATCGGGGGGGGGGGGGGGGGGGG